>CM076580.1:445364263-445773258 GCA_034641835.2 Pinus albicaulis | reverse complement strand
AAGCAGCAGTCAGTAGCATTGAGTTCAGCGGAAGCAGAGTATATGGCAGCCAGCCTAGCTAGTTGTGAGGCCATCTGGCTTCGCAAGATGTTGTTTGGCTTATTTGGTCAGCCGTTGAGACCTTCAGTGATTTACTGTGATAATCAGAGTTGCATTAAACTCACGGAGAATCCAGTATTTCATGACAGGTCAAAGCATATCTGGATCAAATATCATTTCATCAGAGACTATGTTCAGAAAGGAGCTGTGAAGCTTGAGTATATTCCCACTGATGAGCAGGTTGCAGATATTCTTACCAAAGTCTTACCACGGGGCAAGCATGTCTACTTCAGAGACAAGATGGGTGTGGTGAGGAACACCTTCCTCGGTAAGAGGGAGTGTTGAAATTTGGTACCGGAGGACAGGTGGTTCCCTAAGGCTTTGATCTTTGGCCTAGGGAAAAGTGTCCAAAAGAATTTAATTTTTTCTCCTAAAGTGACTTTATAATTTTTATAAAGTCAAATCTAATTTAAAAGTGACTTTAAGTGATAAAGTTACTAAAGTCTAATTTTAAAGTGATTTAAAGTGATAAAGTTACTAAAGTCTAATTTTAAAGTGACTTTAATAAAGTCAATGTAAAATTAGAAAGGAAAAGTGACTTTGGAAATAAATGACTAAGTGGGTCTTTATTAAAGTGGGTGAATTAAAAAATAGAAAGTGAGATTTAAATGAGCATTTAATCTCAGCCCTAGATCTCAATCTATTTCAGCCATTGGATTTAGGGATTCCCTAAAAGTCACTTAGGGTTAGGTTAAAGGAGGAAAAGGAGGAAAAGGTCATTCATTCTTTCATGAGCAGATTGAGAGAAGGAGAGCAAGAGAGCAAGGGAGATTTCTGGGCAGTGAGGAGAAGGAGGCAGCAACTTGGCACACATTCCAAGGCAACATTTCACAGATAAGTGCAACAGATTTAGGCAAACAAGCAGCTGACTTTACATGGTTTTGTATGGAGGTCGTGATTTAGAAATTTCAGATGTGCCAAAGATGGCACATAAATCGAGGCGTAAGTGGTCGTTCCGTACACTCGAGTTTTGGCAAGATTTTTGCACGTAATTATAGGTCCTATTGCGCATTTATTATTGCTGGCACAACATTTCAAGGTGGCCGTAATAACCGTGTTTATTGGTGATTGGGCACGCAAATCGAGGAACTGTGACAAAGCATTTATTGCTGTTCCTTTTTTGCTGTTTGTACATTTTCCTAGGCGGTGGTTAAGCACGAAAAAAGAGATAAGTTGTAAAAGTCTGTTCGCTGCTTTTTATTTTGCTGAATATTTCTCTCACAGTAAAAAGCATTTTTCCAGAAATAAGAAGGAGCTTTCGAACTGGTTTTTCCCAAGAGTTGTAGGGGGTTTTTCCAGGGTCACCTTGACCAAAAATTACTGTGTTATGATGTGTTGAATGGCTGTTTGTTACTGCTGTTTTTTATTTATGCATTTTCCAGCATTCTGAAAAATTTCCAGAATTTGTGTTTTCAGCAAAATTTATTTTCCAGTTATTAAATGTATGGATATGGGAAAGAGCATTTAATTATTTTGGAGTAATAAGGTGAAAACTGAAAACCGGGGTGGGAAATAGAATTTTCTACAGCTATCTCAGCCATTGGATTTAGGGATTCCCCAAAAGTCACTTAGGGTTAGGTTAAAGGAGGAAAAGAGAGAAAAATGTCATTGATTCTTTCATGAGCAGATTGAGAGAAGAGAAGAGAAAGCAAGGGAGAAATTTCTGAGCAGTGAGGAGGAGGGCAGTAGCTAGAGACTTCAGCAAATCCGTACAACAGCAAAGAGGCACAATTCCCAAGGCAGAAATCCATACAGTAGGAGTGGCACATTTTTCGAGGGAGGAGGCACAATTTTCTAGGAATCTGTACAGCAACTTCAGCACAATTTTCTGGGCAGATTTTGGGTACGAAAATTGAGGAGAGGTACTGCTGTTTGTTGGCACAGATTTCAAGGAAATCTGTACAGCAGCCGTACAGCAACAACAATGCATTTTTCGAGGTAGAAAGAGGCACAAAAATCAAGGAGGTACTGTTGTACCTTCTGCACAGTCCGTACAGCCATACGATCGTACAGTTGGGCACAGAAATCGAGAAGTACAGTGAGCATTTAATGCTGTAATTAATGCTGTAAAATTTCTGTTTTGTTAGTTTACTATTCGGCACGTTTTCCAAGGCAGGGTATAAGCACAAAAATCGAGATAAGTACATTTGTTAAGTTGCTCGAATTTTTGCTGTAATTTCTGTCTCACTATAAAAGCTATATTCAGAAATAAAGAAGAGCTTTCGAACTAGTTTTCCCAAGAGTTGTAGGGGGTTTTTCCACGGCCATCTTGACTAAAAATCAGCGTGTCATTCTCTGTGTTGTGTGGCTGAAATTATTTCTGTGTTTTTATTTCTGCAATTTCCAGCATTTAAAATTTCCAGAATTTGTGTTTGCAGAAAATATTTATTTTCCCAGCTTGTTGAATGTATGGTTATGGAAATGGACATTTAACTATATGGGAGAAATAAGGAGAAACTGAAAACCGGAGTGAGTCTCAAAATTTCTACATGGTATCGGAGCTAGATTGCTGAAAAGTGCAGTTTGGGACATCAAAGAGAAAAATTACAGCAAGCTGATTTTACATATAGAAAACATAACCTTTACCACAACGGTGTCATTTTCAGTTTATTAGGACAACAATTATGTCTTTGGGCTTGAGGGTGGATGTAAATTTTTGTAGATGTTCTATGCTTGAAGCAACTTTACTTTCTTGCAGCAATCACACAAATAGTTAAGTAAAATGCTGATAGAACATATAAGTGGATCTTATAGAAGACAAACCAGAAACAGAAAAAAAATGTGATGGTGCGTTACGGCGGTCAACAGGATGCTTCAACCAGCAAAGTCTCCTTGGTCAGCCAACCCAGAATGTGTCACAACAGTCCTCCAATCAGCAACCGAGTCAACCCAAGTCAACTCCAAAAAGTCAACGCTGTCCAGAAAAGTCAACGCAGGGCAGCAAGCTAAAAGTCAACGCAGCAGCAGTTTGGTCAACCCTTTGACCTCGATTTATGTGCCAAACAGTACGGCCTTCCAAAATCGAACTTCACAACAAATTTCAGCCCATTCGGACCATGCATTGACCAAAGTCAACGCTGGTCAAACTTCCGGCAAAACCCTAGCCGCAGCAATTCGTCCTTCAGCTCAGCCGTACAGAAATTCGTCCTTCTTCTTCACACGTGTGGGCTGGAAATGTCCTCCAAGGAGCTCGTACTCAATCAGGTGAGAGAAGAAGATGTGTGTTGAGTTGTGGTGAAATGCTCTCCAACTTTGCCTGTATTTATATCCATCTTTGGGGTGTGTGACACATCTGCTGGGGGTGTGAAACCTTAAGGCCGACCTGCACATATAATTTATTATGAATAATAAATTCAAAATAAATGTTCTGCTCATCGGATTAAGACATATTATACACCTCTCCGAAAGAGGAATCCAACAAAAATATTAGCCTCTTAATCTGAGCATCATAACATGGAGTTTGGACCTAGTTGTCCAAATTTAACACCTCACAACTAGGAGAACTCCATCCATCACAGTAATCAAACATCGTGCGTCATCCCGCCTCGTAACTTGCTTTGCCGGTCTCTTTATTTCCCGGTAATGCAGTGGGTCACACAAAGACATCATCCCCCGACTGACATAATCAGTCCAGAGGTTCAGAACCTCTATCAAACTCATGAAGAGTATCCAACCAACCCAAAGTTGGTTCATCTGACCCGAAGTCAGGCAGAGGTCCCAGACCTCACTAAACTTGATCCCGGATCAAGTGGTTGGACCGTGCCATCCTAGATAGAGAGTACGGCAATCTCTGATGCGTCCATCAGTCTTTGCTAATAGTCTCTAGCTTTTCCCACCTCATTGGCCAAATGAGAGGTACTTCCCATGAGCCCTGAACTCAACGGGTAGGATGCATACGGGGCACAGATAAATGAGAGGCGAACCAGCTCAATAATCACAAGGGTGGGGCAGAAGCATTATGAGTGCTTATAGCTCCGAGAAGCTATCCCCAAAGCCCCCCAGAGCTCCCAGAGCTCATCGTCCAACAGGACCCACATCATAGGGTCTTTCCACGACACTAAGACTCTCACGGAAGGTTAGGAACTTGACCTTCCCCAGGGGCTTAGTGAGAATATCCGCGACCTGCTCATCAGTTCCTATATGATCGAGCCTTACGGCGCCTCGCTGTACCATATCCCGGATAAAGTGGTACCTGATATCAATATGCTTGATCGGTCGTGGAACACAGGATTCTCCTTCTTCGAACTTCCACTGATTATCGGTTGCTTTGAACTATCACAAAGGTATCTAGCACTTATGTCCAACAAACACCGAAGGAGTGAACTAAACTGCTCTACAACAAAGCACATAAAGAATGTATTCTACCCATGCAGGCTCAAGCCACCGACTTCGCTCCCCGCTCATCCATGAGATCAAGCAGTAACCAAGATTGAAGCAAGATCCCGATGTGCTCTTATCCCGATGTGCTCTACGATCCACCACACTACCACCCCCAATTCCGCATCGGGGCAGTATCCAACAACTGGCACGAGCTCTCTCTTACATTGATGAATGAGAGGGTCAGCACCTGTCAGGAAGAGGTCGTCCACATACAGCACTAGAATGAGAGGCTTCCCCTGCACAACCTTGAAGTAAAGGTTCGGATCAGCATTACTTCGAGTGAAGCCCAGCTTCATCAAGTAACTATCCATCCTCTCGTACCAAGCTCTGGGTGCTCGCTTTAACCCATAGAGGGCTTTCTTCAACCTGCAGACATGAGTGTCTCGATCCTGAACTTCAAATCCCAGAGGTTGTTCCACATACACCTCTTCCTTTATTGCACCATGCAGAAAAGCGGTCTTGACATCCATCTGATGAAGACTCCATCCTTGCGTAGCAGCAAGGGCTATGATTGATCGAATGGTGGTATATCATATATCGGGCCACATGTGCAAATATGTCATCATAGTCTATGCCTTCCTTTTGAGAGAAGCCATGGGCAACGAATCTTGCCTTGAACTTTTCAGCACTTCCATCAGATCCATGCTTGATCTTGTAGAGCCATTTCGAGGTGACAACTGCTTTGTCCTCCGGTCTTGGAACCACATCCCATACATCATTCTTCATTATGGATTCATACTCTTCGTGCATAGCATCCTTCCGCACTTGATGCTTACGACTTCCCTCAAAGATCCAGTTCGTATCAGTTAACAGTACTCATGGCAGCTAGATACCCTTGGTATCTACACGGCTTCGTGCTTTCTCGGAATGTCCCCCTTGGGGCAGCATGACCCTCAGCATCTTCGAGGGTGTCCCTGAGCCATGATGGTCTCTTTCCCAGTGAAGGAGATGGATCAATAGGGTCCATTGGTCCTTCAATATCAGGCATTGTCTCATCCCGCGGTTCTTCTTGATTTCCAGGCCTTTCTTCATGATTTTCTTCAGATCTTGGAAGATCTACTACTTTCTTCAGGGAAGCATCTTCGTCAAAAGTGACATCATGGCATATCTCTACTTCCCTTTGACCAGGTACATAGACTCTATAGGCCTTAGAAGTTTCACTGTAGCCCACAAACATTCCTTTCTTCCCAGAAGCATCCAGCTTACTTCTCTTTTCTTTCGGCACATGAAAATAAACAAGACATCCAAAAATTTTAAAATGTGAGACATCAGGTTTCTTACCAGTGAAAACCTCTTCGGGAGTTTTGGAGTCCAGAGCGGAATGAGGGCATCGGTTTTGAATGTACACAACAGTATTTGCAGCTTCTCCCCACAGAAACTTCGGTAAACCCTGGTCACATAGCATGGCACGGGCAGCTTCCACAATAGTCCTATTCTTGCGTTCAGCAACACCATTATGCTCAGGAGTATATGCAGTAGTAGTCTCCCTCTTAATGCCAGCTTCTCTGCAAAAGTCTTTGAACTCATTTGACTCATATTCAGTGCCATTTTCTGTCCTCAAAATCTTGATCTTCTTTCCGGTCATATTTTCCACCAAGGCTTTGAAGGTACGGAACCACATGAAAGCCTCATCCTTCTTCTTCAAGAAGTATATCCAGGTTTTTCGAGAGAAGTCATCAGTGAATGTCATGTAGTAAGAACATCCCCCCCAGGGATGTCAGGGGCAACATACCAGATAGATCAGAATGGACCAGTTGCAAAATATCAGATGTCTTTGTTACACTTGAGGGGAAAGGTCCCCTTGTATGCTTTCCTTCCGCACAGCCCTTACATACACCTTCATGATTATTTCCAAAGTCAGGCATCCCTGTCACCACCTTCCTTGCTTCGGGAAGGGCCTTGTAATGAAGGTGTTTAAATCTTCGGTGCCATAGTTCGGTTTGTCGGATAGTATCACAAGTCATTGCTCCCAGCGGACTTCCTCCAACCTGGTAGAGTGTACCAACTCTAAAACCAATCGAGATAGCTTCCTTGAAGCTCTCCTTCCACATGAGCACCTTTCCATCAGAGAATGTTACATTGAACCCTTTGTCTTCCATGGCTGATACAGACATAAGATTCTTCTTCAATTTAGGTACATAGAGTACATCTTGCAAACGTAGGACTTGTCCTTGAGACAAGTGGAGGGTCACAGTCCCTGTCCCTTTCACGGGATATGTGGCATTATCCCCAGGGATAATTTCTAGATTAGTATCCCTTTCAACCATGTCAGAGAGTGCTTCCTTGAATCTAGTGATGTGTCTTAAGGCACCACTATCGATTAGCCAGACATCCATAGTGTCGGGCAGAGATGTAGCAGAGAGAGCAGATACAAGAATATACTCATTTCTTTTATCAACAGCATTAGACTCTTCATACCTGGTGTTCCTAGACCTTTTAGAAGGTTGATTGTTTCCACCAAAGTGAGCCTTCCTCTTTCCTTTGGATTTGTCGTTTCTTCGATTCCCATTCCTTCGATTGTTGTTGTTATCATCACTATCAGGAGAATCCTTCTTGAAGGGGCATTCTCTAGCATAGTGACCAGGCCTATGGCAAGTGAAACACTTACCCTTCTTTTCTTGAGTCCTTGTTCTTCCTTTGTCTTTAGAACCACCAGAGTTCTTCTTTCGAGAATGAGCACCATAGGCAGCATTTCTGTCATTATCGAATTCCTTCATCCTTGTTTCTTCTTGCATACATCTAGACAAAAGCTCATCAAAGTTAGGAATGGTATTATTATTGAGAATGGTATTTGTGAATACTTGCCATTCATATGGGAGTCCTCCAAGTGCGGTGAGAACCATCTCACGATCAGCTATTGTCTCCCCAATAGCTAGCAGATTGTTCCTTGTTTCGGTCAATTTCAGAAAGTAAGTTTGAACAGACTCATCCCGGCCCTTCTTCATATTCTTTAACTTGTTCTTGAGGAATAGCACTTGGTTCACATTGTTTACCTTGAACATAAGGATCAATTTGTCATACATCTCCTTGGATGTGCCTAGTTCAGATATATAGGCAACCAGGCTCTTATGTATGGATTCCCTGATCATCAGCTTTGCTTTGATCTCTCCCTTCTTATACTTGTTTCTAGCAGCAGCAGTGGCATTGGATGGAGGTTCTTGAATCTTACCCAGTACATGATCCAAGAGATCATGGTCTTCCAATTTGAGATCTAATATCATCTTCCAGGCATGGAAGTCATCCCTTCCAATCAGCTTGTCATTCTCCTTGAATTCAAAACTTGTGGAACCCATTTCTTCCGATGGTGATTGCTAAAGATAGGGCTTGTCTTCACCTCATCTCTGATACCATGTAAATTTTTGTAGATGTTCTATGCTTGAAGCAACTTTACTTTTCTTACAGAAATCACACAAATAGTTAAGTAAAATGCCGATAGAACATATAAGTGGATCTCATAGAAGACAAACCAGAAACAGAAGAATGTGGTGGTGCGTTACGGCGGTCAACAGGATGCTTCAACCAGCAAAGTCTCCTTGGTCAGCCAACCCAGAATGTGTCACAACAGTCCTCCAATCAGCAACCGAGTCAACCCAAGTCAACTCCAAAAAGTCAACGCTGTCCAGAAAAGTCAACGCAGGGCAGCAAGCTAAAAGTCAACGCAGCAGCATTTTGGTCAACCCTTTGACCTCGATTTTTGTGCCAAACAGTACGGCCTTCCAAAATCGAACTTCCCAACAATTTTCAGCCCTTTCGGACCATGCGTTGACCAAAGTCAACGCTGGTCAAACTTCCAGCAAAACCCTAGCCGCAGCAATTCGTCCTTCAGCTCAGCCGTACAGAAATTCGTCCTTCTTCTTCACACATGTGGGTTGGAAATGTCCTCCAAGGAGCTCGTACTCAATCAGATGAGAGAAGAAGATGTGTGTTGTGTTGTGGTGAAATGCTCTCCAACTTTGCCTGTATTTTTATCCATCATTGGGGTGTGTGACACATCTGCTGGGGGTGTGAAACCTTAAGGCCGACCTGTACATATAATTTATTATGAATAATAAATTCAAAATAAATGTTCTGCTCATCGGATTAAGACATATTATATATGGATTTTACACCTCTCCGAAAGAGGAATCCAACAAAAATATTAGCCTCTTAATCTGAGCATCATAACATGGAGTTTGGACCTAGTTGTCCAAATTTAACAGTGGATGATAGGTTGGATGGGCATAGCAACTACAGTGTATGGAAGGAAAGAATGCAGAGCATCTTTGAGGAGGTAGAAGTCCGGGGTATAATGGTGAGTACCCAACAACACCCTGTTAATGTGCCTACCGTCTCTGTTTAGTTAGTAGACTTTAATAAGAAGAATAACAAGGGTAAGATACTGATTTTGGATGGTGTTAAAGACCATTGCATTCCTCATGTGAGAGGAAAGGGACCTGCTCATGAGATGTGGATAGCCTTGACCAATCTCTACCAGAGTACCAATGAGAACAGAAAAATGGTCCTAAGGGAGACGCTGAAGGCCATTAAGATGACAAAGATAGATAGTGCTACTGCATACCTCACAAAGATCACTAATGTGAGAGATGAGTTGGCAGCAGTTGGAGAGGTCATTCCACCCATTGAGTTGGTGCAGATTCCAGTGAATGGCCTTTTCAGTTCATGGTTGAGTTTTGCTGATGGGACTGTTGCACGTGAGACCCTTCCCACTTGGGAGAGGTTGTGGGATGATTGCATACAGAATGAAATCAGAAAGAACCAGCTTGGGGCGGCCAAACTAGTCGAGGAGGATGAGGATGTAGCACTGGTAGCAAGGGGCAAGAAAGGCAAAGGAAAGAAGCAAGCTTCCACAAGCAAATGCCTTCGAAGAAATCCCTAAGTTGAAGGATTAGCTTCTAGGGTTCCCTCTTGATGTGAAGGCTAGGGCATCAAATTTCCAGAGATTCTACCATGGGAAATCCACCAAAACTTGAGGATCACTAGAGGAAACACTATGGAAGAGTTCTATCCAGATGAAATTCAAAACATCCTCTTCCAATAAATTTTATCCCAAGCCCTAGAGAGGCCTCCTTGTCGTTAAAGGGACGTGGAAAAGAGGTGAAAAGAGAGATGATTTTCAAGTTAGAGGTGATCACCTAGGATTTAAGACCAGTGCCTAACAATTGGCAGAATTAGAGTCAAAGATGATATCAATATGGAAACTCAGTCTTCAAGGAGATCTAGAAGTAGCTTCGCTACCCTTAATGGAAGCAACTACACGTCACTTCTAGATATATATACTTCGATGACAATTTTTAATGGAGTTTCAAAGATTCATATGCAACAAATTCCTTAGGAACATTCATTCATTCACTATCTATGAGTATACATGCAAAATTTCCCAATAGTTACATTTTTTAGACAATATTTCATCAATTAGGGCACATTAATTACCATGAGACAATATTCCATGCATTAGACACTAATCAAAATCAGAAATTCATCAAAATAACACTTACAAGATAATGAATAACATATCCATCCATAACAATGCCAAAAAGAAGCTCCCAAGAGAGATAGCGAATTTATCCAAACATCAAAATTCATCCAAAACATCCAAATTCGTCCTCAAATTGCAGGTCTGAAAATCTTAAGAGAGGCATCGAAAACCCCAAGTGTGATGCTAGGAAGAGACTAGGCGTCTCCTATTTATATGGGAGTTATGAGTTCAAATTATGAAAGACAAAGCCCCCTTTTGTGCTTAATGTGCTAAGTAACCCACCGATGGTTACAAGCCAACCATGATAGCTCAAAAATTAATTCAAATTGCCCTCTTAAGCCCACGCAAGGCTGGCATCATGCATGCATGGAGGTCTAGAGGGGCAACGTTGAAGCCTCACATGCCTAAAAATTTGAGGGAGGGCCTAAAAAGACATGAAGAAGAGGGGGGTGCCCTCCATATGTTGCAAAGCATCTCCAAACCCCTAATTGGCCTTTGTGGGCTCCAAATGGGTCTCGTGGGTCTCCATGTGGCTCAAGATCAAGTTGACGCTCCATCAATGAGGGCTAGAAGATGACACATGCCCTCCCATGTCTCCCTAGGAAAGACATGACCTTGTCCGGGCCTTGGAACAACTGCTAAGTGTAGGGTGCAATGTGTAGCTGGTTGGAGCAACGTGGTCCAAGTGCATCATCATCTTTGAATAACTGGGGCATGAGCAAGAAATGGTGGTGCTGAAGAAGCCCATGGTGTGGTAGTGAATGCTCTGAATGGATGGAGACCCATGGCTCTCAACGCTCACCCTACAAATCCATTGTGATTTAATGGAGGGCTTGGATACTGTATAGGGAGGCTAAGACCAAGATGAAAACCCACCTGTAATCCTATATAAGATCCAATGTGTATCCTCGCCTTCCAATACAATAATTCATTAGTGTAATTGAATAAATAAACTTGCTAATCAAGGGCAGAAGTGGACACTTCATAGTGGGTTTCCCTTCCAAATTTGGGGCTTTGAACATGTACTGGTGTTACTTCCCTGGGTAGGAGGGGTTAATGAAGGACCCTATTAGGTGGTTTCAACCTCTAAGGGAATGATAGGTCCAAGGTACACCTCTCAAATGGCAGGTGTCATGTGAAATAATGATGGAATGAAGTGGGGACAAAGGGAAGGCACCAAGCCACATGCCATGGTACAAGGGTAGCTATGATGAAGAAAACCCACACCTTGGGTATATGAATGTAGGAGGGAGAAATCATGGTACATGAGTTACCCCAACCTTTGTTTTTCCACCCTTCTCCATTTGCGTTTTGCCTTTGATTCATTTTTCTTCATTTTACTGCTAGGGCTCAAGGGAACATGAGCATGATGTGTAAGATATAATGGTGATCACCCCTTTAAGGTGGCGCAGTTCATTGCCCACCAAGGGTTGGGACATTCATGGGTTCCTTAACGATGCAAGGGGGCACTCATATGGGCCCTAGGAACTAGGGTGATGACCATAATGATAGGGAGTAGAGCTCATTCTTGGCTTTTTCCCATGTGCTAAATTTTATTGTTTTGACCATCTTTTGCATTTTGTGGTACATTTCCTGTTGTATGTGGACATATTATGCTTTTATCTTTGTTTTTAATTGCATCAACCTCCAGGTCATCGTTCTAGGCCCGACCCAAGATGTGGACAATGGGAAGGTGATGCTAACACCTTGTGGACCCAGATAGGGAAGACATGAAGAGGGCTTGTAATGGGTGGAGGGGAGTGAGATATATGGTATCAGGAAGCAGGACCACACCACCAAAATCAGGGTTTTCGATGTAGTGCCACTCCTAAATCTAATAGCCAATAAAGGAGATCTCATGGGACTAGGATACGAGATTAACCCCCTAATTGAGGTAAGGGAACAAGAGTATAGTCGAAGCCCACCAATGTTATCAGGATTCATAACCAAACTGGTCATCGAACCGAAAAACCTTGTGGATTGGGAACTAGTCAGAATCAGATCGGAACTGGAAAAAAACTGGTTTACCAAAAACACATAAAATATTCATATTTTAAAGAAAAAGAAGATATATTCATGTGCATCCATATGAATCCAAACCGTTTATACACAAATATGCAAAATTTCTCATTTATATAACAAGTAACAGTGCATATAACCAAAATAGCACTTAGTGCAAAACATTGTTGAACCAAAAATGTTACAAACATCAAGAAGCAGGCTCTAAAAGGCCTTTATAGTCCAAAATAACATCATAGATCATAGTATTAGACTACAACCTACAATACTACAAGCTACAACTACAACAAATCAATGATCAAATCTTCAATCATCAATCATCATCTTGATCATCCTAATCATCCTCTTCATCCTCATCTAAAGAATGAGTGGCATCCAAGTCTGTAATGGGATTATGGCTTGATTCCCCCCACCCTTGATTTACACTTGAAATTTTTGGAGAAAATCAACTGCAAAATCCTTTGAAATCAACTATGTAGCAGCCCCAACAAAATTTAAAAAAAAAAAAATCTTCCAGTAGTTGCAAAAACCATTGAAGAAAACCCAAAGATCTCTGAGAAAAAAAAATTGTAGCTCGAAAATCTGCCAACTCAACAACTCTCCAAGACTCCAATCAACTCTTCAAATCTGCAAAAAAATTCTCTCAAAACAACCCTGCAAAAAACTCTTTGAATTCTCCTCACCGAACTCAGCGCAAGAATTGCAAGAGACTCGAATAAATAGTGTGAGTGAACTAGAGGGGGTGGGGTTTTTTAAGTAGCTTTAGGGGCTAGGGTAGCATTAGTAACTAAAAAAAAATAAAAGAAATGTCCAGCCTTGTGAACTGGTGGAACCAGTCTTTGAACCGTTTCGGTGCCTAACTGGCCGTTTCCGATTCGTACCAATTTTGCCTCCAAACCGGCTGGACCGACTGGTTTTGCGGAATCGGTTCGGTTCTGATAACACTGAAGCCTACCCTTCTTCCAAGTCACCCAATAATCCATCCCCAAGTGTGCCCAAGAAAAACAAGCATAAACACCTAGTTACATAATGAAAAATCATACTTTTTGGATCAGATGGCCCACCTTCAAACATACGATCATGACAGCTGAGCGAGGGTACACAGTGGTTGGCTCAGGTGGAAGAGGATAGTAGCACATCAAAGCTATTAGGTGGTTGGAAAGGGGCTATTGATTGCCAACTGAAGACAAATCTAGTAGAAATTTTTCTCCTATGGGGTCACCCACCGGTTGTGGGTAACAAGGCCAATGCAAACTCCTTGAATTTCCTAGCTAACTCATCCATTTGTGTAGATGCAATTGTTGATGTCTTCGCTTTGCCTTCCTTCTTGTTGGGGCACTGTACAACACTGTTTCCATACTTGTGACATGCAAAGCACTTAATTTTTCTCATGTCCTTTTTTTCTCGTTGTGAAGATGATCTTCCACTGTGGTTCTACTTGGCTTTACCCTTTCCTTCTTTGCTTGCCCAACAAGAGCAAGTTCCTCATCTCCACCTCCACCTCCACCTCTATGTTGTCCACCAGATATCGAACTCTCCCATCTCCTTTTGGGTGAAGTCATTCCACAACTTAGTCCAATCAAGAAGCTTGTCTCTAGCAAGGATGCCTGTTGCAAAGGTAGCCCATCGCTTGGTACAATACTACAACCATGTTAAAATTGGACAACTAGGTCCAAACTCCATGTTGTGATGCTCAAATTAAGATACTGATATTTTTGTTGGATTCCTCTTTCGGAGAGGTGTAAAATCCATATAAAATATATCTTAATCCGATGAGCAGAACATTTATTTTGAATTTATTATTTATAATAAATTATATGTGCAGGTCGGCCTTAATGTTTTGCACCCCCAGCAGATGTGTCACACACCTCAATGATGGATATAAATACAGTCAAAGTTGGAGAGCATTTCAACCAACTCATCACACATCTTCTTCTCTCATCTGATTTAGTACGAGCTCCTTGGAGGACGATTTCAGCTCACACGTGGGAGGAAGGACGAATCTGTTCAGCCAAGAGGAAGGACGAAATTTCTGCAGCTAGGGTTTCCAAGGAAGTTTGACCAGCGTTGACTTTGGTCAACGCATGGTCCAAAGGGGCTGAAAATTGTTGGAGACTTCGATTTTAGGAGGCCGTACACATTGGCACAAAAACCGAGGTCAAAAGGTTGACCGAACTTGGAGCTGCGTTGACTTTTATGTTGCTGCCCTGCGTTGACTTTTCTGGACAGCGTTGACTTTTCTGGAGTTGACTTGTGTTGACTCAGTGACTGATTTGAGGATTGTTGTGACACATTCTGGGTTGGCTGATCAAGGAGACTTTGCTGGTTGAAGCATCCTGTTGACCGCCGTAACGCACCATCACATTTTTTCTGTTTCTGGTTTGTCTTCCATAGATCCACTGGTATGTTCTATCAGCATTTTACTTAACTGTTTGGGTGATTGCTGTAATAAAAGTAAAGTTGCATCAAGCATAGAACATCTTAAAAAATTTACATGGTATCAGAGCTGAGGTGAAGACAAGCCCTAACTTTAGCAATCACCATCTAAGAAAATGGGTTCCACAAGTTATGAATTCAAGGAGAATGACAAGATGACTGGAAGGGACGACTTCCATGCCTGGAAGATGATATTAGATCTCAAATTGGAAGACCATGATCTCATGGATCATGTTCTGGGTAAGATACAAGAACCTCCATCCAATGCTATTGCTGCTGCTAAAAAACAAGTATAAGAAGGGGGAGATCAAAGCAAAGCTGATGATCAGGGAATCCATACATAAAAGTCTGGTTGCCTACATATCTGAGCTAGGCACATCCAAGGAGATGTATGATAAATTGATCCTTATGTTCAAAGTAAACAATGTAAACCAAGTGCTATTCCTCAAGAATCAATTGAAGAATCTAAAGAAAGGTCGGGATGAGTCTGTTCAAGCATACTTTCTGAAATTGACCGAAATCAGGAACAATCTGCTGGCTATTGGGGAGACAATAGCTGATCGTGAGATGGTACTCACCGCACTTGGAGGAATCCCATATGAATGGCAAGTATTCACTACTACCATTCTCAATAATAATACAATTCCTAACTTTGACGAGCTACTATCTAGATGTATGCAAGAAGAGACAAGAATGAAGGAATTCGAAAATGGCAGAAATGCTGCCTCTGCTGCTCATTCTAGAAAGAAGAACTCTGGTGGTCCTAAGAACAAAGGAAGAACAAGGGCCCAAGAAAAGAAGGGTAAGTGTTTCACTTGTCATAGGCCTGGTCACTATGCTAGAGAATGTCCCTTCAAGAAGGATTCTCCCGATAGTGATGACAACAACAACAACCGGAGGAATGGGAATCGAAGAAACGACAGATCCAAAGGAAAGAGGAAGGCTCCCTCTGGTGGAAACAATCAACCTTCTAAAAGGTCTAGAAACTCCAGGTATGAGGAGTCTAATGCTGTTGATAAAAGAAATGAGTATATTCTTGTATCTGCTCTCTCTGCTACATCTCCGCCCGACACCATGGATGTCTGGCTAATCGATAGTGGTGCCTCAAGACACATCACTGGATTCAAGGAAGCACTCTCTGACATGGTTGAGAGGGATACTAATCTAGAAATTATCCTTGGAGATAATGCCACATATCTCGTGAAAGGGACTGGGACTGTGACCCTCCACTTGTCTCAAGGACAAGTCCTACATTTACAAGATGTACTCTATGTACCAAAATTGAAGAAGAACCTTGTGTCTATATCAGCCATGGAAGACAAAGGGTTCAATGTAACATTCACTGATGGAAAGGTGTTCATCTGGAAGAAGAGCTTCAAGGAAGCTATCTCGATTGGGTTTAGAGTTGGCACACTCTACCAGGTTGGAGGAAGTCCGCTGGGAGCAATGACATGTGATACTATCCGACAAACTGAACTATGGCACCGAAGGTTTGGACACCTTCATTACAAGGCCCTTCTCGAAGCAAGGAAGGTGGTGACAGGGATGCTCGATTTTGGAAATAATCATGAAGGTGTATGTAAGGGTTGTGCCGAAGGAAAGCATACAAGGGGACCTTTCCCCTCAAGTGTCACAAAGACATCTGATATTTTGCAACTGGTCCATTCTGATCTATCTGGTATGCTACCCGTGACATCCCCGGGAGGATGTTCTTACTATATGACATTCACTGATGACTTCTCCCGCAAAACCTGGATATACTTCTTGAAGAAGAAGGATGAGGCTTTCATGTGGTTCCGTACCTTCAAAGCCTTGGTGGAAAATATGACAGGGAAGAAGATCAAGATTTTGAGGACCGACAATGGCATTGAATATGAGTCAAATGAGTTCAAGGACTTTTGCAGAGAAGCTGGCATTAAGAGGGAGACTACTACTGCCTATACTCCTGAGCAGAATGGTGTTGCTGAACGCAAGAACAGGACTATTGTGGAAGCTGCCCGTGCCATGCTATGTGACCAGGGTCTACCGAAGTTTCTGTGGGGAGAAGCTGCAAACACTGCTGTATACATTCAAAACCAATGCCCTCATTCCGCTCTGGACTCCAAAACTCCCGAAGAGGTTTTCACTGGTAAGAAACCTGATGTCTCACATTTTAGAATTTTTGGATGTCCTGTTTATTTTCATGTGCCGAAAGAAAAGAGAAGTAAGCTGGATGCTTCTGGGAAGAAAGGAATGTTTGTGGGCTACAGTGAGACTTCTAAGGCCTATAGAGTCTATGTACCCGGTCAAAGGGAAGTAGAGATATGCCATGATGTCACTTTTGACGAAGATGCTTCCCTGAAGAAAGTAGTAGATCTTCCAAGATCTGAAGAAAATCATGAAGAAAGGCCTGAAAATCAAGAAGAACCGCAGGATGAGACAATGCCTGATATTGAAGGACCAATGGACCCTATTGATCCATCTCCTTCACTGGGAAAGAGACCATCATGGCTTAGGGACACCCTCGAAGATGCTGAGGGTCATGCTGCCTCAAGGGGGACATTCCGAGAAAGCAAGAAGCCGTGTAGATACCAAGGGTATATAGCTGCCATGAGTACTATTGTACAATCTGAACCTGGATCTTTTGAGGAAGCCGTAAAGCATCAAGTCTGGAAGGATGCTATGCACGAAGAATATGAGTCCATAATGAAGAATGATGTCTGGGATGTGGTTTCGAGGCCGAAGGACAAATCAGTTGTCACCGCGAAATGGCTCTTCAAGATCAAGCATGGTGCTGATGGAAGTGCTGAAAAGTTCAAGGCAAGATTTGTTGCCCGTGGCTTCTCTCAAAAGGAAGGAATAGATTATGATGACATATTTGCACCTATGGCACGATATACCACCATTCGATCAATCATAGCCCTTGCTGCTACGCAAGGATGGAGTCTTCATCAGATGGATGTCAAGACCGCTTTTCTGCATGGTGCAATAAAGGAAGAGGTGTATGTAGAACAACCTCTGGGATTTGAAGTTCATGATCGAGACACTCATGTCTGCAAGTTGAAGAAAGCCCTCTATGGGTTAAAGCAAGCACCCAGAGCTTGGTACGAGAGGATGGATAGTTACTTGATGAAGCTAGGCTTCACTCGAAGTAATGTTGATCCGAACCTTTACTTCAAGGTTGTGCAGGGGAAGCCTCTCATTCTAGTGCTGTATGTGGACGACCTCTTCCTGACAGGTGCTGACCCTCTCATTCATCAATGTAAGAGGGAGCTCGCTGCTAAGTTCGAGATGAAGGACCTAGGACTGATGCACTACTTCCTAGGCCTGGAGGTCTGGCAGAGACCTGGAGAGATTTTCCTTTCTCAAGGAAAATACATTGTGAAACTTCTAGAGAGATTTGGTATGGTGGACTGCAAGACCGTGTCAACACCGATGGAACTCAACTTCAAGAAGTTGAGTGGCAGCGCTGCTGGGCCCATCTTGGCCAATCCTACTGAGTATCGTCAACTCGTAGGAGCTTTGATGTTCTTAGTGAACACCGTCCAGATATATGTTTTGCAGTGAACACTTTGAGTCAACAGATGGTTGAGCCTCATCACTTTCACTGGGTTGGTGCCAAGAATCTTCTGAGATATCTTCGGGGCACGATAAACCATGGGCTGAGATACACTGCCGGGAGTGTGACACTCCGTGGATATACCGATGCCGATTGGGCTGGCAGTGTGGTGGATCGTAAGAGCACATCGGGATGCTGCTTCAATCTTGGTTCTGCTTCGATCTCATGGATGAGCAGGAAGCAGAAGTCGGTGGCTTTGAGCACCGCTGAGGCCGAATACATTGCAGCAAGTATGGCCTGTTGTGAAGCAGTTTGGCTGCGAAAGCTCTTTAGTGAGCTGTTTGGACATGTGCTAGATACCACTGTGATACTCTGTGATAACCAGAGTGGGATTCGTATGACTGAGAATCCTGTGTTCCACGACCGATCCAAGCATATTGATATCAGGTACCACTTTATCCGGGATATGGTACAGCGAGGCGCCGTAAGGCTCAATCATATAGGAACTGATGAGCAGGTCGCGGATATTCTCACTAAGCCCTTGGGGAAGGTCAAGTTCCTAACCTTCCGTGAGAGTCTTGGTGTCGTGGAAAGACCCTATGATGTGGGTCCTGTTGGACGATGAGCTCTGGGAGCTTTGGGGGGCTTTGGGGATAGCTTCTCGGAGCTATAAGCACTCACTGGCTAATTTGATCCAACCTTGTGGTGCTTCGTCTACCCGTTGTGATTATTGAGTTGGTTCACTTCATTTATCTCTGTGTCTCGTATGCATCCTACCCATTGAGTTCGGGGACTATGGGAAGTACCTCTCATTTGGCCAATGAGGTGGGAAAAGATAGAGACTAGTATCAAAGACTGATGGACGCATTAGAGATTTCCGTACTCTCTATCTAGGATGGAACGGTCCAACCACTTGATCTGGGATCAAGTATAGTGAGGTTTCATACCTCCTATTGACTTCGAGTCAGATAAACCAACTTCGGGTTGGTATGTGACACTTTGAGTCCTATAGAGGTTTTAGACCTCTGGGCTGAATTTGTCAGCCGGGGATGATGTCTTTGTGACTGACCCACTTATGTTCTGAAATAAAGAAGCTAGCAAAGCAAGTTACGACGGGATGACGCACGATGTTTGGATTGCACAGGTGGATGGAGTTCTCCCTAGTTGAGAGGGAGTGTTAATTTTGGACAACTAGGTCCAAACTCCATGTTGTGATGCTCAGATGAAGATGCCAATATTTTTATTGAATTCTTCTTTCAAAGAGGTGATTGATCTAAAGATCATCTTGATCCGATGAGCGTAACATTTATTATGTATAATAAATTAAAATGTGCAGGTTTACTTAATGTTTTGCACCTTACAGATGTGTCACACACCTCAATGATGTATATAAATACAGTGAAACTTGGAGAGCATTTCACACCAACTCAACACACATCTTCTACTCTTCTCTGATTTAGTACGAGCGCCTTGGAGGACGATTTCAGCTCACACGTGGGAGGAAGGACGAAAATGTACAGCCAAGAGGAAGGACGAAATTAGGCATGCCTAGGTTTCATGAAAGTGACTTCGCCGTTGACTTTGGTCAACGCATGGTCCAAAGAGGCTGAAATTTATTGGAGACTTCGATTTTAGGAGGCCGTACACATTGGCACAAAAACCGAGGTCAAAAGGTTGACCGAACTTGGAGCTGTGTTGACTTTTATGTTGCTGCCCTGCGTTGACTTTTCTGGACAGCATTGACTTTTCTGGAGTTGACTTGTGTTGACTCGGTAGCTGATTTGAGGATTTTTGTGACACATTCTGGGTTGGCTGATCAAGGAGACTTTGCTGGTTGAAGCATCCTGTTGACCGCCGTAACGCACCATCACATTTTTTCTGTTTCTGGTTTGTCTTCTATAGATCCACTGATATGTTCTATCAGCATTTTACTTAACTATTTGTGTGATTGCTGTAATAAAAGTAAAGTTGCATCAAGCATAGAACATCTTAAAATTTTTACAAACCACTTAGGGCTATCTTAACAAGTTCACCCTCATCCACAACCTCTCCAGTAGCTGACAGTTCATTACACATCTGCTGAATTCTTGTGAATTATGAGGCTATAGTTTCATATCTGTTCGTTTTTATGTTTCTTAGTTTCTCTCGTCACCATCTTCCATTTTTTGTTGTTACTTTACTACAGGTTCATCAACGCTGACGACATTTGGTGAGTTGTTTTCTTCCCTAATATGTGAGGGGTAATGTGATCCTTCACAGTGTCCAATATGATCCCTTTAGCCTTCATATCCTTCAATTTGTGTTCCACTGCTTATGTGGGATTCAAATTCACTTGGGTCTCTTTTTATGCAAGTTCCCATAAGCTATTTGCCATCAAAACAATGGTGATCCTCTCCTTCCATGGAGTAAAGTTTGTAGCTCCCTCCAATATGTCTTCAAATCTCAGACTTGATGATACCATCTCACCGGATTGATTTGAGTCACAAAACCTTTTTTGCAAAATAAAAATTCTGTTGGTAAAATAATTTTGCCACTGTAAAACCCTTGTGTTGTATGATCTCCCCACAGAGTTTCTAGTGCTTTGATACCATGTTAAGTCTCCAATACTAGATCTGATTTATTTGTACCTCAACACTTATTTTATACCCAAAAATTATTTACTCAATAAAATTTGAAAACTGTTGGAAAATAAATTCATTGGTTTTTCAACTTTCAGAAATTAAATTTGTAGCGGAAATAAAATAGGGAAATCAATCACACTAGCAAAAATTTTTGCCCAAACAATCTTCCTTCACTTTATATTGCTTAGGAAAATTAGGGCCTCGACCCACAAAGAATACTCAGAAAATTACAATTGCTTGGAACTTGGAAATCGACCCCTATGGAAAATCCGTCTCAAGGAATTCATCCCACTAGAACTTAGCCCTCTTGGAAGATTTCTGTCTTGGAGAATTCATCTTCTTTCGCCAGCAAACTAGGCCTCGTCTTCTCACCTCGTATGCCCCCTGCATTTGAGTAAATTGGCCCTGGCAATTTTGGCCCTCCTCCAAAACTTGTCCCTCCCTCCTTTTGCAATTCGGTCTCTCTCTTCTAGACTCGACTTCCTTGAAATTTTCTCTCAAAATATCCTTGTTGCATCCTTTTCCCTTCTATTAAGTCATGGAATCTCTCACTCCTCGAGAAAATAACACTCTCAACAATAGCAATGTAATGTGTCTTCATCCTCTCCCATAGGTTCTCTTTATAATTTGTCCATGTGCCAAATCCCTTATCTCGAACATGATAGATGGCTAAGATTAAATCCCAACTTTCTTAGGTCAATGGTGAAGATTAGATCTAAGTCACTTAAATAATTTAATATTTATCCTTAGATAAACATTAGCCAAAGTCAACATTAATTAAATAATTAATCAATGTACTTTTCCTTCCTAAGTTAAAAACTTAGGAATGAGATCATTTTAGTTTCTCTTCTCAAACAACCACCCAAAGAGGATTTCTTCTCCTGCATGCTGGACACAAGTCTATGTAGAAGATCTTTCGAAGCTACAAAATCAACAATTTCTAAGACAACTTTGTTGGTGGCCTTCTTTGTTGAAATAATTTCAATCGACTAGGTGAAGTAATCCGTCACTGTAAGCATCCATTGATGACCATTACTTGAATTTTCTAATGAAATTGAAGGCCTATTGTTGGAAAGGAGCTTCCACTATAACTGGCTAAAGAGGGAGTGCTGCGAGTTTTTTTTTTCATGTGAACAATTGATGTGACTGGCACTTTGTCACAAACTTATGAACATCTTTGAATATGATAGGCCAATAGTGGCACGTTGTTAGGATCTTGTGTGCTATACTCTTTGCTGAATGATGTCCACCACAGATTCCTTGATGGAACTCTTTGACCAAATTCTTTGATTCATTTGAGCTGACACATCTGAGAATAAGCCCATCCAGATTTTTCCAACCAAGTCCTTGCTCGATGGAACAAAACCTAGATGCCTTTAGTCTCAATGCTCTCTTCTTATGATTCAGAAGGCTTCTTGGAGCTGAGAGGTTCTTCAAATAGTAGATGATGTCTTTGTACCATCATGCCGTTCCAATTAATCATTAATTGCATAGACCAAAGTGCAAAACTCTTACTTCAAACCTAGCACTTCGTCATTTCCTTCTTCCATTAGTTGAGCTAAACCCTTGCCTTTGATAAGCTTGGTAGGCTTGATATCACTACCATTTTCCTGTACCTTCGCTATCCACTTGCCTTTGGTTCCTAGAAAATCCTATTGAGATAAAATGTCTTTGGCTCTTGGATGTGGGACATAGCAAGTCACCTTGTTGTAGCCATTGTATGTCTTGAAATGCTTGAGTGAATTGACCAAGGCATATGCTTGTTTTTCCAAATTGCATACTTAAGCTTTGCATCTCTAAGCATCTTGCTCATAAAAGCGATTGGTTGCTCCCCACCCTATTCATTCTTTTGAAGAGGTATGCTTGCAATGGTATTGTTAGGAGCAAAAGAATATATAATAAAGTAGTTAGAATAATGAGGGCTCAACAAGACCAAAGACTTTACATTCGTCTCCTTGATGTCCTCTAATGTTGGTTTGCTGCTTTCATCTCACTTGTAGTTGACATCTTTCTTCAATATCCTGCTTAATGGCTTGTTGATCTTATCAAAGTTTGGGATGAATTTTATAATGAAGTTTATCTTTCTGAAGCAGGGTTGAAGATCCTTTTGACACCTGGGTGGAGTGATATCATTGATTCTCTTAATTATTTCTAGATCCATTCTTACTCCTTTTGAGACAATGTGGCCAAGAAGCTTGCCTTCTTGTGGCACCAAGGATTGTATCTTTGGTTTGAGCTAAATTCCATACTGTCTGCACCTTTCAAATATTTGCTTAAGATGGGAAATATGAAAATCCCTTGATTTTAAATACACTGTAATATCACCTTGGTAAATTTCAATAATCTTTCACATTAGATTCCTTAATGCATAGTCCATTGCTCTCTGAAAGATTGCACTTGCATTAATCAACCCAACAACCATCCTCTGATACTCTTATGTATCCCAAGGTGTGATGAATGTTGTTTTATATCTAGATAAGACATCATCATTGATCGTATCATTTTTTGCAGTAATAACTCCATGTTAGGGAGTGGATAGTTGTCTTTAATGGATAAGACATTTAAGTTTTTGAAATCCACACATAATCTGATTTCCCCTAACTTCTTTCTGACCACAACAAGGTTTGCTAGCCATGTAGCTTGTTGGCACAATTATACCTGCATTCAAGAGTTTCTCTAGATCTTTCTCCACAAGTGGCAACAACTTTGGGTTCATTTGTCTCAACTTTTGGTGGGAGGGCTTTGTTGAAAAATGTATAACTAGGTTCGGTCTTCATAAGTATGAAATGCATTTTTGATTCTTGTAAATTATAAAATGAAAGAAAAATTGTTATTATTTTGGAGCATGGGTTTCATGCTCAAGGTATTTTGTTTTATAGGTCAAGCACTGATTGAGTGCTTCTAGGGTTTATCCTAGGTCAAGAAGTCAAAAGAGTCATTGTCATAAGTTGAAGACCCCACTAGGCACATTGTAACTTGTAAATATTTTTTTTTTGTCTTTCAAAGTGTCGGAATACCCTCCAAGACCAAGTCGGCTTGGCAACTGACAAGTCAGCCTAAAAGGAAGAACCACGTCCACCTTGAAGAGCCTATATATAGAGGAGAACTCATCCTCCTTATCACTCACTCACTCATCACTCATTCTAGCGAAGGAAGAGGGAGGAGAAGGCAACGAAGAAGAGGAAGGATGGAGGAGATTTGTTTTTGGGCTAATTCTCTCTCTCACGTGCTAAAGAGGACTAGGGTTTCTGCAACTGACCTAGGGCATCCATCTACAAGTTCGATCTTGGAGAAACAGAGGCAAAGAGGTTAAGCGGAGGTCACCAAGGGTCTCTCTAAGCTCTAGGAGTTAGGGAAAGGAAAGCAAAGGTCAGAGGAGGGCTCTAGAAGAAGATCGAAGTTCGCACGTGTGGTAACAATAGTTGCAGGGAGGCCGAAATTTCAAATCTGCAGTAGGAGGCCGAAAATCTTGCAGCAGAAGGTCAAAAAGGTGCTATTGGAAGAGATTTGTCTCAGTTTGACTAGATCGAAGTTGGCACATTATCCGAAGAGGTTGGTCTTGGTTTTGGAGGGTATTGGTCTCAGTCTTAAGGTCATGGAATTCATCAATTGAAGAATCTGTAAGGAAGATAAGAGATGTAAGGATTTTCCTCTCCAGAGGAGAGGTTTTGGCCCTGGCTTGCAGCCTATATACTATGTCATTGTTCTTGTTTTGGTAGTTGTTTGATGCTTCACACATATAATAATAAGGAACAAAGCTAATAAGTAAAAAGGAAACACAAGCAGTTATCACGTAAAGAGAATCATAATCATTGCCCTATTGAATTCTCAACAGGCTTGGCATCTTCTTTTAATGCAATGCCATGTTGGATGACATCCTCTTTATATGCTTTCGAATCATCATAAGACCAAGCAAAGACATCTTTGAATTGTTGGATGAGGTTCTCAATGAATTTCCTTTCTTTCTTTGTATTATCTTTTCAAACTTCAATTATTTTTGGGTTCCCTGGTGACACAACATTTACCTCTCCACATTCATTTGGCTTGATGGTTTCCTTCTTACCCTAATATATGTGTCATCTCTCTTGAGAATATCTTCAAGGGGAGCACGATCTGCATGAATTTTGTTGTCCTTGAGTTGCTCCACTAAGTCTTCATTTGTCTAGCCCACTTCATTCTTTGAAAATTCCTGTAGCTAGTTCATAAATCTTATTATCTGATCATCATCCTCAAACATTTGTCAATGAATGCTATTATCCGGAAAAGATGGTATGCACAAGATTTTTTCTTTTCCTCCATTAGTCAGTTCTTCACATAGCTGCATGGTTGAGGCTGGATGTTAGTGCATCTGCTTGTTCATTCATGGCTCTTGGTTGGGCTTCAGTGAATAGTGCTTCAAAGCCTTCTGTAGCATCCAACATTTCCTTCCTGTATCTTTTCAGCCTTTCATATTTACAAGCATGTACTCCTTTCACTTGGCAAACAATAAGGTTAGAATTACCAATAATATTTAAAATCTTAATGCCAAATTCTTTTGGCAAATTTAAACCAAGTAAAAGAGCTTCATATTCATCAATGTTGTTAGTTGTTTCAAATTCTAAACAAAAGGTATGAAAAAAAGTTTTACCTTCATGTGAGGTATAACAATACCTGCACTATTACTTGTTTTCGAACTTGAGCAATCTAAATTCATTTTCCATATATTGTTGTTGTTCTCTTGAGGCGATTCACTTGTAGCCATGTCTGTATATGAATGAAAACCATCACTGGAACATACCAATTGATTTTCTGGGTTCCTTGAATCTTCCACATGATTCTTCTTGAATTGCTCCCGATGTAGAATCCTTAACTCATCATCATTAATGGGAATTGTGGCGTATGATAGATCCATATGAATTCTACGACCTAGATAAGCGGCCCAATTCTTGATAGAAACATCCCCCATGCGGCTGGAAAATCAATCGCAACAATTTCCATTACTAGGCAAATGTCTGGATGATCTGTAAATCCTTGATCAAGCCACACATTGGAACTTCTCATGAATCTATAGCTCAAATGTTTTTGTTAGGCCTAGAAGTTCTTAGGTCCATCCTCTTCATGACCTTACGTGTCATGACATTCATGATGGCTCTAGTATTCAACATGCATTTATGCAATATCCAATCTGTAATAAACATTGCTGTGAAGAATGGTTGATGCATTGGATTCCTTCCACCTTTTGCTTTGATTGGCTACAGAATGATAGGGGCATCTTCCCCTTCTTCTATGCTCAAAACGGGTCTACTTTTTACTTCAAAATCGAGTGCCTCACCAAGTTGCCTATTTTTTTCTTGCACAACTCCTTAAGTGACATCGCTACGTTGGCATTGCTTGCCCGAGACACTATGAAATCCCCGAGATATGGATGAGGCTTCTTTGGAATTTTTGTTTTGAATAACCTCAAGTTGGCTTTGCGAAAGAGTTATTCACTCTGGTTGGTTAGGACTATTGGCCCTCCTCTGACTATATGCCTTTCCTTTGTACCTGTTGGCTATCATTTGAAAAATCTCTTCTCTTGATGACATTTCGCTGAAGAGTTCTGTACCTCAATCAATCCCGATAGAATTCACTTCTTAGCACCATATTGCATGCATTTAGAGGGCCTGGATTGTCTTTTCCCATTCTTTACCAAAAGATAGCACAAGTGTTTTATGAGTGAAGAGGTTTGCATGCCTTGCAATAATATGGATGCACTTGATCCACCACATTTGCTGGTTCCAATGAGCTAGGAGGTCCTTGATGTTGTGGTGGTCTTCTGAAATCATTTCTTGGTGAAAACCTATACTACTGTTGGCTTTTATCAATTTGCAAAATTCTTTCTGGCATGGACACTTGATTCTTATTAATGCTGATTTCCAATTCTTTGAATTTGTCAAACAAGAAAGATAATGGACCTGGACTGGAAGGAGGAGCTGGAGCTTGATCTTGAACTTTTTGCTTGTGTTCAACCTTTTTGTGAGGGCTAGGAGATCTGGCTTTCCTGATAATATCCAATTCTTGTTCATACTCTTTGTTTTCTCCTCTGCTTCATTCAAATTGTTAGGTTTTTCTACAGCTAGGAAGAAACTCAAATGACCTTAGAAAACTTTTATGTAATGCATGGTTTCTGTGCTGGCCTGATAAGTTTGTGGTGTAGATTTTTCAAGTGCAATAGATACAAGCACTAATTTCTGAAAAACTGATAATTACTTCTAATGATGTAGATATTCTTTTAGCATTTCTAGTTTTATCATTAAGCTATTACACTTGAGAAATTCAACCATAAATGCACAAGGACAGTAGAGATTACAATGCACAAAGATAACACAAGATTCACTGGGGGAATACCCACTTGGGGGAAAACCCAACAACCTTTTCCTTAGAGAAATTCTCCAGTTCAACAAGAGATACCCCTGATTCTGCGAGTCAAATATGATGGTCAAATTGACGAACAATGCTATGCTCAAACTTAGTTAAACTGCATTCTTGTCAAGTCAATCTTCTGCCCAACAAACTCGGCCCTGCCTGATTTTCCTAGGCTGAAATTCGGCCTCCCAGAATTTGCCCATAAACTCGGTGCTGCAGCCCAGAAAATTTGGACCTGTTGCCTAGAATATGCCCAGAAACTCGCATGTGTGAAATTGCAGGAGAGAGAACCACACATGCGGAGTCAAGGAGAGATGGAAAAGATACTTGAGATGTCTTCGTCCTCCTTCTTTGCCCATCTTCTTTTCCCTTTCTTGGATGTCTAGAAGATGTCTTGTCTTGTGAGAGATCGAATTTTTCTTGAAGAAGGAGGTCGAGTGCTTTATATATAGTGTTATGGCTGGCCTGAATGGGTGTTTCTTCACTGGGGCTGACTTCACTTGAAGGAGGGCTGACTTGACAAGTTTGGAGCCAAAAATTAAAAATTAAAAATTTTCTCTTTTGAAGTGGACATAAAGAACATGTCTTATATTAATCATTTCAAGGACTAAAATAAAATGACATGAAGAACATGTCTTACATTTTTCATTATACATATTTCAAGGGCTAAAATATTGATTATGAAGACTGACCATAGCTACAAAATTCAACATGTGGAATATCCTACACAATCTTGTCAATTTTTTTGTTAAACTCATCAATAGTTTCAATTTCCAATCTCTTAATGTTAGTTAAAAAATTTAACAAAAATCATACATCTTTCTTCTCAACACATTTATCAATAAAAATATCACGACATGATTCAGTAGAGTCAATGCCATTATCTAGCAAACTAAGAAACCATTTTCTACTATATTTCTTTAAATATAATGCAATGCAATTAAGCAACACATCAAGATGACAAATAGAGATATCAGTCATGTGTTCCATGAAGGCATCCTAATACTCTCTTGCTCTGATTGAGCCATCCCCACTAAAAGTGGGCATTCCTTTCAAAGAATTAGGCATGAGATGAGGTTGACTTGCAATGTCAAGCTAGATTGAAAGGTTTATATGTATCTGTCAACCATGGAGCAACCGTTAGATCTTGAATATGTAAGTAATGCTCAAGCTTACTCCTTAAACTAGATAAGGCCAGAGGGTCTTTATTATTTGCTTCTTTGTCCTTCTTCCTTTGATAAACTAAATGAGTTTCAGGGACTTAAAGAAGCTCACCTCAGACATTGGCTTTTGCAAAGTACCTCTTTTTATTTTCTTAGAATGGATTCGCCAAATGAGACCTCCCAAGTTAATGGAAAGAATCTCACCAAGATACAAATACAAAAGACAGGGATGCTAGCTGTAGCAACAAAACTAGTAGCTTGTTGACTTTAATTGTAAAATACACAAGAGGTACTTGTAGTAATAATTTATTAATAAAATATGATATGATAAGATATAATAAGATGATTGAAAGTTACAATGAGGCCCTGCTTATACTATGCAGGTGGCCTTTCACGATTGGGCATGTCTTTTAGACATGCCCTTTCACTAACTTAATCACTATTTTACATAATCCCTATTTAACTATCAATAACTATATTAATTAAATCTGTTATGAATTATATTCATAACATTGCCTTCTTCTCGAAAAGCTGTCCTCAAAGCTTAATTTTTCAACAAAGTTCGTCGCTTGGAATTATCTGCTGGACATGTCATTGAGCACTGGTACCTTCCTTGTATGATTCACTTGTATATATATAAAATGAAATATATATATATATATATATATATATATATATATATATATTTATTTATTTATTTAAAGCAATTTTATAAAATATATTATCATATAACTTTATAAATAAAATAAAATTATAATAATTTTATAAAAAAACTTATGATTTCTTATAATTATTTTTGTTTATCTAAGTAATGGGTAAGCCCAAATCCGCTCAACGCTTGGACAAGAGTCGTGTCCACGCGTCGTCTTTTTTTTTCAGAGGGGGAGTCGATCTTTTTACCTACAGGGATTTGAGGGTCGTGCACCAGAACGACCGTCGAACCATTTGGAAAATGAGTGGAATGATCTATAACACCCATCTCATTCAGTATTCTACACATCGTTCCCTTGTCCCCATAGAAGCCAATTGTCGGCAAGGATAGTTGATTCGAGGGGCTGAAACCGATTCTGATATGATGGCGTTGATTTTCTGCAGAATTAGGTACAATTCTGTTACAAAGACGAAGAATCTGTTCTTTTGGAAGATGAACCTTCACTACAAAGCTCAATTCCCGCGGAATCAATTTTGGATGGCTTTCAAGTATCGAATTCATCAATGCATTTGGGTACTGTTGGTTACTGCTGATAACTATTTGCGGTGGTGAATCCAGTGTCTCGTCTGGAATAGCAATTGGATACTTTTCAATTGCAGATTCTATCACATTCCAATAATCATGCTGCAAGGACGACGAGTCCTCCAACATCTCTTCATTCGCCACCCATATGGTATCATCAGAAGTGAAGATTTCGGGCGCAGGGAACATTTCTTCTTTATTTGTAGGTGAAACAGGGTTATCCTCTGTGCAAAATGAATTGCCGGTGTTTAAGAGCTCAGGTGAAATGGGCATTGTTTTCTCATCCTTATTACAGACAACATCCTTAAGTTCTTCTGCAGACAAAATAGAAAGCCTCTTACAAAGATCGTTACGTTTTTCAATGGAGCCCACATTGGCCAATGCTAAATCTCAGAGCTTAGGAATTTCCTTAAAAGCCAAAAGTTGGAAAGCTTGCAGCCGAGAGCAATGAGACAAAATTCCAGTGAGTCCAATCTCAAACCTAACACACCATTCACTGTGTGTAGAGTAATACACGTTACACCACCCCCAAATGTCATCTTTTATGTTGTGTTCAACCATGTGGGATCGAGCTCCATCGCACTTTTTAATGGTTGGAATCTCGTTGCTGCATTTTTCCATGGCTGGAATCTGCTTGGCAATATTGAAACCGGGCGACAATGAGGGTAAACTACTGTGAGTCGCATATTGTACAGATTCAACATCAATTCTATTTCTTATGGGAACAAACTTCGCAAATTCCATTAGAGGCCTTTTCAATCTATTTTTACCAATTTCCTTCTGTTTTCCACGGACATTGTGATCTTTATTTAACGGCATAATCTCCCTATCTGAGCCTACACTCCACATGATGTTTCGGGGGTGCTGTTGCTGTGATTCTTGCCACTGAAATTCACTCAACTTTCCCTCCTCATGCATAGAATGGTTAGCCCTACAGTGTGACTCGGAAGCCAAGGCGGGCTGCTTCAAACAATCATCCATCGTTACCTTTTTGTGTTTAAGGGAGCTTATTGTCTCTCCATATGTACATTCATCAAGAATAGGAAGATGTGAATTATTTTCTGTGTGTAGAAACTTTGTGACTGACTTATGGTGAGATTCTCCCTTCCAGTCATAGTCCCCATCAACCTAAAAAACCGAGATGTCTTTTTCCTCACTGTCACCAACAATGTCTTCCTTCTTATTAAAATTAGAATCATCCTGATCTTCATAATATTCATCCACATCATATTCATTTGAATCATCATTTTTTCCAGCTTCTTCAACAGTCTTCCGACTAGCAGAATCATCTTTATCTGAATCATCATGATGATCTTCATAATCGTTATCCTCATTCTGATTAACATTTTCTTCTTCAACCTCTTCATCCTTATCAAGGATTTCTTTATAAATTTTCTTAAGACGGGTTGTAACTTTTGCACATGAATTTTCTAATCACTGAAATACTTCTTGAATTTTTTTAATCTTCTCACTTTCTTCAGGATCTTCACGTAACGGTACATTGTATGGTAAACAATGTTCATAGGTTCATATACTATTTTCATAGGCTTGTAAGACTATATTGTGTGACATGGCTCTGATACCACTATAGCAACAAAACTAGTAGCTTGTTGACTTTAATTGTAAAATACACAAGAGGTACTTGTAGTAATAGATATAATAAGATGATTGAAAGTTACAATGAGGCCCTACTTATATACCTATGCAGGTGGTCTTTCACGACTGGGCATGTCTTTTAGACATGCCCTTTCACTAACTTAATCACTATTTTACATAATCCCTATTTAACTATTAATAACTATATTAATTAAATCTGTTATGAATTATATTCATAACACTAGCCTTCTAGAGACCCTAGAGGGCATGAATCCTAGGAGACAAGTCTAGATCTGCAAAAGTAATTTGTCAAAAATGTTCGAGACAATTTGGTGAAGAGATTCACCAGTTAGATTTGATTTTTGATGGTGAATTTTTTATTTGTATTTTTGATTTCTTCTATTTTTAGTTTTTTTGTTTTGTTTTCGTTTTAATTATAAATTTATATAAAACATAAATAAAATTGCAGAAATTTTGTAAGAGAGTGATTGGCTTGTTGGTATAAGGATTGTTCCTTATTTCCACTAGGGCTAAGAGGTCAAGATGATGCCCCTCTTAAGTTGGTTGCTCAATTCTTGTGGATTAGGGCTTAAGATGGAACCCAAAATAAATCACCAAAAGCCTAATCAAGAAAAAATTATGGAACAAAGCCCTACTAGGAGGGATTCCACTTGGGAAAAATCTCCAACCAATTGATCAAGTATGATGCAAAATAAATTGAAACCCTTGTTGAGGAGCCTATGACATAGCCCAACAAGAAGAGACGAACCTTACCTTAGACCAACAAGAGATAAATGTGAGTACAAAACCTAGACATCGCCCTCCAAGTGATAAAGTTGCGTGGATCGATTCAATTAGTCTTGTAGTAGTCTTGAATTATTCCACAACTTGCCTTCGAAAATATTTGATATCAACCAAGAAAAAGAAACTTCAAGATGAACACCAGTAACTTTCATTAAAATAATTCACATTTTAGCATCTAATCTCAACAACACGCAATGATTTACTAAGGATGGAGAGGCCTATATTTATGGATGTGGCTCTCAAATGCTCTACTCCTTTAGATCGAAAAATTAGGTGACTTGTCATCAACAAAATGCTTGGAGACTAGGTCAAAAATACAAATTTTCAATTTTACATTGCTTGAAACCCTCAAAGAGGTGAGACGCCCCAATAGAAAAGGTTCAACTTGGCTAATAAGAGGGGAAATTTGGCCTAGGATCCCAACATTCCATAAGAAAATAGCTTGGATTTACCTCAAATTTTTTTTTTTTAAATGCTTGGAAGGTGGAGCGACCTCATTTGGAGGCTAGATGTTGCTTGAAGAAGCCTTGGGGCTCTCCCAATGACTAGCATAGAGTGGGAAACTTTCTTTCCTAATGGAGAAATGATGCTGTAAACCATGCTTTTAGGCTTTTCTTTTCTTGATCTTGACTTGAGATGAACCTTGAAGTGCTCTTTGACCTCAATGACCTCCTTGTTAGCCTCAACGTTCCTCAAACTTGACCTTTTTTTACCTCCAATGGCTAGGAAAGAGGGGACAACATGCTTGCTTTAGTCCATTGCTTTCTTGAAGTGTGGCTTGAAGATGCTTTGTGACAAGTCATTTTTGATGCATAAGATAACTCTTGCTTGCCTTGATCTTCATTATGCTTTCCACATGTGCCATGTTTGCTTAATTAACCCCCCCAAAATTGCCCCAAATGATGAATTCGACCCTTCTCTGAAGGCGCACTTCTAGGAGCATGTTTTGATTGCTTTGATTTGGAACTAATTTTTCTCGATCTGGAGGTTGCAACAAACCCTTTCTTTTCCTTAGAGGATGTGAGACGTTGCCATGGCAAGCATAAATGCGTCGTGAACTATGAGTCTGGAAAGAAAAAGAATGGCCATGGCCAAAGCGATGTGCATACACAAGAAAATGGCTTATGTGGGTAGGATTCAAGTGTTGAGAAATCAATGCAAGTAGATTAGGGTTTGATTCCTCTTTCTTGATAATTATAATATTATTTGTGAATTATGTTGGCTTATTTTACTTCTTTACTAGATTATATTTCATCAATCAATTACCAAATTGTGTGTATGAAGATAGAAAAAACATAGGACACAAGATGTAGGCACTATGCCAGGGAAAAACCCCTCTCTAGGGGAAAACCCTTTCAAAATTCTCTTCATCAATAGTTTTCTTTGAGACTCTTCACCCTAGACATAGACCAAACCTTTTCTTCACACCAAGTTAGCCTTTCCAGTTCTTCGACCCAGTGAAACACCACTCGTATAAGACCCGCGGGTCTTCGCGGGTTATATAGCAAACCGGTTCACTCACATAGAACCCGTGCTCTCTACCCTTACTCACGCAAACTCGCATTAAACCCGCCTACTCGCATAAGACCTGTGGGTTTCTCATAGCACCCGTATCGGACCCCTATAAGACCGTCCCACAACAAAAAACATTTTTTTTTGGATTTTTCTCAATTTTTTTTATTTTTCTATTTTTTTGGAAATGAGGTGGAGGAAAAGGGAATTTGGAGGGAAGGAAATGTTTTATAAGCACCTCTCTCCCTTTCGGAGTAGCAGCACTAGTGAAGTGAGCATTGGCGGAGTAGCAGCGCATAGTAATAACAAGGCAGAGTCACAGCACAGGCGGAGTTTCAGCACAGGCAGAGTCACAACACAGGCGGAGTTTCAGCACAGGCAGAGTCACAGCACAGGCGGAGTTTCAGCATAGGCAGAGTCACAACACAGGCGAAGTTTCAGCACAGGCAGAGTCACAACACAGGCAGAGTTTCAGCACATTGTCCAAGTAGGCTTCATGATCTTTGTTTCATTGCTTTGCAACTAGCTTCTTGCATGTAATTTTTTTAAAATTTTATCTAATCAATTCAATTTTATTTTATTTTTGTTCACTTGCAATTTGCAAATTTTTTTGGCCTTGTAGCTGAGTTTCTCAGCCACACAACGGCCCTGTGTGGCTAAGAAACTCAGCCACAAGGGCCTGCGGGTTGCCTCCTCAGCGCGCAAGCCTTGTGGCTGAGTTTCTCAGCCACACAGGGTCGTTGTGTGGCTGAGAAACTCAACCACAGGGCCTACGGTCTGCCTCCTGAGCCTGTAGGCCCTGTGGCTGAGTTTCTCAGCCACACAACGGCCCTGTGTGGCTGAGTTTCGCTGTGTGGATGAGAAACTCAGCCACAGGGCCAAAAAAAATTGTAAATTAAAAAAAATTAATAACCGAAAAACCAAAAAAAAATTAAAAAATATGAGTTAGATTTTAAAAATTTAATTTTTTTCTTCCAGATTTCGTCACCATGCCACCAAAGGGGTATAGAAAGTCTCGTGATCCGGCATGGGCACATGGTCAACGAATCATTGCCGGTAATGACCACCATGTGAAGTGCAATTATTGCAATGCCACAATGCATGCAGGAATAAACAGGCTAAAATACCACCTAGCTAGAATCCCTGGGAATGGTGTGGGATGTTGTCAAAATTGCACTGATGAAGTCACTACTGAAATGGCAGCGGCTTTGGAAGCCATTAAAGAAGAAACTTCTAAGAGGGCAAGAAGGAAGGATGAGATTGTTGGGATAGGTAGATCTTCATCTCAGAGTGAAACACAGATTGAAAGTCTGGGTATTGGTAACTCCTCTTTAAGTGTTGTAGCAAGCAGGAGTATAACCTCTTCTTTCTTCACTCCTCGTACAACTCTAGGATCTCAACCAACCTTGGATAGTTTTAATGAAAAGAAGAGGAAGGAGGCAGATATGGCAGTGAGGAGGTTTTGGTACCATAACAGTCTTTCATTCAACTATGCAAAGTCATATTTTTATCAGCCCATGGTGGATGCCATTGCAAGTGTTGGCCCTGGATACAAAGCCCCATCTTATAATGCACTTAGGGGGAAAGAGCTAGATGAGGAGTTGGAGTGTGTCAAGGAACAATTGGAGAGCATTAAAAGCTCATGGAAAATTACAGGTTGCACAATTATGTCTGATGGATGGACAGATCAGAGGGGTAGAACAATAATAAATTTTGTTGTAGCTTGCCCTAAAGGAACCATGTTCCTAAAATCCAATGATGCATCTGCAAATGTAAAAGATGCACATTTGATTTTTACATTGTTGGCTAATGTGGTGGAGGAAGTTGGGGTTGCAAATGTTGTCCAAGTAATCACGGACAATGCAGCAAATTATGTAGCAGCTGGAAGGTTGCTTTGTGCCAAATATCCCACGATTTTTTGGACTCCATGCGTTGCCTATTGCATAGACTTGATACTAGAGGATATTGGGAAGTTGGAGTGGGTGCAGGATGTTGTGCAAGAATGCAAGCAAATTACCAAGTATATTTATAATCATGCTTGGGTGTTGAACCTTATGAGGGAATTCACACAGGGTGAGCTTAGTCGCCCAACTGTCACACGGTTTGCTACAAACTTTCTTTCCCTCCAAAGCCTTTTGTATGAGTACCAAGCTTTGCGAAGAATGTTTTGTAGCCAACAATGGGTATTTTGGAAAGATAGCACAAAACCAGAAGCATTTTCTGTGAAAGCATCCGTCTTTGGTGATAGTCTGTGGGACAAAGTCACTAAGATTGTCAGCTTCACTGAGCCCCTTGTGAAAGTCTTGAGATTGATGGATGGAGAGAAACCTCCAATGGGATATATATATATGAGGGCATGGATAGGGCCAAAGAGGCCATGAAGACTTTCTATAAGGGAGATGAATCTAAATATCTCCCTATATGGAAATTATTGATTTTAGGTGGGACAGGAAACTACATTCACCATTGCATGCAGCATGAGCATATCTCAATCCGAGCTTATTCTATAATGAGGGGTCTAACATTCAAAGAGATCTCAAGGTGATGAGAGTTGTCATGATATGCATTGAGAAGATGTTCTCGGATGTAGATATTCAAGAAAAAATCAACCCACAACGAGATATGTACAAGGAAGCATCTGGCATGTTTGGATTCAGCTCAAGCCAACGTCTCAAGGACAAGAAAATGCCTTGCAAGTGCAAATTGTTAGAACTTAGCTTGTAATTTTGCTAGTTCTCTTTTATATGTTTGGCATTGCAAATTGATAATCTTTGCTGTTATTTTTTTACAGCTCATTGGTGGATAGATTGTGGCTCCAAGGCTCCGCAATTACAAGAATTCGCCATCAGATTCTGAGTCAAACCTATAGTGCTTCTTCTTGTGAGCGCAATTGGTTAGTGTTTGAGCACATCCACAGCGAAAAGAGAAACAGGTTGGAGCATGAGAGGTTGGAGAAGTTGGTTTTCATCTACTACGACTTTCGAATGCTCACAAAACAAGTGCAACCAAAGGATACAAATCCAATTTTATTGGATACTATTGATTTAGAGTCTCAATAGGTTGTGGAGGAGGAGCCCGCTGATTTGATTTGGCTTGACGAAGAGACCGAGGCTCTCTCTAGTTTGCCATCTCAAATGGAGACTCCCAATACACCTGCCTTACAATTGCTTCAGCCTTTCGATGCTACCATGAGCCCCACGAGGGCTTATTATGGGCGTGGTCGGCCATGAGTGATGAGACTCAATATTGTTATGAGACAATCATTTATCATTTATGACATGTATTTGAATTTTGAACTAAGGGAGATGAATCTAAATATCTCCCTATATGGAAAATTATTGATTTTAGGTGGGACAGGAAACTACATTAACCATTGCATGCAGCATGAGCATATCTCAATCCGAGCTTATTCTATAATGAGGGGTCTAACATTCAAAGAGATCTCAAGGTGATGAGAGTTGTCATGATATGCATTGAGAAGATGTTCCCGTATGTAGATATTCAAGGCAAAATCAACTTACAACGAGATATGTACAAGGAAGCATCTGGCATGTTTGGATTCAGCTCAAGCCAACGTCTCAAGGACAAGAAAATGCCTTGTAAGTGCAAATTGTTAGAACTTAGCTTGTAATTTTGCTAGTTCTCTTTTATATGTTTGGCATTGCAAACTGATAATCTTTGCTGTTATTTTTTTACAGCTCATTGGTGGATAGATTGTGGCTCCGAGGCACCGCAATTACAAGAATTCGCCATCAGATTCTAAGTCAAACCTATAGTGCTTCTTCTTGTGAGCGCAATTGGTTAGTGTTTGAGCACATCCACAACAAAAAGAGAAACAGGTTGGAGCATGAGAGGTTGGAGAAGTTGGTTTTCATCTGCTACGACCTTCGAATGCTCACAAAACAAGTGCAACCAAAGGATACAAATCCAATTTTATTGGATACTATTGATTTAGAGTCCGAATAGGTTGTGGAGGAGGAGCCTGCTGATTTGAATGGTTTGACGAAGAGACTGAGGCTCTCTCTAGTTTGCCATCTCAAATGGAGACTCCCAATACACCTGCCTTACAATTGCTTCAGCCTTCCGATGCTACCATGAGCTCCACGAGGGCTTATTATAGGCGTGGTGGTCCATGAGTGATGAGATTCAAGATTGTTATGAGACAATCATTTATCATTTATGACATGTATTTGAGTTTTGAACTTGCTGACATTTTTTATTTTAATTATGGAATCATGATTCCTTTTCTTATTCAATATCTAAATGTTTTGCTTACAAAAATCAAATATGTTATGTTGTACTTTTATAGATATGAGATGTTATGAATTATTGCATATATTGTGGTTTTTATAACTTATAAGGACTGGAATTATCATTGGTTTCTTTTCTCTGCTTAAAATTTACCATATTTTAAGTTTTTTTTTTTTTTGCATTTTGACGAGTCTTATACGAGTTTTATACGGGTCATTCTCGAGTCTTATATGAGTCGACGAGTCAATGGTCGGACGAGTCTTATACGAGTACAAGTCGTGCAACATTGCTCGACCTCCGAACAGCGTTGTGTCAAACTTATCCCTGTAAACTTCGACTATGTAGCAGTTACAACATCAGACAACAAAAACAACACAAAAGGACTTCGATCTCCCAAACTAGGGCACTAAATGGAGAGATAGTAGCACCAAAACATCAATTTTATCCTTCTCTATCACTTTGACACAAATCATACTCCTTTTAGCTTCCTTGACCCACTTCGCACTTTTTCCAACTTCTAGAGAGATATCGTACTAGCTTGAGATAAAATGTTGTAAATGAATTTGATGTCCTTCCTTTTATAGGCTTCAAGTGAGTACGAATAGGTCCCTAGGCTTTACTTAACTGGCGACACGTACTTGGTGTGGAGGTGACATATTTCACATTTGACTCAATAATAAACATTTTCACATGATTCAGAAGCCCAAGAAGGGTCTCTTTAAATATACAATGACTCTATTGACTCAATATTAATCCTAGGAGTCCATAATGGGGACTTTGACTAATATAATGATGACCCATGAAACCCATGCTTTAATAAGTCATTGCTTTAATAAGTCATTGATACAATAATAAAAATTATTTTCTTTATTTTTTTGACAAGTACATTACTTAATGACTCAAATACATTTTATGAAGACGAACTTAGTTACATTCTTCAACACTCCCTTTTAACTAGGAAGGTATTCATAATATACAAATACAATGGAAGATATAAAACTATATGAACTATGAAGAGTTTAGGCACCGCAATGCCATGGACTAGATTCCTTACTAGGGCAATCTATCCATTGGTCTCTCAACAGTTTATGCACCACAATGCCATGGACGAGATTCCTGACCAAGGCAATCTATCCAAGTGGGACTAAGGTGGACTAAAGCTTTCAACCTCTCTAGGTACCATCTGACTTACTTACTAACCACCAACCCAGGGATCTAGGTGTGCATCCAACCAATGCCACCCTCCCTACTAGACATCAATACAAAGTGTCGGCTTGGTGTCCTCCCAGGCAATGCTCCTCTCGCAAAGCCTCAACAAATCTCTTCCAACTTCTTATCATCAATACAATCAACAATATCTACTAGACCAAGCTTGTCTCTTAGATATTCAAACTTCTTATTAGGAAGAGACTTTGTCAGTATGTCTGCTACCTATTTATCTATCGAGACATACTCCAACTTCACGGTCCCATCTTGCACCAAGTTCCTAATAATTTGGAACTTAGTGTGGATATGCTTCATCCTTGCATGAAATATGGTATCTCCAGACATCTTGATACAACTTTGATTATCACAGTTAATCATAGTAGGACCTAGAGACTACTCGAACAAATCTGTCAGAAGCTTCCTTAACCAAACAACCTCCTTTCCTACTTCACATGCAGCCACATATTCTGCCTCAGCACTACTCAAAGCAACGGGATCTTGCTTTCTACTCATCCATGAAATCACAAAAGACCTTAGACTAAAACATTCACCTGTAGTGCTTCTTCCATCGGTCTTACTGCCACCCCAATCAGAATTTGTGAAGCCAATTAGCTTGATTTTTACTATTATCACATTTTAGGTATTGGATGTATAGTGCCACAAAGATACTCAAATATGTGTGGAAGTCATCCAAAGGATTTCAAGACGCAGTTGTGAGGCTCCAATCCAAATCGACTAAGTATGTTCACTCCAGCCATATCCTGGCGTAGTGTTTACCGCGTATACATTAGGGAGCCCACCAACCATGGATAGGAATAAGAGGTAGGATCCACGAGACTTGAGTTAGAACCCCGCAACTTCTCAAGATTGGTGATCATAGGAGTAGTCATTGTTGAGAATTTGTAAGGTTGTATAAGCTAATACAAATTCTTCTTCTTGATAATCACTAGAACTTACTTTTTTTTTTTTACTTAAGTCTTCTTCTAGGCTTATTAAGTCTTTCATCAAGTCAATTACTAAAAAATACAAGAGACAATAAAATTAGGCTTTTACTTGAGATATCGCACGTGTCTTACCTGAGTTTCTTTACTTTAACCTTGCTGACTTTGCACACTTGTCTTGATTCCAATGAACAGTCCACCCTATACTATAATGATGACATTCCTTGTTGTGCTTATACCTTAACGTTGTCCTTTAACATAGCCCTGTTCCAACACTGTTATTTCGCACCTCAATACAGTTCCCTTCACACTTGAATGCAGTCTAGACTTTGCATTTGTTACAGATAAGTGTGACCGCAGTGACCTCAGGCTTGACCGAAACTCTGTCTTCTAATGAAACCGCAGATATTATCTTTACTTTAGACTTGCAACTCGCAATTTACTTCAGACATGTAACTCGCACCTTTCTTCATACTAGTAACTCGCACTAAATCTCAGAGCAGCTGTCCGAATTTCTGTTCTGTAATTTCTGCGAAGTTTACTGGGCTATTTATAGTTGATCGACCCTATAATTAGCCGACCTATCAGTGAACTGTTGTGACATATTATTGAGCCGACCTTTCCAGCATTTTCAAGCCGACTTGTAGGGCTGATCTTCCAGCATTAAGGAGGTTGTCTTGAGGGCTGCTTTGAGCATTGTTCTGGAGCCATTTTCTTCAAGGTCTTGAGGCATATATGTCTGACTAGACTCTTCATATACATGACTCCTAATTACATCATAACCAAAGACAAATCCTAATAGACATCAAGAAGAAGTCTGTTGACCTATAATAAAACCTTGCTCATGAAACCCATGAGGCAAGCATATCAAAAACATATTTTATTATCTTTTGTCTTCTTCTTTACATAATTACATTGTCAATATGAAGACCAATCCTAGTTACACTTTTCAACAACATGGCCTTGGAGTCCATCATTCCAATTTTTTGCAACATTTTGATGATGTACTTTCCTTGCCCCAAATATATCTCCCCAGGTTTCTGCCATACTTCTAGACCCAAGTAGTAGTGCATCAGTCATAGATCCTTCATCTCAAATTCAACTACCAACATCTTCTTGCATTCTTGAATTCTATGCTCCACGTCAGTAATTAATAGATCACCCACATATAATAGAATAATGACGGGCTCATTATTCACAACCTTGATGTAGAGATTTGGATTAGCAATACTCTTCACAAACCCAATTCTTAGGAGATATGCATCCATTCTTGCGTTCTTGCATGCCATCCCCTGGGAGCTTGCTTCAAGACATATAGGGCCTTCTTGAGTCTACAAACATGACTCCCTGCTATTCACTTCAAAGCCTTCAGGTTTTTCGATATAAACCTCTTCATCAATGGTCCCATTTAGAAATGCGGTCTTCACATCCATTTGATGGATATTCCAACCCACTGTAGCAGCCAATGAAACCAAAGATCTAATAGTAGTATACCTTGTTGTAGCTGCAAAGGTTTCTTCATAATCTATGCCTTCCTTTTGGGAGAAACCCCTTGCAACGAATCTCGCTTTGTACTTGTCTATGCTCCCATCAACAGCGTGCTTGATCTTGTAGATCCATTTAGACGTGATAACCGATTTGTCAGTAGGTCTAGGAACGATTTCCCAAACCCCATTCTTCATAATGGACTGGTATTCTTCCTACATTGCCTTCTTTCAAACTTGCTGATGAGCAGCTTCTTCGAACGTAGATGGTTCAACTTCAATTAATTTTGTCATATATGCAGCATACCCAGAATATCTCTTCGGTCTTTTACTTTCTCTGAAGGTTCCTTTCACAGTTTCATGTCCTTCGGCATCTTCCAAAGTAGCTTTCAACCAATTTGGCCTCTTCCTTGTGGTCGAGATGATCACACGTTGAATAGGCTCACTTGGTCCTACTTCTTCTTCTTGATTTGTAGTAGGGTTTTGTGGTGTACTTTTTTTTTCTTCAAATATTGGAGATTCTTCATCATCGAAATCAATGGGGATATCCTTTGATTTCTTGCAGGCTTGATTTTCATCAAATATGACATCCCTGCTTACTTCAATATGTCTTCCTTCCTTGATGTAGATTCTATATGCTTTTGAGGAGAGACTATATCCAACAAATATTCCTTTGATGCTTGTAGAATCCAACTTCTTTCGCTTTTCCTTTGGAACATGGATGTAGGCAGTGCTTCCAAATATTCGAAGGTGATCCACAGTCGACTTCTTCCCTATGAATACTTCTTCGGGAGTTATATTCTTGAAACTTCCATGGGGACTTCTATTTTGAACGTATACGTTTGTCATGAGTTCATCTCCCCATAAGAATTTTGGTAGGTCTTGATCAAGGATCATTGTTTTAATGCCTTCTTCAATAGACCCATTCTTCCTTTCAGCAACTCCATTTTGTTTGGGATAATAGAGAACAATGAGCTCCCTCTTAATTCATGCTTCCTTACAATATGCAATCAATTCCTTAGAAGTGTATTCCCCACCATCGTTGGATCTTAGAGTCTTTATCTTTCTTTTGGTTAGGGTTTCCACTTCAACTCGAAACTCCTTGAACTTCTCAAATACTTCATCCTTTGTCTTGAGAAGGTAGAGCCATGTCTTTCTAGAATGATCATCTATAAATGTTACATAGTAGAGATGACCTCCAAGTGATTTGTCAAACATGGGCCCACACACATCAGAGTGAATAATGTCTAATATTTCTTTAGACCTAGTTTCACTATTCAAAAATGGCTTTCTTGTATGTTTTCCCAAAGAGCATCCCTTGCACACACCTTCATGATCTTCCTTGATATTGGGAACGCCATTAACCAATTGATTGAGAGTAGGAATAACCTTGTAGTGTAGATGACCATTTCTCCTATGCCATAGCTCAATGGGACTAATTTCCATATGAACCAAAGCTTGAGGAGGTGGAGTGATTACTCTATATAAGCTTCCTTCACGAACTCCAAAAACTCTAGCTTTATCAATGCTAGGGTCTTCACCCCAAACCAATACTTTCCATCAACAAAAGCAATTCTATCTCCTTTATCTTCTAAACAAGAAATAGAAAGCAAATTCTTTTTCAAACCTGGAACATATAGTATGTTATTGAGGTGCAGCTTCAATCCACTTTCCAACTTCAACGACGTTGATCCCAGGCCTCTAACAGCATAGCTTTTGTTGTCACCCAATTCCACTGCATGAGAAGATGGTTCCTTTGATAGTGTATGAAGTTGTTTACTTTCTCCTGTCATGTGTCTTGATGCTCCACTATCAATGGTCCATGCATTGTCATCACTAAGAGAACCTGTAAGAGTAGCCAAGAACCCTTGAATTTTGACCTTGTTGAATAAGTAGTACAAGACCTTTTTCATCCAGCTTCCAACAGTGTTAATACCCATTCTTATATAGCTTATCAAAGAAGGAGAATCCATGTTCATTCCTTTTGAGCCAACATAGTGATCTTCAATCTTTCCTGACCCTAACTCTGATACCATGTTGAGAAATCAATGCAAGTAGATTAGGGTTTGATTCCTCTTTCTCAATAATTACTTGTGAGTTATGTTGGCTTCTTTTACTTCTTTATTATCTTATCTTTCATTAAGCAATTGCCAGATATGTGTGTATGAAGATCACAAGAACACAAGACACAAGATGTAGGCACTCTGCCAGGGCAAAACCTCTCTCTAGGGGAAAACTCAGTCAAAATTCTCTTCCTTCAATAGTTTTCTTCGAGACTCTTCTACCTAGACATAGACCAAACCTTTCCTCCACACCAAGTCATCCCTTCCAGACTTCGACCCTGTAGCAGCAACAACTTGACCCCAACAACTTCGACTATGCAACTACTGGCAGCAACAACACAAAAAGACTTCGATCTCCCAAATTAGGGCAGGAGAGAGAGAGAGAGAGAGTAGCACCAAAACTTCAATTTTCTTCTTCTCCCTCACCTTGTCCAAACTCGCACTCCTTTTAGCTTCCTTGACCACCCACTTTGCACTTTTTCCAGCTTCCCTTGAGATATTGAAACTTGCTTGAGTGAGATACTCCAAATGAATTTGATCTCCTTCAATTTATAGGCACCAGGTGAGGTCAAATTGGTCTCCTTTAGGCCGACTTGATCTCCTTTAGGCCAACTTGGTGTGGAGGTGACATAATTCATATTTGACTCAATAATAAACATTTTTACATGATTCAAAAGCCCAAGAAGGGTCTCTTTAAATACACAATGACTCTATTGACTCAATATTAATCCTAGGAATCCACAATGGGGACTTTGACTAATATAAAGACAACCCAAGCATGAAACCCATGCTTTAATAAGTCATTGTTATAATAATAAAAATTCTTTTCTTTATTATTTTGATAAGTACATTACATAATGACCCAAATATATTTTATGAAGACCGAACCTAGTTACATTCTTCAACATCAGGTGCACTGGGATTAGAAGGATAATGGAAGGGAAAAGTGCAATAGATGACCATTGTTACAGGGCTAAAAGAACCATAAGTGCTCTCATAAATCACGAGTCTTAGTAGACCCATCTCCATGATGGCCACATACCACCCCATGCTATAATAATACCCATCAAGGTAGGGAGGTACAACCTACGAGGGGGATTTCAGTTGTGCCATAAAACCAAGCACCATGAAGACAATCCTAAAAATATTGGCCATGGTCCTCCATCATCAAGGGTCTATGACATACTTTGACAAAAGAGACACCCACATGGCTATATAGGGCTATCACTATCCAACTCTTTGAACATAGAATGGCATGGTTAAATGTTTTGTAGTACACGTGCTGGAGGAAGGGTAACAAGCCCCATGCTAACCTAAGTCGCACTAAAAGTCTAAAACGGATATGGGAACAGATACAAATACGAGGTTTGAAATGGATACGACAAATTTTAAAAAAATACGGATGCGATACGACAAGGAAACGACACACACACACACACACATAACAAAATAAGAATTTCATATTACCATTCATCTTTTAGAATCTAGATTATATATCTAAAAATACATAATCATCATCATAAATTTGATGTAAACAAATCATCATCATGAATTCAACATAAACATTGTCATCATCATTAGTGATTATTATAACATTCAACATATTATCATCATCATTAGTAATGTAATTAGAAATGCTACAACCTTTGTGCTTTCGGGTCCAACTCCTTCAAAGAACGTGTCGTGCATGGCAGATGGTATCTATCTTCCTTGCATGACAATTAAAAGACCCATGGGATCATTGGGATATTCTGTCAAGACCTATTTGAGCATTTCAATCTTCTCAATGTTAGCTTGGTCACTTGACTATATGCAAGCAAAAGATTGGCTAGAGAAGATTTGTTATATTGGAGGGATTTATGAAATCAAGAGCAAAATCAATGACAATTAACAAACCTTAACCAGACTGGAAATTAATTGCTCAAATAAATCTCTTTACGAAGACATTCATCGAATCCTTCTATTTGTATTTTTGAACATCTATCTTTTTCAGTTTGTATAAATTTTTGAACAAATTTTCACGCATATACATTTTAAGGGTGGATTCCGATCACGATTTTCGTGGATCCGTTTCCCGATGAAGGAATTTAGAGGGTAAGTTCCGTAGATTTGAACCAAAGGTCACCACTCACAAACAGATCACAAATCAGTACACCAGTATAATCACGTGGTTAAAACCCTCAAAGAGGGAAACAGTCCATGACTTGAGCCAACGCGGCCACTTCAGGGAATTTATTAATATAAAAAGAAAAGTTACATATGTTTCTCTCATAAACGGTTACTGGACAAATGACCCTCCATGCTCTTTAAATAAAGATCATGGACCAATCGGGTGTTAAGCCATGGATCAAGTGTCGTTAATACCGAGGTGAGAGATAACCGTCGGATCACTACAAATCGTGACCGTCGGATTATAAGTTACAAATGTACATGCTAAAGAAACACACTTTACCTAACTCTACACTAGACTAAGTTATTCTTAACTATTTCCTATGTGTCGGAATATCCTAACATCCCCCCTTAAGAACAATGTGGGATAGGATTGAAGGATTTATAAAGGTGACACAAAAGGAGCCTATTTCCTATGTGTTGAAATATCCTAACATCCCCCCTTAAGAACAAATTGGGATAGGATTGAAGGATTTACAAAAGTGACACAATAGGAGAAGGAATGAGGCATTAGAGCCTATCCCCCTTTAATGACAACTTTCTTGAACTCCAAGCATGGATTGAAGTTTGGTAAACTTCGCTTCTGTGAGAGCCTCTGTAAAGATATCCGCTACTTGATCATTGGTTGGACAGTACTGCACTTCAAGAACACGATCATGAATGAGCTTTATGATGAAGTGTATGTGGAGTTCAATGTGTTTCATACGCTGATGTCGAACTGGATCTTTACATAGCTGAATGGCATTCTGATTATCACACCAAAGTGTAGTTGGATGCTGCTTATGGAGACCAAATTCAGACAAGATCTGCCGAAGCCACATGGCTTCCTTGCTGGCTTCAACTGCACCACGATACTCTGCTTCTGCTGAAGAAAGAGAGATGGCACTTTGTTTCTTACAAGACCAAGTAATAGGTCCTGAACCAAGAGTGAATACATAGCCTGCAGTAGAATTTCGATCATCAGGGTCACCAACCCAATCAGAATCAGTGAAACCAATCAACAATGGAGATGCTTCTGCACTATAATGAATCCCGAACTAAACTGCACCTCGAATATATTGAAGTATTCTTTTAGTTGCTTTCCAGTGGCTTTAATGAGGTTGGTGCATAAACAGAGCGACAAGACCAACGACAAAGGAAAGGTCAGGACGGGTATGGGTTAGATACAGAAGTTTACCAACAAGTTGACGATATAAGGTAGCATCAACTTCAGGGGTAGTACAAGTGACTGAAAGCTTGACTCCAGACTGAAAGGGAGAAGGGGCTGGCTTGCAGTCTTCCATGTGAAAGTGGTGTAGAAGATCACAGACATACTTGGACTGAGAGAGGGTAATGCCTTCCTTGGATTGCAAGACTTGAAGACCAAGGAAATAATGCAAGTGTCCTAAGTTTGTCATTTCAAACTTCTTTTTGAGGCTAGACTTCACATGGTTTATGTGGTTTGGATCACTACCAGTAAGGATAAGATCATCAACATAAAGAACAAGGATGGTGAAGGACTTACCCACTTTCTTGGTGTAGACAGTGTTGTCAGAATGACACCTAGAAAAACCATTATCTAAGAGAAATCTATGCATTTTGGCATACCAAGCCCGAGGAGCTTGTTTGAGACCATAGAGAGACTTCCTAAGGTGACAAACAAGGCTGGAGTCTTTTTGGATAAAGCCAGGGGGTTGTTCCATGTAGATTTCTTCATGCAAATCTCCATGTAAGAAGGCGGATTTAACATCCATCTAATGGACTTCCCATTTAAAGGAGGCAACAAGGGAAAGAACAAGGCAAATAGAATTCATTTTGGCAACAGGGGAGAAGGTTTCAGTATAGTCAATGCTTTCAACTTGTGAAAATCCTTTAGCAACAAGACGAGCTTTATGTCTATCCACTTTTCCTTCTGGTCCAAACTTGGTTTTGTAAACCCATCTGGATCTGACAAGTTTTCTTCCTTTTGGAAGAGGAACAAGATCCCAAGTATCATTCGCCAATAAGGAACGATATTCTTCATTCATAGCTTCATCCCAAGATGGATGACTGGAGGCTTCTTCAGAGGTTTCTGGATCAGGATTTTCTGGAACTTGAGCCAATAAGGAAGAAGCTCTTTCGAATTGAGAACGTGTACGTCGTCGATCGGCAGGGTCACCTGCAAGAGGACCTACTGCATCCCGAGTAGAGCGGACCCATCTTGGAAGCAGTGGAGTATAAGGAACAATTTCAAGAGGTGGAGGAGGATTGTCATCCTCGGTCATCATCTGAACTAGAAGGAATGCTATTAAGAATAGAAGAGAGAGAGAGAGGTGGCACATATGCCGAATCAGGCTCGTAGGCCAAAGGTGGCACACTCGCTGAACTAGGCTCGCAGGCCGATATATTTTCATCAAATTTTACATCTCTTCTAATGATTATATTTTTGGATTTTGGTTGGAGAAGTCTATATCCTTTGACATCTTCAGAATATCCAACAAAAATGCATGTTTCACTCTTAGGTTCTAAGGCTTTATGTTTCGCATCTGGAATATGGGCCCAAGCCTCACTTCCAAAAACACGAAAGTGATTTACATCTGGTTTGATTGAGCTCCAAGCTTCTTCTGGAGTTATATTCTTTAAAACCTTAGTAGGAGTGCGATTTACTATGTAATTTGCACAGTTAATGGCTTCTGCCCAAAAATTGAGACCAAGTCCTTTAGATTGAAGCATACAATTAGCCATTTCTTTTAAGGTGCGATTCTTCCGTTCAGCTACACCATTTTGTTGTGGAGTATATGGAACAATGTGTTGCAATTGAATTCCATGCTCAGTGCAAAAGTTGATAAATTTGTTGTTAACATATTCTCCTTCATTGTCTGATCTTAACTCAAGAATTTGATGTCCAGATTGTTTCTCAACAAAGGCCTTAAAGGCCAAGAACATGTTAAAAACTTCTGTGTTGAGTTTTAAGAAGTATACCGAAGTGCGTCTGGAAAAATCATCAATGAAAGTTAAGAAGTACTTGCAACCAGAGAAAGAAACAACATGAAGTGGACCACATAAATCACTGTGCACAAGCTACAAAGGGGCTAAAGCGTGTCGACAGGCACGTTTGTCAAAACTATCTCGATGATGTTTTCCTAGTACACATCTGGAGCAAACACCATCTCGGCAAGATACCATAGGAAGACCCGTCACCATATTTTCCTTACATAGAGTTTGAAGAGAGCGATAGTTTAAGTGACGAAATCACTCATGCCAAAGTTTGCTCGCTTCATCATTATGAGCAACAAAAACGGAGGGAAGACATGATGACCCAAAGTTGTCAAACTTATACAACCTTGTGGAATCATCAGCAATGCCAGTAGCTAAAATATGTTTAGGATCTTTGAGGTCCTTCCCACCCTAGTTTTCGGTTTCACCTTATTTCTCCAAATAGTTAAATGCCCTTTCCCATATCCTTACATTCAACAAACTAGAAAATAAATTTTTGCTGAAAACACAAATTCTGGAAAATTTACAGAACGCTGAAAAATGCAGAAATAAAAATCAGCAAGCTTAAAACAGTCATTCACACATTTTAACACAGATATTTTTGGTCAACATGACCTTGGAAAACCCCCCTACAACTCTTGGGGAAAACCAGTTTGAGAGCTTCTCTTTTATTTTTCTAAATACTGCTTTTTATAGTGAAACAACAAAAACTCGGAAAAAATTCCAGCAACCAATTTACAGACTTATCTCGATTTCCGTGCTTGCACACCGCCTCAAAAATTGTGCCAAATCAGCAACAACATAAAACAGAAAATTTACAGCACCTTAGGACAGCATTAAATGCTGTACGGCCACCTTGGGAAGCATGCCAGAACAGCCGTACTTTGCTGTACGGACTGTACAAATTTTGTACAGCAACCTCTCTCAAAATCCGTGCCAAAAAACAGAGTTGTAGCTGCTGTCCTCTTCCTCGATTTTTGTGCCGAAAATGACAGCCGCCCTCTTCCTTGAAAAACGTGCCTGATTTTTGTGCCTTGGAGTGCGTGCTTGCTGCTATACCCTCTTCCTCGATTTTTGTGCCTCCTCACTTGGAAACACTGCCTCTCCTTTGCTGTACGGATTTTCTGCCTCGATATGTGTGCCAATAAATGCTGTTGTACCTTTGCTGAAATCTCTTCACTGCTGCCCTCCTTCTTCTCACTGCTCAGAAAAATCTCTAGCTCTCCTTCTCTCCTTCTCCCAATCTGCTCATGAAAGAATGAATGACCTTTTTCTCCTTTCCCTCCTTTAACCTAACCCTAAGTGACTTTTGGGGAATCCCTAAATCCAATGGCTGAAATAGATTGAGATCTAGGGTTGAGATTAAATGCTCATTTAAATCTCACATTCTATTTTTTAATTCACCCCACTTTAATAAAGACCCACTTAGTCATTTATTTCCAAAGTCACTTTTCCTTTCTAATTTTACATTGACTTTATTAAAGTCACTTTAAAATTAGACTTTAGTAACTTTATCACTTAAAGTCACTTTTAATTAGACTTTAGTAACTTTATCACTTAAAGTCACTTTTAAATTAGATTTGACTTTATAAAAATTATAAAGTCACTATAGGAGAAAAATTAAATTCTTTTGGACACTTTTCCCTAGGCCAAAGATCAAAGCCTTAGGGAACCACCTGTCCTCCAGTAACCAAATTTCAACACTCCCTCTTACCGAGGAAGGTGTTCCTCACCACACCCATCTTGTCTTTGAAGTACACATGCTTGCCCCGTGGTAAGGCTTTGGTAAGAATATCTGCAACCTGCTCATCAGTGGGAATATACTCAAGCTTCACAGCTCCTTTCTGAACATAGTCTCTGATGAAATGATATTTGATCCCGATATGCTTTGACTTGTCATGAAATACTGGATTCTCCGTGAGTTTAATGCAACTCTGATTATCACAGTAAATCACTGAAGGTCTCAACGGCTGACCAAATAAGCCAGATGGCCTCACAACTAGCTAGACTGGCTGCCATATACTCTGCTTCTGCTGAACTCAATGCTACTGACTGCTGCTTTCGGCTGAACCATGACACCACTGCCGAACCCAACCCAAAACAACACCCTGGAGTGCTCTTCCTATCAGAAGCACAACCTGCCCAATCAGAATCAGTGTAACCTACCAATCTCACTCCATCCCCCTGCCTGTAGTCCAGACCATAATCCACTGTCCCCTGCAAGTACCACAAAATGTGTTTTGCAGCCACCCAGTGAACCTTCCTAGGCTCACACATAAACTAACTCATCGTGTTGACTGCAAAACAAATATCTGGTCTAGTGTTGACCAAATACATCAAGGAACCAATCAGCTGTCTGTACAATGTGGGATCCACCAACTCGGAATGCGAAGCATGAAGCTTCTTCCAGTTGGTGATCATCGGTGTCGACATGGGTCTACAATCCTCCATGTGGAATCTGCCAAGGATGTCCACAATATACTTCCCCTGTCCCCGGAAGAAATGCCCCTCCTCCTGCCACACCTCCAAACCCAAAAAGTAATGCATCAAGCCGATGTCCTTCATCTCAAACTCCGCCGCAAGATCTCTCTTGTAGTGCTCTATGAGTCTCTCTGCACCTGTAATGACCAAGTCATCCACATATAGCACCAGAATGAGAGGCTCCTCACCTATCACAATATAGTAAAGGTTCGGATCTACCTCACTCTTTGTGAAACCCATCCCCTGCAAGTATGTATCTATCCTGGAGTACCAAGCTCTGGGAGCTTGCTTCAGGCCATAAAGGGCCTTCTTCAGTCTGCACACATGGGACTCCTTCCCATGCACCTCAAAGCCCTGTGGCTGCTCAATGTACACCTCCTCCTATATGAAGCCACTGAGAAATACGGTCTTCACATCCATCTGGTGGATCTTCCAACCCATCTCTGTTGCTATCGATATAATGGAGCGGATCGAAGTATATCGAGCCACGGGAGCGAAGGTCTCCTCATAATCAACTCCCTCTACCTGGGAGAACCCTCTAGCCACAAACCTTGCTTTGCATTTCTCAATGCTGCCATCTGCAGCATGCTTTATCTTGTAAAGCCATCTGGAAGTAACCACGGATTTGCCCTCAGGCCTTGGCACCACCTCCCAAACATCATTCTTCATGATAGAAGAATACTCCTCCTGCATGGCCTCTCTCCAGACCTGCTGGCTAGCTGCCTCCTCATAGCTAGAAGGCTCAGAGTCAAGGATGCTGGTAGTCATTGCCATATAGCTACAAAACCTCTCAGGTGGTCTGCTCTCTCTGACCGGCCTCTTAGGCTCAGCAACAGATGTGGCATCTCTCAAGGTGTCCTGAAGCCACCTGGGCTTCCTCTTCCCTGAGCACACTTCTCCCGCTGGAGAATAAAACTCCTCCTCCTCAACATCATGAGCCTGAGCCTCTACGATTGTACGCTCTCTTTGTCCTCTGCCTTTTGAACACTGTAGAAGGCGAGGTACGCGTGTGAGCCGTCCATCGGTGGACTCCCTAGGAAGCACTCGTAATTTGCCCTCGGCATCTTGCCAGAAGCCCCTCACCCTCGACTCTGTGAGCCAACACTTGCTCAGCCGCGGACTGACATGCGTCATAGATGTACCCTCACGGATCCTCCGATCCCTACCCACCTTTGGATCCTGTGGTGACTCGAGCTACAGCTGGCGAGGGTCTGGCTGATCCAGATACTCTAACTCCCGTGACCTCCTAAAGGCCCTATCCTCCTCGAACTTCACATCCCGCCTGACAACAACTTTCCTTTGTGCAGGAATGTAAATCCGAAAGGCCTTTGAGGTCTCACTGTAGCCCACAAAGATACCCTTCTCTGTGGTGGGCTCTAGTTTGGTCCTCTTCTCCTTGGGTATGTAGGAGTATGTGATGCACCCAAAGATACGAAGATGACCAATATCAGGCTTCTTCCCAGAAAAAGCCTCCTCCGGAGTCATGTGCCCCAAGGCACGATGCGGACTCATGTTCTACAAATAAACAGCTGTGTTGCAGGCCTCTGCCCACAAAAACAATGGCAACCCCTGATCATGTAACATGGCTTTGGCAGCCCCTCCGATGGATCTGTTCTTCCTCTCCGCAACCTCGTTCTGCTGGGGGTTGTAAGGAATAGTGAACTCCCTCCTAATGCCTGCCTCCGCACAATAGTCAACAAACTCTCCAAGGGTGTACTCTCCTCCATTGTCCGACCTCAGGGACTTGATCTTCCGACCTGTCTGTGTCTCCACAAGAGCTCTGAACTTCTGAAACCGCTTGAAGACCTCACTCTTGGTCTTCAAGAAATAAATCCAGGTCCTCCTGGAGTGATCATCAATGAATAACACATAGTACTCATATCCACTCAAGGAAACATGAGACATCCGACCGCTCACATCGAAATGAATCAAATCAAGTATCCCAGTCGCTTTGCTGTCACTGCTGGGAAAAGGGGATTTGGCAAACTTGCCCATCGCACATTCTCTGCAAGTATCAAAGTGATCAGTACTGAAATCTGGCACACCTGTAGTGATCTCCCGCAAAGTCCTCAAGGCTCCATGATACATATGCCCCATCCTGCGATGCCAAATCTCACACAGCTCAGAACTGCTAGCTCTGCTGTCGATACTACTGCTCAATGCCAAAAGGGGCTGAAATGCAAACTTGTACACCTTTGCATGGCGTACACTTATCACTCTAGCTGAATCAGATGGAGCGCCCCTGGGATACATCAGCACCTGTCCACCCCTGAACAGTATCTCATATCCTCTGTCCTCCAAAGCTGAGATGGATATGAGGTTCTTCCTCATCCCTGGCACATAAAGAACATCTGACACCTTCAAGGGAGGTTTAGACTCCCTCTGAAATGTCAGTGTCCCCACACCGACTGCTCTAACAACTCTGTCATCACCGAGTACTACCTCTACATCGGTGCCACTCTCTGAAAGCTCTGAGAAGTACTCACGGACTCCTGTCATATGACGTGAAGCCCCACTGTCCACATACCAGATACCCGAAGATGCTCCGCTAGTCGAGGGAAATGCATGCTCCCTCTGAACCTCTGTGGCAGGTAATCTTGCACTAGAGGACTCACACACAATGAACCTAAACTCCCGGTCAAAGCGATCTGCAAAGTCCTCAACCTCTGCTGATGCTGCCATGCTCTGGTTCTTCCCCTTCTTCTTCTTCTTCTCCGGACACACAACTGCATAGTGTCCCATCTTCTGACAATTCCAACACTTCACTTTGGAATAGTCCTTCTGTGAGTTATCCTGTTTACCTTTACCTTTGCCTTTGCCCCACCATTGCTTGTGGAAGCCTGCTTTTTCCCTTTGCCTTTCTTGCGTCCTGCCAACAGTGCTACATCCTCATCCTGCTCAACTGGCTTGGCTGCCCCAAGCTGACCTTTCCTGATCTCTGTCTGAATGCAATCATCCCAAAACCTCTTCCATGTGGGAAGGGTCTCACGTGCACAAACCCCATCAGCAAAGTTCATCCATGAACTGGGGAGGCCATTCACTGCAATCCGCACCAACTCAGTGGGTGGAATGACCTCTCCAACTGTTGCCAACTCATCTCTCACGTTAGTAATCTTTGTGAGATATCCAACTGCACTATCAGTCTTACCCATCTTAATGGTCTTCAGCTTCTCCTTCAGGACCATTTTCCGGTTCTCATTGGTACTCTGGTAGAGATTGGACAATGTTGTCCACATCTCATGAGCATTTCTCTTTTCTCTCACATGAGGAATGCAATGGTCTTTGATTCCGTCTAGAATCAGTCTCTTACCCTTGTTGTTCTTTCTATTATATGCTGCCAACTGAGTAGCATCAGTAGGCACATTAACAGGCTGTTGTGTGGTATGAACCATGATATCCCAGACTTCTGCCTCCTCAAAGATACTCTGCATTCTCTCCTTCCAAACGCTGTAATTGGTATGCCCATCCAACCTATCCTCCACCCTCAATCCCAATGACATCCTGCTGTCCTAAAACTGAAAAATAGCACTGTTGTAGTAAAGATAAAAATTCTGTTTGTGAAAAAATCAGCTTGCTGGAATTTTCTGAGTGAAAAATCAGCAGGCTGTATTTTTCTCCTTGCTGTCCCAAACTGCACTTTCAGCATTCAAGCTCTGATACCATGTAGAAATTTCCTGTTTTCCCACCCCGGTTTTCGGTTTCACCTAATTTCTCCAAATAGTTAAATGCCCTTTCCCATATCCTTACATTCAACAAACTGGAAAATAATTTTTTGCTGAAAACACAAATTCTGGAAAATTTACAGAATGCTGAAAAATGCAGAAATAAAAATCAGCAAGCTTAAAACAGTCATTCACACATTTTAACATAGATATTTTTGGTCAACATGACCCTGGAAAAACCCCCTACAACTCTTGGGGAAAACCAGTTTGAGAGCTTCTCTTTTATTTTTCTGAATATTGTTTTTTACAGTGAAACAGGAAAAACTCAGAAAAAATTCCAACAACCAATTTACAGACTTATCTCGATTTTCGTGCTTGCACACCACCTCGAAAATTGTGCCAAATCAGCAACAATAGAAAACAGAAAATTTACAGCACCTTAGGACAGCATTAACTGTTGTACGGCCACCTCAGGAAGCGTGTCGGAACAGCCGTACTTTGCTGTACGGACTGTACAGATTTTGTACAGCAACCTCTCTCAAAATCCGTGCCAAAAAACAGAGTTGTAGCTGCTGTCCTCTTCCTCGGTTTTTGTGCCGAAAATGATAGCCACCCTCTTCCTTGAAAAACGTGCCTGATTTTTGTGCATTGGAGTGCGTGCTTGCTGCTATACCCTCTTCCTCGATTTCTGTGCCTCCTCACTTGGAAACACTGCCTCTCCTTTGTTGTACGGATTTTCTACCTCGGTATGTGTGCCAATAAATGCTACTATACCTTTGCTGAAATATCTTCACTGCTACCCTCCTTCTCACTGCTCAGAAAAATCTCCAGCTCTCCTTCTCTCCTTCTCCCAATCTGCTCATGAAATAATGAATGACCTTTTCCTCCTTTCCCTCCTTTAACCTAACCCTAAGTGACTTTTGGGGAATCCCTAAATCCAATGGCTGAAATAGATTGAGATCTAGGGCTGAGATTAAATGCTCATTTAAATCTCACTTTCTATTTTTTAATTCACCCCACTTTAATAAAGAACCACTTAGTCATTTATTTCCAAAGTCACTTTTCCTTTCTAATTTTACATTGACTTTATTAAAGTCACTTTAAAATTAGACTTTAGTAACTTTATCACTTAAAGTCACTTTTAAATTAGACTTTAGTAACTTTATCACTTAAAGTCACTTTTGAATTAGATTTGACTTTATAAAAATTATAAAGTCACTATAGGAGAAAAATTAAATTCTTTTGGACACTTTTCCCTAGGCCAAAGATCAAAGCCTTAGGGAACCACTTGTCCTCCGGTAACCAAATTTCAACAAGAAGCACTCTTTATGTTTGCAATAAATGCATTCTGAAATTTATATCAGCATGTTAAAACATGTGGGTTGGGCCTAAACAAACTCATGAAAAATTGTAAAGTGGGTTAAGGGTGCAGAGCATTAAATTTCTACATGGTATCAGATTAGTTGAAAGCTCAGATCTCAAATTTCACACAGCTGATAAATAGGGCAGCAAGCATTAAATCCTGCTACAGTGAACCAAAACCTTGTAAAAAACCTAAAGACTTGGCAAACATTTCCTCAAGTTTTACACTCAAAAAAGAGGTTTGCACCACGAGATATTTGTTCCCTCTCAGCGCTTAATAGATCTAGAGTTAAGATGGAAAACAGCCTGAAACAGGTACCAAATTCATTGATTCAACCAATTGAGGATGTTCATTGTTTAGAAACAGGTTTTTCAGTCTATTGTCTCATATTTTTAATTCTAATTTTTTCTTAAAATTTTAAAGCAATCTATTGCTTTTTTTAATTTTTAAATGCCATTTTCTTTTAATTTCAGACCTCACCTTTAAAAACAAATCAAGTGGACAGCAATACTTCAGCAAATGCTCAACCTGAGTGTGAAACATTAGCAGGGGCAACAGAGAATTTTGTTTTAATCAACACAAAGAAACCCTTGCTTCAATTTGTCAAAAAAATCACCGAGAATAAGAAGAAAAACAGTGGTGGTTCAGAGAATTGGGTATGCAACCTTTGTGGTCATAATTCTAAGGGAAGCTACACTAGGGTTTACCATAATCTTTTGGCTATTCCTGGAGAAGGAGTAAAGGCATGCACTTGTCCATTGGAAAAGGGAATTGAACTTACTAAACTTCACATCGTTGTGGCAGGTAGCATTGTAGAGATGGAGGAGGACAGCCCTATTGTCTTCAAAAAACCAAAAGTTTTAAGCACAAAAGAAGATTGCTCTCAAAAAGAAATCAATGAAAAAGATTCAACTGATTTATTTGGGGGTTCTAGTTCCAGTAAATCTGGTGCAAGTAAAAAAGGCAAAATTGTTGTGACAGAGTGGTTCAATGTGCAACGCAAGAATGAGGTAGAGAATGCAGTGGTTGAATTCTTCTTTTCCAATGGAATATCATTAATGCCACTTGTTCCCCTCAATACAAAGAGATGATGAAGAAAATCATTGCTGCTGGTCCATCATTTCAACCCTCTAGTTACAATAAATTGAGGGAAACATTGTTAGATAGAGGGGTCACTAAGATGCAAGGGGTGATGGAAGGCCTTAAAATTTCATGGGTTGAATATGGGTGTTCATTCGTTATGGATGATTGGACAAATATTCAACAAAGGCCTTGTTGAACATCATTGTCACCTCTTCAACTGGACCATATTTCTTAAGGGCAATTGATTGTACAGGAAAGACGAAGGATGTAGCCTTTCAATACGAGGTATTAAAGGATGCAATTGAGGAGATTGGTCCTACAAACGTAGTTCAAGTTTCACAGATGTTGCACCAGTTTGTAGGTCTGCAAGGTTGATGATTCAAAGCAGGTACAAGCATCTATTTTGGACTCATTATTGTGTGCATGCTTTAAATAATGCACTCAAAGAAAATGGTAAAATTTCTTGGATCCCCCGCATTATTTCGGATGCAAGAGCGCTGCAAATGTTCATTTCCAACCACCATGCCTCTCTAGCCATTTATAGAATTTATGCAAAAAAGGAGTTCTTGAAACCAATAGATACAAGGCATGCCCAATGTTGCAAGAAACGCCTCCCCCCCCCCCGGCTCCAAGGCAGGAACCGCGTCCCGTACGGAACCGTACGGGATCCGTACCCGGAACCGCGGTTCCTAAAAAAATTTGCGATTCCTGCCATGTCGGAACCGTACGCAGGGAATCGCGGTTCCATACAGCGGATCCGCGGTTCGTACGGCGGATCGCTGTACGGAACCGCCGCGGTTCCGGTACGGATCCGTACGGATCGTGAACGGTTCCGTACAGTTCCATACGGATCCGACTAATGTAGGTCAGAAAAATGATTTTTTTGATTTTTTTTTTTTTAATTTTTGTCTTTGGTTGGGTTAGTAGGTGAGTTAGTGCTGAGTTAGGGATAGGAGGAAAAAAATATAAGCTCTCTTTTACCTCCTTAGATATTTCTTAAATGCTCCCTCATGGTAATGTTAAATTCTTAAAGTAAAAGTGACATTCTCATTTATTTTTCATTTTCATCCTTTTACTTAAATTTTTAACATTACCATGAAATGACTCAGGATGTTTGAGAGTGGTTCCAGCCTGATCGGACTTCATATGGAGAAAATAGAATTTCATATCCTCTTCCAAATTCAGCAGACTTAACAGTTTTCAGGAATCAGTGGTATGGTGGCATGTCATTAGATTATATCATGTATGAGGGTATGTGACATTTAATCAAGAGCACCAAGCCCTATATGTACCCTAGTGTTGGTGGTGTTAATTGTTGAACTCCTTTGTCATGTCGTTAGCAAAAAATTACATTTCAATCAAGTCAAAATAATCGATCAAGCATGTTAAGTTATTTCTACCATTTTTTAAGGCTTGCATTAGGGTTTGATCAAAATTGGGCAATTTTGACTAATGTCCCTAGATAATCGAGTTAGAGGCAAAGGCTAGATAAGAGGAGAAGAATCTAGATTATAGATTGTTGATGCATCTATTCTAAATGGTTGATGCTCAAATAATTAATTATTAATGTACAATGGATGTCATATCTATCTTGATTTATGTACAAATATGCATGCTTCCATGTCTTCTACAATTAATTTGGTATTTTGGATATTTTTTTAAATAAATGCAAAAAAATAAAAATAAAAAAATATATATATAGTAGACGCTTCCGAGACGCTTCGCTTCCTAGATTTTTTGGAAATGACGCTTCCGCGTCCCCGCTTCCAAAAAACGTCCCCGCTTCGTCCCCGCTTCGTGCAACATTGGGCATGCCACCTACTATATCCTTCCTGACTATATGCTAGAGGTGCAACATGCCCTAAAGGCCACTGTTATAATTTCTGAGAGGTCTGCCTGGGTGGGAATACAAAACAGATCAGGGAAAGAAGGTAACGCGGTTGGTGTCGAATGATGATTGGTGGTTTGATGTGAAATACATCATCTCTTTCACCGCTCCAATAGTGGAGCTAATCAGGTATGCAGATTCAGATTCCCCTTGCTTTAGGGAAATATATGAGTCAATTGATAGCATGATTGGAAAGATCAAGTCCATCATTCGTCACAGGGAGCCCTCTTTGGGGTTATTTAATGAACTCCAAAAGTTGATAGAAAAGAGATGGGACAGGTTTAACACACCTCTTCATATGGCCGACTATGCACTTAATCCAAAGTGGTATGTGGAGAGGGAAGCCATAGTTTCATCAATAGATGACCCTGAAGTGAAACAAGGCTTTATTGATGCCATAAAAAAGATGTATACACCAAAGCAAGCAATCATATTTCGAGAACAGCTTCTTGATTTTGCTTTGCTCAGTAGCCCCACTTTCTTTAAAGCTGCAAAGGAAGATTTGTTGGGTATGGTACAAAGAAGTCCCAATGGATGGTGGAGGATGTATGGGGACAATGCACCATAAATACACACTCTTGCTATGTGTTTACTATCTCAGATTGCTAGTTATTCAACTGCAAAAAGGAATTGGTATACATTTAGTTTTATCCACTTTATTAAGAGGAATAGCTTTAACTCTAAAAGAGTGAAGAAAATAGTTTTTGTGCACAACAGTGTTCGCTTTCTTACAAGGAAGACACCAGAATATTTACAGGGACCTGCAGCACAGTGGGATGTAGATCCTAAGGATGCTTCACAGATTGATGATAATAATGATGGGCCATCTACCCATACAGGATTGGTTAATGTACCACTAGATGACATTGAGATGCAATAGCAAAGCATTGATGATGACGGGAGAGAAGAAAGTGAGGCTCAAGCATTTTTAGATAGGATTGATGCAGAAGATGTGAATTTCTGAGTAGCTTCGGCGTTCATTCTACTATGGATTTTGACTCATACTTCCTCTTTTGTTGTCTTGAGATATTTTGATTTTTCCATTTGGCACCTACACTAGTGATTCTATTATTTTGCCATTTTGGACTATAGTCTATGATTTATAAATTTATAATCCATGGTTTTCTACACTGTTAATTTCAGATTTATAATTAAATTTTAATGACTTATTCATGTTTACAGTTTTATTAAAAAAAAAATTAGGCTTTAGCTGCTATTTAAATTTTGAAATGATCCATTATTCATCATAGAATGATTATGCAGACAATAGTATATTGTAGGTTGTAGCAAACTAATAGTATTTCTTAAGTTCTTGACAATGGAAAATGATGATGAGATTTGTTTTTGTGATGCACAATGATGATTAGATAGTATTAGTATTAGTATTTTATTTTGTAATTTGAATTTCAAGATTAGTAATAGTTCTAATTTTTATATTTTAATTTATCATTCATGTTTATGTTGAATTACTAAATTTTATTTTAATTTTTAATTTTTTAATAAATATAAAAATTAGTTGCCACACTTGTCGTCCCCAACCTGCCATCCCCTGAAAATTTGGGGGTGCACTCTAGCCATCTCGGAAACTTGTCCCCCCATACGCCCTGTCCTCCCCATCCCCACAGCTAGTGCAACATTGTTTTGCACATAATAGAACAGCATAACAATTGCAGTGTGACATGATTGCTCCTTGATAAAGCTTTTGACTTTCGGTTAAATTTAGATAACCATGGTATGTTCTATGCTTAATGCAGTTTTACTTCAATCTTTCTTATAGGCCCGATTCAATTTAGCAATCACACAAAAATGAAAGTAAAATGCTGATAGAGCATAATAATAGATCAACAGAAGACAAGCCAAGAATATAGATCAGAATTTACAATTCTTCTTGTCCAGCAAAGATAGAGAGTAATGTTCGTTACGGCAGTGAACAGGATGCACCAGCCAGCAAAGACTTCCTCAACATCAGATCAGCCAATCCTCCAAGTGTCAGACACACCCCTCAAAGACAGCTCCAAAAAAGTCAACGCTTCTCAACAAAAAAAGCCAACGCAGAAAAGTCAACGCTGTGGTTTATGGTGGCAGTCAAAGGTCTCATTTTTCCTCGATCTTTGTGCCCTCTAATGCGGCCTCAAGAGATTGGATTTTCTGCACAAGTTGGAGGTGAAAACTCCAAGATTTGACCTACGGTCAACGCACCAGCAAAAGAGCCCTAAAACAGTCCGCACTTCTTCAGCTTCAGATCCACACGTGTGGGAGAGAGAGGCCTCCAAAGGCTGATCGAACCAATCAGATTACAAGAAGACATGTGTGATGAGTTACTGAGCAAATGAGCTTCAAGTCTCTCCAATTTATATGCATCAGTGAGGGTGTGTGACACATCTATTGGGCTTGCAAGCCTACATTACAAATCTGACCGACCTTGCATATGTGTGGAAAATAAAATCAAAATATATGTTCTGCTCATCCAACAAGATGATCTTTAGATCAATCTTGCACCTCTCCGAAAGAGGAATCCAACAAAAATATAATCATCATCATATGAGCAGTGCAACATGGAGTTTGGACCTACTTGCCCAAAATTAACACTTTCGCTCCAAGGTTCCAAGTACCATCCAAGTAATTGCACTAAGATGCAATATTATGTGTTTGGGAATGGGGGGGTCTTCATATAGCCTTTTGAATGTGGATTAGAGATAGATTTTTAGCAGGCAAGCACAAGTGACATTATTTTTTCTAAAAGAAAAGTGTATTTCTTGCGATCCATGTCTGCTGGATGCTCCAACGCTGCAGGATCTGTTTCCACACGGATACCTGCTCATCTGCCAGGCAAATCCAGTATCATAGAGGCCATAACCTTATTTCTGCCTTTGTCTTATCAGTAAAGGCTGCTATTATACTAATCACTCAGCCAGTGTTCATTAAAAATTACCAATTAATTGTTTATAACCTTGTCATAATTCTGAATATATTGTTACAATATTAGGTTCACTAAGGCATGCACAAACTGGAAAAATTGCACATTAATATCACCTATGTGCCAGAACCTACCATTGGGTTTAAATTAGAGGAGAAGGCAGAGTAATTATTTGACACCTCTATTCCAGCAATTACATATACAGCCATAGAGAGCCCAACCCTCATATTTTTTAGAAAACGTCATGATTAGACAAAAGATCATAAAACTTAAAAAATGGTGAGGGAAAAATCAAAAGAACTTAAAGTAGGCACAAGTGGCAATGTAAATGGGGCCAATCGGTTGCTACTCAAAAACCTATGGAGAATTCTAAACAATTCACACATTCTTTAGTGACCGCTTCTTCAGAAACATATATCAACAAAAGCTTTGTTTACAGGGTTCAAGTTATCTGCATACTTACACATGTCCAAAAGAAAACAATAAATAAATCTCTTCCAAGGCATCCATGCAGCTTGGATTTTGGCTATTATAGCATAAGATACCAATAACATTCTACCAATAGTGATCTATCATCTAACCACTGGAGCATACTTCCCCAACTGTCTTTCGTACTTTAGGCTCAGTGTGATCAAGATGATAAACTCCAAAACACTCACTTCTTTGAGTTTCTATCACTATCTAAGCTGTCCAGACCTAATCTTCAAATAAAAGTTACTGGAATTAGTTTACAGACGAGCTAGCACACTGTTATTGAGTATAAGAAAAGAGTACCTTAAGATTGATCCATGCATATGGAAGGCCGGTGGAAGTATCAAAAGCTTGCAGAAAACGCTGGCCCAAATCATTGGCAAGAATAAGCAACTGCCCATTGTATTTTTCCTGAAAACTTTTCTTGGCTGATTCTGTTGCAAGCAAATGAGCTGAAATAAGCCCTCCAAGTAGCCTAATATTACACTGCATAAAAAATAGATTGCAATAGTCATGAATAAATTCCGCAGCTCTTCCTGAAAAAGATGACCGCAACCAAAATCTTTCTGACATACAAACTACAACTTTCTAATTCAAACCCAACAAAAATGCATGCGAGCATGTTAGCATCAACCAGTTAGTCATGCCTGAAAAAATCTGTCTCAGAATTTTTCTAATACTATAAAACTCTAAATATGTCAGCTTTCACTCCAAGTGAATGTATGTCATCAGTTTTATATTATGAAGGGACAATGATTCCCACATACCTCAAACAAGCTTACTCGTACATCAACATCAAATGTAAGGTTTTCCTCGAGCCATAGCACAGCTTTTCCAAATTCCGAACTGTTTCCCAAAACAATTAAACTGCATAGATTATTCAAAATTTCAATATAATGGTTAGTAATCAACAACAGATTATTATCAATCACATTTACAGAATATTTTATAAATATTAAATAAGAAATTCTGAAATCCCCTTAACCACATGAACACCAGACTATCCTACGAAAAAACCCACAAAATTTATTTCATCTAAGTTATAAATAGTAATAAGAAACACAATGTATTGTACTATTTGCATCATAAAAAGAATGTAAAAATATTAAAAGTTAAACAATGTCAATTTTAAGGGAAACAAACCTATGCTCAAAGATGCAGATTTTTGAGGAAGGCTAGAAAGACCTGCAAATTCCAGGGGAGGACACAGCAACAGTAAGTTATGTGTCGTCAAGGTTCAGGGATGGGGACGCAAGCTTTTAGGATGGGTAGAGGGACCCTCCAAACTTATAGGGACGACACAGAGGAAGGTGAGGTATTGAACATAGAGGACCCCTCTGAATATAGAAAGCATGGAAAAAATTGTATGTTTATTACCAATGAATCCTGATTAATCACAAAGAAAAACAAGGCTAGATCATATTATCCAATTTGAAACTCAAATAGGTGAACCCATACATGACATATTGTGCAATGAGACATCCAAATGTCACATATAACATGATGTTGAATAGCAAAATTTTCCATTTATATGGTCTTGGATAAATAAGTGACCAGTGATTATACTAAAACTAAGAAAAGAAAAACAAAGAGCAAGCCAATAGCCAGGTGGAACGAACAAAGTTCGTACCTCAAGTCAAATACTCCAAAAGACTTGGAATATGAAAATATCCATTGAGGATATAAGTATATTTATTAAATGTATGAATAGGAATGACTACAATTGAGAAATGAAGGCTTGCTTATATACCAGGAAGGTGCTGTTGATTTTTGTAGCATCCGAAAGTGTTCCAAGTCTCAAACTTTGCAGGGAAACTTGGACAGCAGCATTCCAAAGAACCCAGAAACAGTTTGCAGAAATTCCACTCGGTTCATGACTTATTAAAATAATTAATTATTTTAAAGAATACCCTAAGTCTAAACTTAGGGAAAGGAAATAATTAAAGGGTATTAATAAGTCAAAGTGTGAAACTTCTAGAAAGAATGGGACAAGTCAAGTTTTAATATTAGCCATTGATTCATCTTTTAATCTGAGTCGTTGATTCTCCAACAGGAAGATTATAAAAGAAGGCTTGCGGGTCATTTGGAAAATAAGTCGAGCATACACTTAGTACCCGAAGGAGATCCATTCTGATGTAGAATTTGATTTCAATGGGAGAGTTGCAGGGCGAGAAGTTTTGAAGAAGGAGGAGGGAGTTAGTGGTGATCGAGATCAGGGATGGAGGGCAACAGTGGGTCACTGGAGGCAGCTTGAGGTTGCAGCGCAGAGAACCCACGCAGTCCAACGCTGGGACTCCGCAGTGAATCACGCAGAGAGACGCAGGGGCATCCAGGGGTCGTTCAGGGTGTCAGGGAATTGTCCGAGTAAGCCGGAAATTCAGTCTCAAGTGTTTCAGAATTTATTTGCCGTTGTATTTCTCTGTAAATATATCATTTGTTGAAGAATTAATAAAACCGTCATATGTTGCACTGGTTTTCCCGCATTGGGTTTTTCTGGGGACAATTGTCCAAAAATAACTGTGTACATGTGATTGATTCTTGTGCTTATGTTCCTTACTGTTTATTTCTCTGCATATATATTTGTGAATGTTGCAGTAGTATTTATTTCGGTATTTGCCGGAAGATTTCTGAATAATAACTTATTGAAATAATAAGTAGGAGAAATAAACCTATCACTGCAATTGTTGGAAATTTTCACATGGCATCAGAGCCAGAGATGAATAATAGGGAAGGGGCATCTATCAGTGAACGGAAATCTATTGTTGCAGCAAAAACGCAGAAGGGTTCACGCAGTTCTCCAGGAAGGGGAAGAAGCACTATAGAACAGATGGATCACGATGTCTCTGTATTAGCATCCGGACTTGAGGAAGATTTTGCTTGCGTATCAAGCACTGCTTCTTCTGATGTCTGGTATATTGACACTAGATAGTGGAGCCTCTACTCAAATCACTGGAGTACGGGACTATTTTTCTGACTACCAAGAAAATCAAATGAATTTCAAAATAACCATGGGTAATAAAGCAAAATGCACTCTCGTTGGAAGGTACCATAGTTTTTCATACCGAGGCAGGAAATAGAATCTGGGCCACTAATGTGTTGCATGTGCCGGGTTTGGGGATGAATTTACTCTCAGTGTCACAGCATCAAAACCGAGGATATGATGTCTACTTTATTGGCAATAGAGTAAACATCAAGCAACCCAATTGGAAGAAGAAGGCACAGATCGGGGTAAGAAGCAACAAGTTGTACAAGCTACAGCTTGACTCTCCAATGGCACTAGTTGGCAGCATAGATGAAACGGACCTGAATGAGTTATGGCACAAAACAATGGGGCATTTGCATCATGGGGCGTTGAGAACTCTCCAGAAGAATGTCACAAGTGTTCCAGAATTGAGCACTAAACAAGATGATGTCTGCAAGGGGTGCATATTGGGAAAATATGCCAAGGCAACATATCAGAGAAGCAACAATAGGGCCAAGGGTGTATTGGATCTGATACACTCAGATATTTGTGGGTCGGTGTCCACTAGAGCTCTTAGCAGTGCCAAATATTTTGTCACCTTCATTGATGACCATTCCAGGAAAACCTGGATCTACTTCTTGAAGACAAAGGATGAAGTCTTCAGTCGATTCAAAGAGTTTAAGGCTCTAGTGAAAAATCTGACAGGGAAGCGGATCACGGTGTTGCGATCAAATAATGGTGGTGAATACATAGATAAAGAATACATCGGATTCTGTGCAAGGGAAGGCATCAAAAGGGAGTGGACAGCTCCATACAGTCCAGAGCATAATGGTGTGGCAGAAAGGAAGAACTGGACTATTGTTGAAGCAACCAAAGCTATGTTGTATGACCAAGACATGCCCAAATTCCTGTGGGCTGAAGCGTGTAATACAGCTATCTACATTCAAAACAGGACTTCTCATGCTTCACTAGGAAAGATCACACCAGAAAGTGTCTTCACTGGCAGTAAGCCTGAAGTGAATCACTTTAGGATCTTCGGCGGTACAGCTTACTGTCATGTGCCCAGTGAGAAGAGGAAGAAGTTGGAGATGACTGCCGAAAAGGGGTATCTGGTAGGATACACCGAGAATGCAAAGGCTTATCGCATCTACATTCCTGAGAGAAGGAAAGTGGTGGTGTGAAGGGATGTCAAGTTCATGGAGGAGAAGGCCTTCAAAAGATCCAGTGAGCTGCCTTCTGTAGAAATTTATGAATCTTATATCTTATGCAGAAATTATTACTGTTAATCCGGTTAAGCTCCTCCTACTTAGATAAGTTAGCAACTGAATAAATTCAAGTTAACATCGAAGCAAAACACATAACAGATCTCTACCAATTCAGATCTAGAATAAGCACATGCACACATTGACAAAGTGACACAGTTATTTCTGGAAAAATAGTCCCCGGAAAAACCCAAGGTGGGAAAACCGATCTCTGGCTGCTGGACGGTTCTATTATTAAGAATATTTCTGAATACACAAATTTGGGTTCCATATTTGGAAAACCCGACAGAGAAAACACTAGATCTACAGCTCTCTGGCTAACCTAGGGCCAAAATAATGACTGATCCACACCCTCAAATGGAATTTACAGGACTCAGCCAAATCTAGGCCTAGAAACCCCAGCGTTGCCCCTGAAAGGCTCTGTGTCAGCCTCTGAAGCCCCTGAAAGCCTCTGCGTCAGCCTTGGATGGCCTCCAAACCCTCTGCACTGCTACAGAAGGGACTGCGTTACCCCAGAATGGGTGACGCAATCACTACGCTACCCCTAAGGGTCTCTGCGTAACCCTTAAAGGGTTTCCTGAAAATTACGTTGTCCTTGCTGCTGTTGCTGCCTTCCTCTGCGATGTCCTTGAGTTGATCTCTGCCTCTCTGTATTCTAGACCCTGGGATTAGATTATCCCCTTGGTCTAAATTCCCCTCTCTGTAGTTGAAACACTTCTGAGTATTCTTAGCAAACCCTGCCCTAGAATCTCAACTTAGCTTTAGTGCTCTGCCTCTGTGTCCTCTACAAATGACCCCAAGCCTTTCCTTTATACTTTTCTCATTGACAAATCAACGGCCATAATCAAATCTTGAATCAATGGCTAAGATTAAAAGAAAGCTTGATCTATGTGACTTAAGACAATTTCATCACATGTTTAATTAAATTCACTTTAGTTATTTAAGTTCCCTCAGTTTTAACTTAGGAAATTCACTTAAAATAATTAATTAATTTAATATCTCCTAAACCAGATGAAATTTCCCAAATCCATTTATGGGTCTTGTAGATCAGGTGAACTCTAGTCCTTCCTCAAAATTTGGGACCTAGAGCACAACTGATGCTACCCCAAATACACAAAATCTCAACACCTTCTACAACGCAGTTTGAGGAAGAGCCTCTGGACCAGCCCCAACAACCAACAACAGAAAAGTCAGTTGCCTCTCCAAGGCATAGTGATCCAAAGGAGATGTCTCCCAAGGATTTGCAAGAGGGAGAGCCGATAGATGCAGCCACTACCAGTGGAAGAACGAGCAGGGAACTTCCACAGATTCTGAAGGATGCAGAGGACTTTGTTGGAATCCCCCGAAATGAGAAGAGACAGCGTAGGCAGCCTGAGAGGTATCAAGCCTTGGTTGCTCAAGTCGGAGAACCTTCCCGTTTTTGGGAAGCAACTCAACACCAGGTGTGGGTTGATGTAATGGTGGACGAGTACAGTTCCATCATGACGAATGATGTCTGGGAAGTAGTACCCAGACCTCAAGAGAGATCAATTGTAGGATCCACGTGGATCTACAAAATCAAGTATGTTGCAGACAGCAGCATTAAGAAATTTAAAGCCAGGTTTGTGGCTAAGGGGTATGCTCAGAACGAAGGAATTGACTATGAAGAAACCTTCGCCCCAGTAGCTAGGTACACCTCTATCAGGTCCGTGATATCCCTTGCGGCACAAATGGGATGGGAAAATCACCAGATGGATGTCAAGATGGCATTCTTGAACGGAGAGATAGAAGAAGAGGTGTACATAGAACAACCGGAGGGCTTTGAGACACATGATCAAAAAACTCATGTGTGAAGATTGAAGAAAGCATTATATGGACTGAAGCAAGCTCCTAGAGCCTAGTATGGTCGAATTGACAACTACTTGCAGAAGATGGGATTCGTCAAGAGTGACGCAGATCCCAATCTCTACTATCTAAAAGTAGGGAGTGAGCCCTTGATACTGGTTTTGTATGTAGATGAGCTGTTCTTGACGGGATCATCAAGGCTTATCACAATTTACAAGAAGAACTTGGCTGAAGAATTTGACATGAACGATCTAGGACGGATGCACTATTTTTTGGGGTTGGAGGTTTGGCAGCAGAACGAGGAGATCTTCCTTGGTGAAGGAAGATACATTACAGAGATTCTGAAGAGATTTCAGATGGAGGATTGTAGACCCATGACAACTCCAATGATCACCAACTGGAAGAAAATAGACACGTCCGAAGATGATGAGGTTGATCCTACGTTGTACAGGCAGCACATAGGGTCATTGATGTATCTGGTGAATACAAGGTCAGACATCTGTTATGCCGTAAATACCCTCAGTCAATTCATGGTGGAACCGAAGAGGGCACATTGGGCAGCAGCCAAGCATGTTCTCAAGTACCTTCTAGGAACAGTCGAGCATGGATTGAAGTACACCCGTAGCAATTATGTCAGGTTGAGTGGTTTCACTGACGCAGATTGGGCTAGAAGTTCAGTTGATCAGAAGAGTACCAACGGGTATTGTTTTAGTCTAGGATCAAGAATGACTTCCTGGTGCAGTAGGAAACAGAAGTTCGTAGCACTGAGTTCAGCAGAAGCAGAGTATATGGCAGCCAGCAAAGCTTCGTGCGAAGCCATATGGCCTAGGAAACTGCTAGTGAATCTACTCAAGGAGAAAATGGAAGCGACCAGCATCTTATGTGATAATCAGAGTTGCATAAAGCTCTCTGAGAATCATGTGTTTCATGATAGGTCGAAACATATTGACATCAGGTGTCACTTCATCAGGGACTATGTATAGCGTGGAGTTGTTCAGTTATAGTACACTCGAACAGGAGAACAGGTGGCAGACATCCTCACAAAGGCTCTAGGGAAGACAAAGTTCGTCTACTTTAGAGAAAAGATGGAGATCATGAAGAATCCCTTCTAGTAGCAGGAATGGATAGACTCAGTATTCAAAGGGAGCTATGGTACAAAGGCAACAGTAACCGTGGCAGTGTCAAAGGCAGCTATACAGGAGGCAACAGCGCAGCAGATGGGGGGCAGAGTCCTGAGATCAGCAACGCAGAGGGTGCTTCAAAATCAATGTAACATGCAGCAGGCATATTGTTGGAACACCTTCCTTGCTAAGATGGAGTGTTGATTTTTGTAGCATCTGGAAGTGTTCCAAGTCTCAAACTTTGCAAGGAGACTTGGACAGCAGCATTCCAAAGAACCCAGAAACATTTTGTGGAAATTCCACTCGGTTCATGACTTATTAAAATAATTAATTATTTTAATAAAGACCCTAACTCTAAACTTAGGGAAAGGAAATAATTAAAGGGTATTAATAAGTCAGAGTGTGAATCTTCTAGAAAACATGGAACAAGTCAAGTTTTAATCTTAGCCATTGATTAATCTTTTAATTTGGGTCATTGGTTCTCCAATAGGAAGATTATAAAAGAAGGCTTGAGGGTCATTTGGAAAATAAGTCAGGCATACACTCAGTACCCGAAGGAGATCCATTCTGATGTAGAATTCGATTTCAATGGGAGAGTTGCAGGGCGAGAAGTTTTGCAAAAGAAGGAGGAGAGAGTCAGTGGTTATCGAGATCAGGTACGGAAGGCAGCAGTGGGTCACTAGAGGCAACTTGAGGCTACAATGCAGAGAACCCACACAGTCTCGACGCAGACTCACGTAGTCCAGCGCTGGGAATGCGCTATGAATCACGCAAAGAGACGCAGGGGCATCCAGGGGCCGTTCAGGGTGTTAGGGAATTGTCCGAATAAGCTAGAAATTCAGTCTCAAGTGTTTCAGAATTTATTTGCCATTGTTTTTCCCTTTAAATGTATCATTTGCTGAAGAATTAATAAAACCCTCATCTGTTGCACTGGTTTTCCCGCATTGGGTTTTTCCGAGGACAATTGTCCAAAAATAACTATGTACATGTGATTGATTCTTGTGCTTATATTCCTTACTGTTTATTTCTCTGCATATATATTTGTGAATGTTGCATTAGTATTTATTTCAGTATTTGCCGGAAGATTTATGAATAATAACTTATTGAAATAAGTAGGAGAAATAAATCTATCACTGCAAATGTTGGAAATTTTCACAGGTGCCTCTTCATGGAGGGTCATGTCCCATTTAGACATGCATCTTCAGTACCAATTACTAATTAATTAATCATTATTACAATTATCATTATTATTTATATTCATATTATTTATATATATTTTATTCATAACATTGCCTTCCTCTTCGAAAAGATTTGCCCTCAAAGCTTGTTGATGAAAAGGCCTGATCTCTTTTTCTGTTTCGAATGTCTTCTCGTCTCGAAACCGTTATCTTCGTTGATACAAGACGATATGATCCTCTAAGTGATAAGCAAAATTGTCAGACTAAAAATGGATCTAGATTCTAACCATCCTAGATTATTCTTCTATGGAAAATTCTAATCACTGGAATTTTGTAATGAACTGTCATCATAGGACTAGATTGAGCTTACTTCAATATTCTTCGGAACATCGGCTTGGTGTTTTTGTTCTGAATGGTACAAATACGTAGCTTGATTGAGTTGTCTACTCTCATGATTCGAATATCGATAAGGAATTCTAGTAATTTGATTTTCCCTTATCTTGTTTGTGTCGTTTTCTTGATTTATTTGAAGTACCTGATTTCTTTTAGCTATGGAAGTCACATCGTTAATTTCTAGATCTTCACTTGAATCTTTTGTTGCTGGAACTGCAACTTTTGAGTACATCTCTACTTCAAGTAGTTTGTCCTCTTCTTGAGTTGTGATATTGACGGAATCAGTATTTGTTCCTTTTCCTTCAACTTGGACGGTTATGCCCGACGACTTAAATACATCATTCGTGTTAAGTTCTTCTAGTTTGTTTTTCAAGGATTTCTTGTCATTTTTCAGTTTTTTAATTTGTGTTAATAATTTCTAATTATGGTCCTTGAGGCAAGTAACTTCTTCATTTTTGTCAGCAGCGATTTTGTCAACTTCCCTTTGCATATTTTGTATCACCTTTTTACTTTCTTGAGAAATTACTTTTGAAATGTCTTGTATGTCCTCTGGTGTAATTGAATTTGGCTTTACGGTAACATCCTACAATGTTATTTTTTTCTTTTTGTATGAAAATGTCAAAAACTTATTTTTCGTATTCAAGATCAAAGTGTTGAAAAGTGTATCTAGGTCGGTCTTCATGTTGACTATGTAATTATGTACTTATGTAAAGAAGAAGTCAAAAATAATAAAATGTATTTTTGTTTTACTTGCTTCATGGGTTTCATGAGCAAGATTTTATTATAGGTCTATAGACTTCTTCTTGATGTCTATTATGATTTGCCTTATGTTCATAAGTGTAATTAAGAGTCATGTAAATGAAGTGTCTAGTCTGAAGAATGTCCTCCAAGACCTTGCGGAAGAATGGCCTTCAAGACTACCCATATTCAACGTTGAAGATAAGCCAATTTGTTGTGAGAAAGTCGGCCTACAACTTGGTGAAGGGTTGGCCTAAAAGTCATGTCAAAGAACAATATAAATACCTTGAAACATGCGGCTTATTTCATCAAGAAAATGTGGATTCCTCTGCGGTTTAAAAGGTCAACAGTGCTGGTTTGAAAAAGGTCAAACAATGCGGGTTTAAGAAGAAGACCACAGTGTGTAATTAAGGAAGAAAACAGAAATGCGGTGATATCTCTAAATTTCAAGTGCAGACTGTTGGACGGTTTACATTCTTGTGTAAAAGCGACGGTTGACTGAAATAGGAGTGCGTATATTTATGAAGAAATTCAATTAACAGTTATGAGCGTAAATGCGGATAGTGAATGCGGATGTCAAAAGAAGGTTACAGGACGAGTTTCAGATTGCTCTGAAATACGATTACCCCTGTAGTGAATGCAGATTTCAAGAGAAGGTTACAGGACGAGTTTAAAGAAGACACAATACGCATTTAAGGTAAGTAAAAGACTGTGTATTGCTTTGAATAAATTGAGGACATCTCTGTGTTGACTACCGCATGATCAAGTCTAAGGTTGAAGAATTAGATATGGATCTATTTCGTGGAGCATTCTGAAGTGAAAAATGTTGATTAATATGAAGGAGCTACGAGATATCATGATGTGTGAAGGGCTAGTTAAATGATCGTGTTGTGATAAGAAATTTGAGAGTTATTATAGTATGGAGAAAGGAGCTATTATTTGAGACCTTGTCCTTCCTACTCACAGTTCATAAAATAAGGGTCAGTGCAAGTTGGCGAAGTGAAGAAGGACAAGGTCTTGGAGGCTTTCATAGGTCAAGGGTCTAAATCTTGGTCATGGTACTTGTCATTTGAAGATCTATAAGAAGAATTCCTTTCGGGTTTTCCTCTCCAAAAGGGAGAGGTTTTGCCCTGGCTCGAGGAGCCTAAACTTGTGTCTCTTGTGTTTTTGATAATTGACTTGATGAAAGACTAAATAAGTTAAGAAGAGAAGACATAAGTAATTCAAGTAAGCTCACAAGTAATTATCGAGAAGAGAATTTGTATTAACCTACAGCCCTCCAAATTCTCAACATGGTTTCAGAGCTAAGGTGCTAGAAAGGGCATAGAGACACTCAAGGATCAGATTTCATGGAGGGTATCAAAGCAAGGATTCGATTAAAAGAAAGGTCAGTCTTCCACAGTGAAAGAAATAAGTCAGTATTATGGAACCATCTAAAATGTGCCAACAGAACATTGCTATCTCAAAGTATTGTCATCAAAAACTTCAAGGCAAGTTACCTATCATCCTTGATCTTTCAAGGAAGCAGCAGAATATCCTCATCAATCACCATTCAAAGGAAGCTTCAACCATCTTCGAAGTAATCAAGCTGATAGAAGAAGAAAAGCATCTACTCAAGTAAGTATATATATGACTTTATATGAATCTATTAAAATGTCTCCTTTGAAAAGAAAGAAACGAATTGTTTGGGGTTTCAAACTCTCCATAGAAGACAAGGACAATGAAGCCATGCCAAATTCATGAAGGGAGATATAAGAGCCCAAAGGATTCTTATAGAATCCATAAAAGACTCTATCATCTCCAATGTACCAAATCTAAAATCATCAAAAGGAGTATATAAGAAATTAGTGGAGCTATTCTCTGTGAAGTACTGCAGGAGAAGAAATCCCTATGATCAACTGCAAGAACTAGGAGAAGACTACAGTGGTGTTAAAAGCTCTATGAGAAGAATGGGGAAATCTCACTTCACAATTATATGGGAAGATAGAAGTCACACCATTCCACGATTTAGGGTCTCTATGTAAATAGAGGAAACAAGATTGAAAGCCAAATCTGTTACGGGATCAAGTGAAGGAATCAAGCCTTTGCAACCATGTTCTGGAAGAAAGAAAGATTCGGTAAGTTTTGAAAGAAGAAATGTGCACGAATCACGATGCCTTGGATATGATGAACTTGGGCATTAAAATAGAAATTGTCCTTAATCTGAAAAAGGACAAGAGAAATAGGGAAGAAGCCCATGTCTCTGAAATGAGGAAAGAGTCTGATAAGAAAGAAGAAGCAAGGGATGTCCACCACGATTGAGATCATCTTCTCCCTTAAGTGATTTCTGTTAGTTATATGATAGGAAGCAGTGTAGCATCCTGATAAAAGCATGGTAGGAGCTCCTGGTGAATCAGCTCTGGAAAAACCTATCTAATAACATTACTAATTTAAAGCAGTCATCAAGAGCAAGGGTCATCATGGAAACAAATTTATGGGATGTGATGACATATTGATGGAGCAAGCCAAGAGAATGAAGCTCTTCATTCTTGAGAAATTGCTACAGGATGACTCAAGGGAAAAAGGGTATGAGATAAGTATATATTTATATGCTAACATTGGATGCTGTGAAGTCATGTCATATGGTTGCAGGTAATGAACTTTTGTATTTAGAAGTATGATCTATGGAGGAGTATCTCTCAGTGCATAGACAGATGAAATCAACATAATATGTCCTCATGGAATATGAGGTGGTTGTATATAAACGAGAAACTAGAAAAGTTGTAAGTTCCTGGGAATGGAGAATGTGCAGAAAGGAAGAGATCATGAAATACAACCATGTCAAGAGGTAGTTATCATCTGGAAGCCGAGAAGATGTGACTTGGAGATCTCCTGGGAAGATATGTAGACTCTGACAGAAGTCTGGTAAATAAGAAAACCCTTGACAAAACATATCGTTAGGAGATGTGTCAATCTGTATAAAGGATGTCGATGCCTACAGGAAGATGTCATGGTGAAAGATCATCACTAAGGTAACTTTTGTTCTAAAAGTTCATATGTATATGTTTATTTGGATGAATTTATGCAGTGCTGCTAATCATAAGAAAGGATTCATGATCCTTGGGGATGATTCAAAGGAAAGCAGCATGGCATAACGGTGGACCAGATGAGGAAGACTGATGAATCACTTTCTGATAGTGGACATGACTCGTGACTGAAAGTGATGGATGATATGTGCCCTATAAAGCCAAAAGTTGAAGATTCCTCAATATTGAAATCCATGACATCGAGGAGAGGAACTCTTCATGAGTAGCTGGATTGCTGCTGCAGGACCCTAGTTGATGAGGAGCCTAGTGGTAAGTTTCTTGCTTGGAAGAAACTTGAAATATGTCCTTCCTGTGTTAAGAGGGAGTGACGTATGTGATTCCCTATTACATGTGTCATGCACTAGACCAGGACTAACAGCCATAAGTCTTAGTGAAGGCCATGTGAAAAGAATGGATAGACACATCATTCTAGTCTTCACCTTGAAGACAGAATGGAGGATTGGGTAATCATCTGGCATTCGATACTCTTTGAGAATGAGATAGGGCATTCAAGATAAGAGTAGTTGTGAAGCGATATTCTTTGAGGGCTGGCTACCCAAGAGAAGAATAGTCCAAGAAGGTCATACTCTGGGAACACCTAGGTGGGGTATGTACTTTGGAGAGACAATGACTACGATGTCTATTAGTCATGTGTCTCGCCAGGATTGTGGCCCATTGTCTTGTTGAGAGATGGGGTTGTTAGTCAAGGCCTTGCACTAGGACAATGTTGGTTGATATGATGCTATACAGATGCGATTACCAATCTAATTCTTCTTATGAGATTCTTCAGTTTGAAAGTGACCATGTACCTGTATGAATACCTCCCTAGTTAAGAGGGAGTGTTGAAAAGTGTAACTAGGTCGGTCTTCATGTTGACTATGTAATTATGTACTTATGTAAAGAAGAATTCAAAAATAATAAAATGAATTTTTGTTTTACTTGCTTCATGGGTTTCAGGAGCAAGATTTTATTATAGGTCTATAAACTTCTTCTTGATGTCTATTAGGATTTGTCTTATGTTCATAAGTGTCATTAAGAGTCATGTAAATGAAGTGTCTAGTCTGAAGAATGTCCTCCAAGACCTTGCGGAAGAATGGCCTTCAAGACTGCCCATATTCAACGTTGAAGATAAGCCTATTTGCTGTGAGAAAGTCGGCCTACAACTTGGTGAAGGGTCAGCCTAAAAGTCATGTCAAAGAACAATATAAATACCTTGAAACCTATGGCTTATTTCATCAAGAAAATGTGGATTCCTCTGCGGTTTAAAAGAGACAAACAATGCAGTTTAAAAGGTCAACAGTGCGGGTTTGAAAAAGGTCAAACAATGCGGGTTTAAGAAGAAGACCACAGTGCGTAATTAAGGAAGAAAACAGAAATAAGGTGATATCTCTGAATTTCAAGTGTGGACTGTTGGACGGTTTACATTCTTATGTAGAAGCTACGGTTGACTGAAATAGGAGTGCGTATATTTATGAAGAAATTCAACGGACAGTTCTGAGCGTAAATGCAGATAGTGAATGCGGATGTCAAGAGAAGGTTACAAGACGAGTTTTAGATTGCTCTGAAATACGATTACCCCTGTAGTGAATGCAGATTTCAAGAGAAGGTTACAGAACAAGTTTAAAGAAGACACTGTACCAAGGTTACTTGGAAGCGGGAGCGGGAGCGAAGCGCGGAGCGCCATTTTTAAAAGTTTCCGGGTCCGGAGCGTTTTCGGGAGCGTTTTTATATATATATATATATATATTTTTTAATATTTTTAATATTTTTTATATTTTGATGCATAGTGTCAATAAAACAGTGTAGAAATGAGTTGAATTAATATAAAAAATATAAAAACATAGATTGAACTGGTATAACATCAATCATCTAGAAGTTATAACTTCATCAAACACGCCCACGAGTTGGAACGTAGAACATATTGACTTCGAGTCTCGCAAATCATCAATCAAGGTTTCAAGCTTTCAAAATTCAATATATAACATTTATCATCATTGATATATAACATTTATCATCATTGATTTCAAATTTCAATATCTAACATTTATCATCATTGATTCATTGATTTCAAAATTCAATATACATCTATCATCATTGATATATATATTATAACATTTATCATCATTGATTCATTGATTTCAAAATTCAATATACATTTATCATCATTGATATATAACATTTATCATCATTGATTCATTGATTTCAAAATTCAATATATAACATTTATCATCATTTATATTATATAACATTTATCATCATTGATTCATTGATCACCATATAACTTTCATGAAGCATCATATTCATAATTCATAATGACTTGTAAACAGTGAACTTATAAATGCCAACTTCATTAAAAATTTAAATATATGAAATCAGTAGCAAGTCAAGTTTCAACTGTTCAACTGTCAACAACAAATAGAAAATAGTAAACAACAAATATATTTTATCTCGCTGGCCCCTTGCCACGCCCACGAGAAATGTCTAATTTTTGTGAGCCACGAGGAAATGTTGGTCTTCTAGTACTCTCAGGAGTACCATGACCACGACTAGAAGGTGGAGGCTGGATCTGCAAAGGAACAACAGTGTGATATCGAGGAGTGGCACCGGCACTGGCACTGGCACTGGCACTGGCACCCGCACTGCTACCAGTAGATGGTGGGACTGGCCCTGTGTGTGGCGGTGCTGCTGATGCTTCATCATCATCCCTATAAAGTTTTGCTTCCAATTCTTCCAGATGTAACGTGCCGTCCTCCAAATTATCATCCTCTGGGTTGTTGTCCCAGACTCTGTATGATTGATCCTCATTTGCCCGATCACAGTAATGGCTGAGCAACCTCAAGTTATAATGCACATAAACCAAGCTTTCAGCTCGGTTTTCATTCAACCTGTTTCTTCTCACATTGTGTATAAAGTTGTAGGTGCTCCAACACCTCTCTACAGAAGAAGTGTTCACAACTTGTGAGAGAACTTTTTTAGCCAACTTTGGCAAAAGTCCCATGCCGCCATATGCTTCCCACCATGTGAGAGCATCGAATTTGTCCCTGTCTTCCATTGCATGGAAAGAACCAAAGTTAGCAGTGCAATTGAAGTATTTGCCTAATTCAAGGCGCAATCTAGCACACTCTTCCCTGTCAGGTACCAATTTGTCCAATGCCTTCATGTACCCTTCTTGTACCTCTGGATCCGTGTGAGGTTTCACCCTAACCCCACCTCCAGGTGCAGGTTGGCCCAACCAAGATGGAGAGTAATATTTTGGCGTAAGGATATATGCCAAAGCATGTAGTGGAACATTGAGTTTATTTCACCGTGCACACACACAGTCATGAATCATAGCATACAAAATGGGATCATTATCCTTAACAATATCTTTTATTTGCCCCAACATGCTATCCATCTGCTCATAAACCTCTCCAATCACTGGTTTATCAGTATCTGCAAATCGAATCATGTTATAAATGGGCTTGGTAAAACTCACAATTTCCCTCATACGTGCCCAAAACTGAGGGTCAAGGGCGGTCTCCTCCACATGTTAAAAACTTTGCCTGTCAACCACCGTTGCCGCCCTGTCCTTTAGTAGCTGCCAGTGTGGGCTTGATACCATTGCAGCCAATGACTCTCTTACCTTCAAAAGGCGCCTGAAGGTGAGGTAATAACTAGCAAATCTAGTTTTTCCTATTTTCAACAACTCCAATTTGGAGTGAGTACGGAAAAGCCCATGGATATTGCTATGATTTGTAATAAATTTGATCATTTTCTTACCTCTCTTGTACAAATCACCAAGCCATTTGAACTGAGGTTGTTTGTTTTTTATGATATCATGCATCAAAAGGTTCATTGTGTGAACCAAACACCCGGACCAAAAAATGTTGGGGTATTTATCCTCAACAATTGCTCCTGCTGCCTTACAGTTAGCAGCATTATCAGTGATGACCTGTATCACATTGTATGGCCCAGTCTTTTCAATTATATCAAGTAATGGTTCTGCAATGTTAATGCCGGTTTTGAATTTATCTGAATAATAATAAGCTGCCAGGAACACTGCACCACTAACCGACACAGCCAAAACATTTATCAATGGTTTTCCTTTTACATTGGTCCATCCATCAGAGACAATGGACACCCCATGCTCATTCCACGAACCTGTCATTCTAGCCAAAGAATGATTTATTTTAGCTCTTTCATGATCAAGACCCACGGTTCTGGCCTTGTCATACCCAGGGCTTTTGTATCCTTTAGGGGCATCATTAATGGCAGAAACCATTTCATGCCAATAAGGTGAGCGAAGAACATTGAATGGCACCCCACATGCATATAGAAACCGGTAAACTTTTGAATCCACACCATTCCTACACCCTTCGTCTAGGAAATCGGATATGGTTCTACGCCTTAATCCAGTGCCACTGCTTCCGAAACCACTGGCATGGGTGGAAGTTGAATGTGTTGGGCCTGAATCAGCGATACCCTTAGATCTTTTAGATGATCTCTGTATGGAAACCCCCTCTTCCTTCCTATATATCTCTCTCTGTGGTGCTGGCATAGAAGTACAAACTTTGATTCCAAAATTTTTAGTTCCATCTCCTGGCATTATCCCACAAAGGTGCCTTCTCAGACGGGTGTATGAACCATGGTATTGTTTATTCCAATGGGGGCAAATAAATTTAGTGGTTCCACCACCTTTCCCTCCTTCTTGTTTTTGAACATATTTCCACAAAGGATATTGGTCTTGTTTAGTTGGGGATTCTAGGTCCTCAGGGTCTCCACTCCCCACTTCCTCCTCAGCATAATCCTCCTCTTCAAGATTTTCTTCAGATCCACCATAACCCTCCTCTTCATCCTCCTCTTCTCTGATTTGTCTTTTTCTTCTAGCACTCTCCAACACCATTATCACAAAGAAAGGAACCAACATGAGGAAAATTCCTAGCCATATAGCCATGATGGAAACAAGTTTCAAGTTTCTAGAATCTAGCCTGCAAAACAAATAGAAAAATGCCAAATGGGAATAGGAAATGCAAAATAGGAAAAAAACAACTCATTTTAAAAGTTTTAAATCCAATAAAATGCAACATTCAAGCAAAATTCAAGTTTTCATTTTCAAACAATTTAACAATCTACAAATTCATCTTAGAAAATACAAAATTGGATTAGAAGGCCTACCTCTTTCTTGCAATCCTCCTGTCAGCGTTGCTCCTTGCTCTCCTGTCAGCTTTGCTCCTTGCTCTCCTGATTGCTGTCAACCAAACCTTGCGCTCTCGGCTCTCCTTCTCGCTCAATTTCAATTCTCAACTAACAAACAATAACTGACAATGAAACCCCCCCCCTTTTTATAAAAATCGAAAATTTTTCATAAAAAAAATTCCGCGCGGCGGGGAGCGTTTTTCCTGCCGGGGAGCGTTCGGGAGTGAACGCTCCCCGAACGCTTCCCGCGTTTAAAAAACGCTCCCGAAGCATTTTTTTAACGTCGGAAGCGTTTCGGGAGCGTTCGCTCCCGAACGCTCCCTGAAACGCTCCTGAAAAAACAGGGAGCGTTTTTTCAGGTCGGAAACGCGCTCCCGAAAAACGCTCCCGACAGGAAGCGTTTTCAGAAGCGCGTTTCCTAGCGCTTCCGAAACGCTCCCGCACGGAGCGAGTTTCCGGAGCGGGAGCGAAGGGGGTACGAAGCTTCCCCGCAACCCTGCACTGTACGCATTTAAGGTCAGTAAAAGACTGTGTATTGCTTTAAACAAATTGAGGACATCTCTGTGTTGACTACCACATGATCAAGTCTAAGGCTGAAGCATTAGCTACGGATCTGTTTCGTGGAGCATTGTGAAGTGAAAAATGTTGATTAATATGAAGGAGCTACGAGATATCATGATGTGTGAAGGGCTAGTTAAATGATCATGTTGTGATAAGAAATTTGAGAGCTATTACTAATTTTTAAATTATTTAGTTATATTTATTTAGATATTATGTTCATTAAACTTTACATTCATCTAATATAAATACCATCCAAAGCACCTTGCTAACACAAGAACAGTTCAGCTAGACGTATACCTAGCAACTAGAGCAAACATCTCATCATAGTTGACTCCCTCTTTATATGAGAACTCTCTTGCCACAAACCTTGCCTTTTATTATTCAATAGTCCCAAGAACTACATGTTTGATCTTATACAACCATCTAGACTCAATGACTAATTTCCTCATAGGTCTCGATACAATCTCCCATACATCATTTTTGAGGATAAAGTAAACTCCTCAATCCTGGCATCCTACGATTCCTTCTTTTCATAAGCCTCCTCAAAATTAGAATGCTCACCCAAATCCTCGCTAGCATATACAAGCATCACAAGATCAACTAACCCAAAAGGCCACCATCCTACACACCTCAAGCCAAAGTCTTTAAAGTTGATAGACTACAATCACTAATAGTGCATTATTATCCCTCAAATGAAAGAGATTTTTGTTCAACCCAAAAGCAAAACAAAAATAACATCATTCAACTCAAGAACATCATTTGATGGCATCTGCTAGGGAAATGGAGCCCAAATCTTTCTCAAGAAAAGCGGCATCATAACCCAACTCCATGCTCATTCCTTCCTCTTGCTCTTGAAACTTGCTGAAAATTTTCCTATCAATAGCCATATGTCTCAATGCCCCACTGTCCACATTCCACTCAACACTTGACACAGTGTTGGTAGAGAAACAAGAGACCATGGACAAGGCAATCTCAAGTTGGGGTGCGAACTCATCCACTACAACTATAGTCTTTGCACTCCCTACAAACTACCTTTACTACATGGCCCTCCCATTCTTTTTCTCTGGACATTGGCTTAGATCAATGTCCCTTCCGGTGACACCTAAAACTTTTGACATTACTCAAATCCTTCTTACCTTTGGTGTATTGTTCCTACTAACCCTTCCTAGGTCCTTTCACTTTGCTCAGCTAAATTGTATTCTAACCTTGTCTTTTCTTGCACAAAGTTATCACAAATCTTCTCAAAAGATTGTAACTTCTCACAAGCACAAACACCTTGGACAAAGTTTTTCCAAAATGAACTAGTAGCCAACTGATATTTCAACTTTGAGATACTTTCGAAGTAGCTAACTAAATTTTTGTCCCTCATGTGGATGGTTGAAGAGCTTGTTTCTCAGAAGCATATTCCTAGAGATGCTCACTCTGATAATGTAATCAAAACGTCATACATCTACTTATTGGTCTTCACCTCTGCAATGTGAGTGATCAAATTATCCTTCATTAAATCAAGAATGTTCTCTTTGCCTTGGCCTCTATTTAATTATTCTCAGCCAATAGTTTCAAATAGACAGGTGTAGTTATCTCTTTCTAAACATGTTGCCAAAGCTCAACCTCTTCCAATAGCATTTGAAACCTGTACTTTCAAAGTGAAAAATTGGAAGCACTTTCTAGTGTGTCACACTCTCTAAAACCAATAGTTATCCTTGCAAATCTGAAACACACCTCAAGGAAAAATCAAGAAAAAATCTAGATCATCATTCTAGGGTTCAAGCACTACCAAAGTACACTCGGTTTTCATACCCAACAACTTATAATAGGTCAAGTACCTCTCCCAAGAATGAAACAGCTAAAACATCCAACTACCTTTTCACCAAGAGATCAACTTTAGTGAAATCAAAAGATACCATGTGGAAATTTTTGAAAACCTATGCTTGAGACAAGCTCAGAATTTTCACCTCAAAACTTGATGTTCCACGGATCTATTTCCTTTTGACATTTTGTCCTAATGCTTGAATCTAAAAAGATAAATTACAGAAGCATATATTTCACTTCTAACCAACCAAAATACATAGGACATCACAAGAAGGTAAACATTGAAACAATGTACCTGAAGGGTTGAAGATTAATAACCCTAAGGGCACAGTACGCAATATATAACAAAACTGAAAATTACTTAGGATCATCAGATTTGTTGCAACCACAAACCTGCTCTCTTGCCTTTGTTTACTCGTCAAATTACTCAACAAAATCTGTTTACTATTATGTTCAATCAGCATACATAGCTAGAAACTACTCAATCACCATGAAAATATAGGCTGAAAACCATATCTGCAATTACACAAAGTTTGGACAGCAAAGTACACTTCACATATACAACAGATGAAATTACAAGTACATACCATCAGCTTATCACAATCTAGTACAACATGTCCTTCAAGCCTGTCAAAAGTTAGGACACTCCAAACTCTTCGAAATTCTAGCTTGGGCATCCACCATTAGCAACAAACTCTAAACTGCAAACATGGCCTAACAAGGCCTCACACCAAGCTACTCCTAACATTCCAAAATCTCAACAAGAAGCTAGCATCAATGACAACATGTCCACCCTTTATCTCCCACTTGCATCACACAAGTCCTCTAGGAGCTTCTGCAGGCTTGCATTACACAAACTCTCCAATTAAAGGACTCCAGATCTCGTCTAAAGTTTCTTTGCGATGGTCCTTCTCACACAAGCACATCAAATGCTAGCACATCATGTCTTCTCTAGGTTTTGCTTCTCACAAACCCTAGTGCCTACCTCCCTTGCATCAACACAAGTTCAAAGACTCCCAATACAAGCTCATCACACAATAAAATGATCTAATGACTAAGTTGGAGAATAGGTAAGAGAAACCAACAATAGAAAAGGTGGACTAAGTCCACAAGTAATCTAAACTGATTCACAAGATAATGTCTCCAAGTTACATGCTCTCTCTCCCAAGATGTACACATGTCAAGAGATCAATCATCAAGTGATATGCTCTCCAAGGATTGGCTCCAAGTGTCAACACTCCTCATTACAAGGCTCCTTGCTCTACGAGGAAAGACTCCAATGCTCCAACACTCCTCCTCAATAGATGTGTCACAAGTCTACAACCAACCCCAACTAATGTGCACTCAACCCAAGCATCATCAAGTCAAGTACTCATCCTCCTATGGCTTGTTGTATGGTCCCAAGGCTTCTAGGCCAAGTGCCCTTTCTCCTAGTGCCTAGCACTGATCCTCCAAGGTAGATCCACAACCTCCCATTCAAGCAACCATCTTCCCAACAAGCATGCCATGTAGAAGATATCAATGCCACATACGATAAACCACCTTCTTAAGAAGTGTGTCACTACTACCACTAAGTCCAAGGTCATGAAACCACTAATAAAAGCTCTCTAAATACCATCAACAAAAAGATATATGATACAACTAAGAGGATAAGGTTTTACCATACACCTTGCATCACATGAAGGCACCCCTAGCATGCTATCAAAACTTTTGGAGAACATCAAAAGCCAACATCTAGGTCCTGAAAGATGCTCAATGGCACCCCAATCAATTCTTGTTGCAATTCTCTACCCTACTCATCTATTTATGATGCCTCCTCTAGATTGGCATTCTATCATGTCTTAGAAAATCAGAAAGGTAGAAAGATTTTCTTATGTTGATAATTACTTATGATATTATTATGTTCTTATTAAATTCTTTATGTTCTTTCTTTATCTTTTTCTCATCAAGCAATCATCAAAGCAAAAACATGAAGATCAGGGACACCAGAAGTAGGCACTTAGCGAGGGCTAAAACCCCTTTATAGGGGAAAACCCAATCAAACTCTTCCACTAGCAAATTCAAATTGAGATAGACCAAGACCTTAGACCCAAATACCTTCCTCCTCCACCAAGTCAACCTTCCTTCAATAGTCTCTTCTTGTTCAGCAGCTACAACCCAGAAACAATCTAGTCTGCCCCCCAACAACTCATAATTTCGGCCTAGATTCAGCACTGCAGTTTCGGCCCCTCCAACAGCTTCACACGCGTGAGAGAGAGAGAGAAAATTTCGACTTCTTGTGCTTGATGATAACCTCCTTGTCCTTCGCTAGCCCTTTCCTCTTCTTTCCTTGAATTTAGCACTTTTTTTTACCCCAAAAGTTTCAGATCGAACTTGATGAGTGAGTGTGTCAAATAAGGTCGAGATGTTGCCTTTATATAGGAGTTTTTGCACCTCAGTTAGGTCGACTTGGTGGAGGAGGCCTAGAAGACCTAATTTACATTAGAATAAATTTATTTCTTAACAAATAGAGCCCAAGAAGGTTCTTTTACATTATGACATGGACAAGGATACTTGACATAAACCCTACAAACCTTCAATGGAGGATTTGACCTAAAAACAATTGACCCAAACATGAAACCCATGCTTTAATTAGTTAATTTCTTTAATAATAAAATTTATTTTTCTCTTCTTTTGACAAAAATATTATGACTCAAATATAATTATGAAGACCGACACTAGTTACATTCTTCAACACTCCCTCTTAACTAGGGAGGTATTCATAATTACATATATACAGAGATACATGGAACATCTCAAAATGATATGCTCTATGAAGAGTCATGGCACACTCGGTGTTGCGGACTAGATACCTGACCAAGGTATTCTATCCAGGTGGGACTAAAGGGACTCGAGCTTTAACCACTCTAGGTACCATCAGGATTTTAAGCTTTACCACCAACCCATGGATCTAAGTGTGTATCCAAGGTCAGAGCTCCATGGCCATCGACACCCTCCCTCTTCAAGATCTAAACATCAACACAGGTCGGCCAAATGTCCTCCCAAGCATCTTGCCATAAGATTCTTCATCTCTCCCTATTAACTAAACTAGATATATCTACTTGTCCAAGCATGCTTCTAGAGTGTTCAACCTTTTTATGGAGAGATTTACCTGTACAAACACAAACCCTGATCAGCAATAAACTTTCAAATATAAGTAAACATGAACCTTTGGGGTCCTCAATCATTCTTATGCTACTTTCATCATCAAGTTACAATTTGTCGGAAGCTTTCTTCTTCTTTCATTTCTGCAGCGACACAAAATACATCCTCAGATCTTCTCAAGTCTTTTGTTTGCAACTTTATGAAACATGAACATTCATCTATAGTATTTTTGCTTACTTCAAGGCATTCACTGTCATAATATGCCCTCCCTCTAGGGAGATATACACTTTCTTCTACCCAGGCTCCCTCTTAACTTAGGCCAACAGCTTCATAACACAGAAGAAACTTCATTCTTTCAAGGCTTCATTTCCTTCTTATGGCATCAAGGCCATCATGATCATCATCATTCTTATTATGATCATATGAGCATCTTCATCATCTTGAAGATTATGTACCTACAAAACTTTAATAGCAAGTACAACCAGATACAAATATACAGAAGCATGAAGACAACTATAATATGTTTATCATGTCATTACAATGGAAGCATCAAAACATTCAAACTTTAGACATCAAATACCTAAACCTAGTTAGGTTCATAATCAACAAAGGTTACATCCTTTAACATACTAGACTTTAACTTCTTGCTATGGTTTTTCATAATGACCACTAGACTCCATCTTCGAGACACTGAGCCTTACATAGCAATACAATCATAGTGTTATACATCTAACGCTTCAACAATATGGTTTTAGAATTACGTGTCAGATTCTACTAGGGTTTGTTGCAAACCCCTAGATTTTATCATCAAAGCTAAATCATATCAGTAATCGAAAACAATATCATCATGCCCTAGAATATTAATCTCTACTAGGATTTTGTTACAAACCCTAGATTTCACAAACATAAGCATCAACAATTAAGTTAGCATACTCGTATGTACATATCTAGGATGCATTTCACATCAATATCTACTAGGAAACCCCAAGACACAAATATCAATACATCAAAGTTAGATATACAACGATTTTATTGAGACTAGGGTTTTGATCATAAGGATGAATATACACCTAGGGTTTCATTCCTAGGACCTCATTTTAGTTAATACAAGGGTCTTACTCATAAACCCCAATTCACTAAACCCTAAAGATCTAGGGTTTCAACACAAAGCTAAGACATTAAAGGCAAACCCTAAAGAACTAGGGTTTCCATCATAACAATACCAAAACCTAAACATCAATGAATAGGATTTCTAGAGTTCATCAACAACCCTATGTGGACTAGGGTTTCATAATCAATATTGGCATACCCTTAGCAACAAGAGGCTAGGATTTTATAGTGAACCGTAAAGGTTAAGGTTTCACAAGAATGATAAAAATGATAGTATGACTAAGGTAGATTTAATCTAATGATCAATCACCCTAACAAGAATCTTTAAGATTCAAAACCCTAGACATAACAATGTCAATAATATAAAGCAAATTTCAAAAGAAGAATAATTGTACCTTTTACATGAAGAGAACTTTATAACAAAGCTTATAGTCTAAGACATACCTTGAGTTGTTCCTTAACAAACCTTGTAGGACATCAAATCTTGAAGGGCTTCCTTTGTAATAGAACTTCTTCCATGCTTCAAATCTTCTTTTGAAGTCTCCTCCATAACCTTTGTGTATTCTGCAATCTTTCCTACCAAGGAAAAGATATAAAGAAAAGCTTATTAGCATACAATACAAACAAAATCTTGATGTGAGAAGGAAACCAAACATAAAAATATGAAAAACAAAGAACATAATACTTACCTTTTGGTAAAATGGTGGAGGCTCCTTCTTAATTCAATTTTTTTGAGAGACACCTACAACTTATCAAAATAATTCAAAAATGTTCTAATAAGGCATGTTAGACCTACAAACTCTAGAAACTAAAACATAAAGGAAAGCAATACAAGACTAAGAAGGATATGTAGGAGAGGACTTAGTAGTACAAGTCCTTGACTTCTGATTGCTCAGTCTTGTTTTTCATAGGTGGAGCTTCATCGGTAATATTTGCTTGTTCCCTATCTCTCTTCTTATTCCTTGGATTCTCAAGACATTGATTCTTGTAATGACCCATCTTATGATAGTTGTAACATTCAATTTTGGATAGGTAAACCATCTTCTTTGGTCCTTTGAACTTCTTAAAGGATCCCTTTTTCTTGTGATGAGCAGAATAGGCATTAGAGGTATTTTTTTCTTCATCTTCCTTCTTGTTGTTTACTAATGATATTTGGGCTTCTTCTTGACTGCATGCATTCCACATTTGTTCAAATGTTTGAGGATCCTTCCAACTGTTAATTCCTGATGCAAAAGCACTCCATAATTTTGATAGTCCTAGAAGAACAGTAATTACGAGCTCTTTTTCTGGTACAACTTCATCTATTGCTTGGAGTTCATCATTGATTCTAGATATCCTTATATAGTAGGATGATACAGTATCGTCTTTCGTCATCTTAATAGTTCTTAACTCATTCTTGAGGCTTGCTATTTGACCAATGTTCTTGATGGTGAATAATTTGGACAGAGCCTCATACATTTCTTGAGCAGAATCTATGTTGGATATGTATGGAATTAGTTTCTCCTTTACTGCATCCACTATTAGGTTCATGGCCAAGATTTCAGTTTCTCTGAGCTTCTCTTTCTCTACTTCATCAATAGGCTTCTTGACTTTTCCTTGAACAAGATTCAAAACTTTATGCTTTTCAAGAATAAGATCTACTCTCTTTTTCCATGCCTTGTAGTTGGAGACTCCTTCTAGCTTGTTTTCTCCCTTCATTGAAGTTGACATAGTTCCTATAGATAGTAGGCTTCTCTTTATATAATCCCTTTCCTTAATGACCTTTGTTTTATCCCCTTTTCTTCAATAGATATTTAGTCTTCCTTTTTCCTTCTTCACCTTCGCTCTGATACCATGTTAGAAAATCGGAAAGGCAGAAAGGTTTTCTTATGTTGATAATTACTTGTGATATTATTATGTTTTTATTAACTTCGTTATGTTATTTCTTATTTTCTTCTCATCAAGCAATCATCAAAGCAAAAACATGAAGACCAAGGACACCAGAAGTAGGCACTCAGCCACGGCTAAAACGCCTTTACAAGGGAAAACCCAATCAAACTTTTCCACTAGCAAATTCAAATTGAGATAGACCAAGACCTTCCTCCTCCACCAAGTCAGCCTTCCTTCAATAGTCTCTTCTTGTTCAACAGTTATAACCCAACAACAATTCAGAATTTTCGGCCCCCGAGCAACTCAGAATTTCATCCCAACTTCAGCACTGCAATTTCGGCCCCTCCAGCAACAACTTCACACGTGTGAGAGAGAGAGTGAGAAAATTTCGACTTCTTGTGCTTGATGATGACCTCCTCCTTCGTTAGCCCTTTCCTCTTCTTTCCTTGAATTTCGCACTTTTTCTGGCCCCAGAAGTCTTAGATCGAACTTGATGAGTGAGTGTGTCAAATGAGGTCGAGTTGTTACCTTTATATAGGAGTCTATGCCCCTCAGTTAGGCTGACTTCTCCAGTTTGAGTTCGACTTGGTTGAGGAGGCCTAAAAGATCTAGTTTTCATTAAAATATATTTCTTTCTTGACAAATAGAGCCCAAGAAGGGTCTTTTACATTATGACATGGACAAGGATACTTGACATAAACCATACAAGCCTTCAATGGAGGCTTTGACCTAAAAACAATTGACCCAAGCATGAAACCCATGCTTTAATAAGTCAATTTCTTTAATAATAAAATTTCTTTTCTTTTCTTTTGACAAAAATTTTATGACTCGAATATAATTATGAAGACTGACACTAGTTACATTCTTCAACAACACGCCATGTAGAAGATACTAATGCCACATATGATAAACCAACTTCTTAAGAAGTGTGTCACTACTAGCACCAAGTTCAAGGTCAAGAAACCACTAATAAAAGCTCTCCAAATGTCATCAACCAAAAGATATATGATACAACTAAGAGGATAAGGTTTCACCATACACCTTGCATCACATGAAGGCACCCCATGCTATAAAAACTTTTGGAGAACCTCAAAATCCAACATCTAGGTCCTGAAAGATGTTCAATGGCGTCCCAATCAATTTTTGTTGCAATTCTCTACCCTTCTCATGTATTTATGATGCTTCCTCTAGATTGGCATTCTATCATGTCCTTGATCCCTCCAACTGCTCACATGTATTCTAAAACTAAAGACATAAGGCACTGAGATATGTAAGGAGCCCCTCTACTCTCCTAAAGGAAAGGTTAATAGTCTTAATACAGTGGATGGAACTATAATTAGACCAAATTCTCTCAATCATAGAGGAACAAGCAATCTAAAATAGTATTTAAGCAACAAGTTCACAAAGCTCTGAAACTCCATCTTGAAGCATCCTCCACAACTCGAACTACTTCTAATGTGAAGAAGAGGGCATTGGATCCTACAAATAAAAGGAAGTATAGGCGAAGTATCCTACCTTTATCAACTATGAACATCTTTGCGATAACATCTTTTGCCCCTTCTATAACTTCATGTCATCAATTTGAGGCACAATCTATGGCCTCTACACATACAATCTAGGATGAAGTGCATAAGGAGCCATGTGAAACAATGGGTCAAATTTTCTTTGTGTAGATTCTAAAACTCTTGTATAGGTTACCTTTGACAAATGACAACTCTAACTTGACCAAGCAAATTGTTAAAGGTGTCGTAAATATCTCCAAGACTAGGAGAATTTGCATCTACATATTGAATGACCTCCATATTAGGGATAGTGAATGTCACTAAGTACATGCAATCTACCCGAAATCATATTCAACACATTTTACTTCAAGCTTTTCCCTCTCATTTCTCTTACATCTGCCCCCTTCCCCCAATACATAAATCAAAGCTAACAACCATGGACTACAATGCCTCTTGCACCTCAAGCATCCTCTAAAATAAGATGAAGTGAATGGCAAATCTAGAGTTTGTATCTTCAAGATTTCCTTTCTTGGTTGAGATCTTGAGACCTTTACATAGCTAGGGCAATGCAGTGGTTGCAAATAAATAACAAAAGTATACACATATCTAGCAACCTTTACCACTTTTGATATCCCTAAAATCTTGTTAATGTCCATTGCATTGTTGAATACATACACAAAACCTTATATCTAATAAGTATGTATGTATGTGCCTCCTCTAAACAAATAACCAATTGATATAAAAATATGAACAACATATGTGACTACTTGCAATACACTATTGATTGTGTAGCTTCAGAAGCTCTTTTGCATAGGCTTGTGTCTTGCATGCAGGAGAAGAAGTCCCCTTTAGGTGGTTGTTCAAGAGGAGCAACTAATATGATCTCCTCCCTAAGTGTTTAACTTAGAAAAAGTACATTGATTATTTATTTAATTATTGTTGGCTTTGAGCTAATGCTTATCTAAGATTAAATATTAAATTATTTAAGTGCCTTAGATTTAATCTCCATCATTCATCTAAGAAGGCTAGGATTTAATCTTAGTCATCTATCACTTTGGATATTAGGGATTTGGCCCATGGAAGATTTATAAAGAGAACATATGGGAGAGGATGAAGACACATTTTAGCTACTGTTGCGAGCGATTTTCTCAAGAAGTGAGAAACTCCAAGACTAAAGAGAAGGGAAAAGGATTGCAACAAGGAAATTTCGGGAGAAAAATTCAGGGATGCCAACTCTAAGAGAGAGAGAGAGAGAGTTCTGAAGGGAGGGCAATTTCTCTCAAGTGCATAGGGCCCGTAAGAAGAGGGTTGAGTTATGAAGGTAAGTCGAATTATCTATGAGGTGATTTTTGTCAAGTGCGTAGGGCCCGTACGAAGGGAGAAAGAAGGGCCTAGTTAACTGGTGAAGGAGCCTCTTAGGTGAACCATGGCCTCTAGATTGAGCCATAGCTACCTTGAAATTACTCCTTCATCCACCTCAAACCCTAATTGGCCATACTTATATCCGATGGATTGTCAAAAAGAAATTTGCCAACACAAAACATCTTTAGACTCAGTTGAATTAAAAGATCAATTTGTCACGACTAATGAAATTTTATCAAATGACAAATCAACAAAAATATCAAATGAAGATATTAACACAACTTAAAGTTAACCAGCCTAGATCCATCTTAACCCCGGATCTATCAAACGCCATGAGAGGTCAAATCTATTTTCACTTTAAAAGAAGTTTACATCTCAAGAGATTTGATCCCTCTCGGCGCTTGTAGATCCATGGTTAAGATGGATCTAAATTGGTTTATTTCAATATCAATGTCATATATGTATATAGGGAGAGAGTAAATAAATAAAATTATGTTAATGTTGACTATAATAAAATATTTCAATTTCCCAAAAAACAAAAATCAATTAGTTCATATTAAAATTAGTAAGACCAATATAGATCAAATCTCTTGAGATGCAAACCTCTTTTAAAGTGAAAAGAGATTTGATCCCTCTCGGCACTTGATAGATTCGGGGTTAAGATGGATCTTGGCGCTTGATAGATCCATCTCTCCCTCTCTCTCCCTTCCTTTTGTACTCTCTCCATCCCTTTCTCCTTCTCTCACTCAATTCCTCTCTCTCATCCTTACTCTATCTCCCTTGCTCTCCCACCTCCATCTATATGTCTCCCTCTCTCTCTTCCCTTTCTCTCCCTGTCTCTCACTCCTCCTCTCTAACTTCCCTCATATCCTCTCTCCCTCTCTCTCCATCTCTACCTTATCACTATGTCTCTCTCTCTATTTCTTTGTTCTTCCCTCCCTCTCTCCCCCTCCAACTCCATCTTTTTCTCCCCCTCTCTCCTCTCCCTCCCCTCTTCTCTCTATTCATTCCTCTCTCTTCCTCTCTCTTACAGCTCCTTCTCTCTCTCTCCGCCCTGTATCTCTATGACTATCTCCCTCCCTCTCTCCTTCTCTACTCCTCCCCCCGCCCTCTCCCTGCTCTCTCTCTCTCTCCCTCCCTCCATCCATATGATGGAGAATTTTCACTCTATGTAATCAATGTTATATGCAATGTCTAAAATATTTTACATTTATTTTTTTATTGTGAAATGAGTTATGGTTTTTCAGCATGTGGTATTGATAAGCCATGGTATTGGCCCATGGTATTGTAACAAAACCTATTTATAAGTTAATAATATCCATGGTAAATCGGGGGTGGATATCCATGGTTAAGAAAAATATTATATTGTAAATATTGAGTTTTTATGTGCTTATTAATTAAATTTAAATATAGCTATGGAATCATTATTAGTCTCTGCCAGGGTAAGACTCTGACAATTGATTTGTCTCTTAAACACTATTAGTTTAGTATTGACCAATGAAAATTATAAAAACAATTTTATAAATTTATAATTTTTCAATATTATTAAGAAAAACAATTTTCAAACGTTCGATTGGACCATAACTTGAAGGCCTTATTGCAGCATTGCACAATATAATGTCATGTGGATAACTAGCTTACATATTTTATGCCATAATTTATGGATATGGTTGCAATATCCAAGCATGACTTTTAGATATTTGTGTAGTGACTTTGTATTCTTAAGCTTTGTAGGAAAACCATCCAAAAATAAAATACTTGAAAATAACTTATACTCAAGTAAATAACATATCTTCCATCAATTACTTTCCACAATAATTTAAACAAGTCTTTGCATATAGGAGTTACTTCCCACCATTATTTATGTTTTCTTTAACACTTATGTAGAAATAAAATTGTAAATGTGTAGACTTTTACTACCGAGACTATAAGATGATTTGTCTATCAACCATATTAATTTAGCATTGATCAAAGTAACTTATAATTATCTATGCAATTTTTCCTAGAGCATAATTTCTAACTTGAGTTGGAGGGGCTAAGCTGACCTGCAAAACAAAATTATAATATAACAAATTGAATTTTATTATTTTTATTACTTTTAACTTTTTATTATTAATTGAGCCAAGATTTAAATGTTTACACTACAACATCTCCACCATATTAGGCTCTATATTACTTTTAACCTTTTATTATTTTTTAACTGAGCCGACATATAAATGTTAAATGTGTCGAAGAATGTAACTAGTGTCGGTCTTCATAAATTGTATTTGAGTCATGATGTAATTGTCAAAAGAAAGAAAAAGAGAAATTTTTATTGTAAAAGAAAATTGACTTATTAAAGCATGGGTTTCATGCTTGGGTCATTAGTCAATAGGTCAAAGCCTCCACTGTAGGCTTCTATTATTGTGTCTTGAGTGATTGGCATTATTATTACATTCTAAACCCTTCTTGGGATCTTTGTATCATGAAAGAAAAATCATTTTTATGTGTATTCTCCTCCACTACCAAGTCGGCTTCCTAATCCTTCAAGTCGGCCTCAAAATAGTTGACAAGTCAAGCTCATAATGGAGATTTGAACTACTATATATACAAGTGCATTTGACCTTTTGAAGGACAGACACATGACATTTGATCTGCAGCTCAGGAATAGAAATGAAGTGTGTTGTCGCACAGAATGTCTAGGCACCACGAAAACAGCTCAGATCGGGGGTTGTCACCCTAATCCCCAATCTCTCTATTTAAGTTGTCTCCTTGCAGACTAAGGGGGGTAAACCCTAATGAAATGGAAGAAAGAGAACTAGTTGGAAACCAACCAATTCAGGAGACACAGTCAAACGACCAATTACTTGTTAAGATTTAACGAGATTTTACAGATTCGATTAGATTAAAAGTTTAAGACCAGTGCCTTGTGGCATCAAATTATCCCGTTATGAAATTAAGATCAAGTAGTTGATAGATAACTGCTGCTAAAAAGGACAACTACCTGTTATGAAAATACCAATCCACCACGACAATATTCAATTCTTCAATTAAATGCTCAATTTGAAAGACAAGCCCTTTTCAACAATTCGATTTAACCTTTGATTAAGTATAAGCTCATAATGCATTCAAAGAGAACCAAAACACTTTCAAAATCTTTCAATATCATGCATTAACAATGTTCGATCTAGGAAATAAAGACATGCAATTTATCATCACCTGAAATATTCTCAAAGTTGACCAGGCAATTAACATCAATTTCAAGCAATTTAAAACCACAATTAGAGCTAGTTAAACAATCATCAATCCCAACTAAGCATGAAAAATACTTTGAACCAAGTGCAATATTATCATGAGAGGACCATCGAATTTAAATGCTTGACATTTCCAATAATCCCAAATTAAAATGATATTCTTAGTAATTCCAATCTAGAATTTTAAATTTAGTCTATAGTCAAACTTCAAATATTAAAATTAAAGTTCCACCTTTGACCATACAATAATTTAGATCTAACATCCAAGACCACTTCCAAAACAAAATTTCCCAAAGTAAAAAAAAACAAAAATTTTAAATTAAAAAAAAAATAATAATAATAATAATAATTTAATCTAAAGTTAATGAAACTTCAAAAAATAGATAAATCTAAAATTCTAAGAAAATGAAAAGGTTAAAAATTAGGAGATTTAAATTTGTTTTTATTTTAAAGTTTTAAAAAAAAATCCAAAGATTAAAAAGGAAAACTAAATAAAATCAAACCCAAAAAAAAAAAAAATTAACGCTAACTAAACTAACCTCAACAAAAATAAAAAATCTAAAGTTTAAAACTAAAACTAAAGCCAAGTAAATAAAAATCGAAAATATGAAGCTAATGCTTGTGTGAGTCGTAGGTTTGTGCAAGTCAAAAAAAATCGCAGCGTGAGGAAGGCTCCGACAGAGAAAGACTGTCAATCGAGGAAGGGAGCCACGGGTAGTGGAGCAAGGGCGACGGAGGCAGCGTGGACAGCAAGGGAAATGGGCAGCAAGGATGGGATCGATGGCTTGCGGCAAGAATGGCAGCGAAAGTGAATGCAATGAGGAAGGGAATGACAAGCTGCCAGACAAGAAAAGCAATGGGGAGCCACGGATTTGGCAATGATGGGGAGAATGCGTGGGTGTTGGTGAAGGCAGCAATGAAGGGAAATGGATGCAGACAGCGGACAGAAAATGGAGCTGTTGTGGAGAGGGCAGACAGAACACGCAAACAGCATGAAAGCAAAGTGACGTCGGCTTGCAAGAAAGGATAACGCGCAACGGAAAAATTGCAAGGCAGAATGCAAATAGATAATGGAATGGCTACAACGCAGATAAATGAGCAGCGATGAAAATCTAGAAAAATGCAGCAAAAAAACACCAGTGCAGACAGAAAGCATGCAACAGAGAAGAGGAAAGGCACAGGCAACTGGTGCATAAAAATATTTAAATTTGAAATTTTTCTGTTTGTCCAGAAATTTATTAACACACAAAAATTTTAGATTTGGAAATTTGACTTGAATATTCCTGCAAGGAATTTTGATAAAAATGAATGCACTTGCAAATAAATAAACCTTGAGGCACAACGCTGGCCAGATCCGCAACCAATTTTGATCCTGAGACCAGATCTTACCCTCCAGGGCCTAGATTGGGCTCAGATCTAAAAAAATTCTTTGAAAATCTCCCACTACAACAACTTGCACAAAACCAGAAACAAGAGACCCAAGAACCCAGAAATATGCACATAAAATAAAACACTTAAACCCTGGTGAGTAGAAAAAACGATATTTACAAACCTACAATGTTATTTTACAGATCTGTTAGATCAAAACCCTCCATGGCCAAATTTAAACCATTTAGCACAATTAAAAAAAAAGATAAATTAAGAGAGAGGCACAAGCCCTAAAAGGAACCCTGCAAAAAATGGAATTTAAGATAAGCCCGGGGAATTAGATCCCAAGGGCTATTTAGATCTTATTTCCTTGGGAGTCAGCTGATCCAGCCGAGGACTTCCCCAAACGCCCAATTCTAAATCCGAAAGATTTCTGCACACTTAAAGTAACCTAAGCAAGATACCTGTGCAATAGATTACTCTACAAGAACCATTAATCAACAATTTGTTAAAATAGTCACCAGCAGAATATAAAGAACAAATTTACCATAAAATGCTGAAGAGGAACACCACCATCAAAATAAAACCACAAAGACTTCATTTTGTATTATTCCAGAAAATATTACAAGAGAGCTTCAAGAGCAAGTACATGATCAAGAAATCAGATCACTGAAAGACTGACAAAGACCTCTAATTTATAAGATAAAATTTCCAATAGCTAGTTCAATTGATCCATGTCAAACTAATCTCGACCATCGAAAAAGATTTAATCATCTTTTAATCTCGACCGTTGAAATTATAATTTTTGAGGAAATTCGAATTTATCATTTAATTCCTTTTTAATTAACTAAAAAATAATATTTTCGAGTTAATTACCTCTAAAATTTGACTTTGACTTAACCACCAAGGCCCAAGGGTCCAAAATTTCTCGAAATTATCAATATTCCCTTGGCCTGGGACCTTTAAAAATTTATTTTTTAGGGACTCACGAATTTTGCCTTTGAAGAATTTTAAATCACCTAGGACTTAAAATTAATTAAATTTCTGGCTTAGGATTTTTAATTTAATTTAGCCAGAAAATTTAATTAATTGACTGAAAGGGAATTTAATTATTTTTCCAACCCTCTTTACATAAGATAAATACATTTTGACACATGAAGGGGGAAAACTCATTCGAAATAGACACAAATAGTTACCCAATTCTGCGACTCAAAACATGATCTAGTAGACCAAGTAGCTTGTAATAAATAATCTAGCCAATTAGCTAAGATTATTTCCAAACTACTTTTACAAAGACTCGATAAAAAACACTAGAACTTGCTTAGCATCTTGACGACAAAATCCACCCTAGCTTTGGGGTGAGGCTGGAGGGAAAAACTCTACCGATCACTTGTGTCGAGAAACACAAATGAATCAGTGAGACAAAAAACCTCCTAAGATAGAAATCGTCACCAAAATACTAGGCTTACCTAGGTTGCTACATACATGATAGTCTTGCTTAGATCATTTAGATCATAACCATGCAGAATGGGTTTACATCATTTACAAAACTGTCATCCAATGATGAAATCTAAATGGCATGAACACCTCAAATATGATAAATCCCATTGAAAAAAAAATGGGGGTGTACTGCTATGGGGTCGTTGACACAGAGTGGTCAACATCTGGCTCTACTTGGGGACACATTGCTTCATCAGAGGAATGTGAGAATCCAGAATCTGTATCCAAATGACACACAAAATTACATAAGTAGCGTCCAACCAAATATCATCATATAACATTAAGCACATGAAAAATAGAAGCTCTTCTATCATTTATTATTCTACTTAACATGAAAAGTAAATCTACTCTAACTACAAAACGAAACGCTGAAAGGACAAAATGTAGGGATAGGGATACAATACAAAGGATGCCCTGTGGCATCAGATGTGTTCAATATAGTGCATACTGAGCATTTCCCTACTTTCAGGCAAGTCTGTAGGTTTCTTTTCAGATGTGCCATGGCCGATCTTGCATATTGTAGGACTCTGTCTTATCCGAATATTGAGTTGCTTGCGGCCATCAAATGTATCGAAACGTTTCCTTATTCTTTTTCTTTTTCTCTTCAGGCTTTTCTTCGTAGCATACTCTATTGTTGATGATGTGGAACAATGTGCTTGAGAACTTTCAGACGAAGTAAACAAGATATGTGTGACATGCATTTCTTTATTCTGCATCTTCTCTATCAAGGGTGATGTATTAACCTGATCCCCCTCGGTTTTCCTTTTATCCGGGTTGCCTTCAATCAACCACTTTTCAATGGAAGAAATGGTCTCCTCATAATAGGATGGAGCTTTCTTCAACAAACTAGGAGGCCTATGATCTATTGACAATTCTGACTTGGGTTGGATATTCTGTATATGTGGTCTTTCCATTTTTTTGAACTTATTCTGAATAACAGTCATTTCCTGGGTGTGTCTTTCTTCCATTGCAATCATATGGTTTTGAATAATGGACATCTGATTAGAATGATCAACTTCCATTATCTTTAACCTATTTTCCATGACATTTATTTCCTGTGCATGACTTGCTTCCATGGCATTTATCCTATTTTGAAGATTGATTTGGTTAGCTTCCATGTTTTGAATCATTTGCGTATGATTGGGTTGCATATCCTTAATCATTTGAGTTGATTCCTTAACATGACTTTCATGATCTTCTATATGCATGTGATAGTCCTTACCAACAACATTAATTTGATGGCTCAACCCTACCACTCTACTATCTATGATTCTTTTGACAACATGGCAAGTAACCTCTTCATGAAGAGCATTACAGGCTCTACAATAAGGTGGAGCTTCATCCACAAGATTTGCAGACTCAAGTTGATTTGGCGGTCTCTGCTCATTAGATGGGCCTCTCTTTTGCAAAGCATTATTATTTCTAGGTTGGAAATTTTGTGCTTGAGATCCTTCCATTTGGACCAACCTAGCCTGTAAGACACTTATTTGTTCAGAATGATTAGATATTAACTTTTCCTGATCAAGTTCCATGCTTTCAAGTTTTTGCATCAATTTATGCATAAAGTCTTCATCAAATTCTTTAATTTATTTTCCCTTAGATTCTATCGAAAACCTATCAAAATCTGGAGTTTTGGACATTCCAGATGCTTTCTTATCATTTTCAATCTCTTCAGCTAAAGCCTAGGCAGCCTTATAATCATTAACTTTAGCTCGCCTCAACTCATAAGAAGTATCAACATCAAAGGCATCAATATAACAATCAAAAAGGAAACTGGCAGGAGGTCTATAATCTTGAGGTAATTCTTTAAATAATACCATTAAACCTCTTATTAAATTCCTCTACTGTTTCATTTTCTTTTTTCTCTATGACGCTGATATCTCTAACCAGATGTTTTTCTTCTCTCTTGTCTCCATACTTGTCCTTAAAAGCATTAATAATCGATTGCAATCAATTAAACAAATTACCAGGCTTTTCTGTAAACCAATCCAAAGCATCTTCCTCTAAAGAAAGAACAAAAAGGCTCATCTTCACATCCTCATGATTATAGTCAACACCTCTAGCATATTTAGCCAACCAAGTGCTAAATGCTCTTATATGAGCCATAGCACTAACCACATTATTTCCTTGGAAAGAAGGCAACAGGTCCATGCCATTGTTAAGAAGGCCATTTGGATAACCTTGCATGTTAGCAAAGTTACAAGGGGCAAACAAGTCCATGATATATTGCTCAAAGGGATAACCAAATGGATGTTAGAGAAACAGATCCTTGTTCAAGAAAAGTCAAGAGATCCACAAGAAGCAAGCTTCTTAGCAGAAATCCTTGTAAGAAATGAAAGAGTTGGAGTCGCCATTTGAACATGAATCTAATTCTAAAACCGAAAAATTAGGTGATAGAAGCAGATGGATATCAGGGAGGGATTCTTGTCTAGGAGTAAAATAGTTGAATAAGTGGAGTCGCCACCCAAACAAGAAGCCAACCGAAATATCCAGGTGCTAAAGGTGCAAATGATGAAAGGATTAGTGATATGACGAAAGATACGATGATGAAATGATGAAGGGATGAAATGACACCATAAAATGTTATGTCGTGTGACGGGCTAATGATTGGCGAAAAAAGATTAGAAGATTAGAAAATGTTGCTAAGACTAAGGACAAGAAAACTCTATCCCCGGCAACGGCGCCAAAAAATGTTGTTGCATAGAATGTCTAGGCACCATGACAACGGTTCATTAGGGTCTACCCCCCTTAGTCTGCAAGGAGACAGCTTAAATAAAGAGATTAGGAATCAAGGTGACAGCCCTCGATTTGAGTCGTTGTCACGGTGCCTAGACATTCTGTGCGACAACAAAGTGCACAATACTAGAAGGGGAGCCTATCATATCCCAAGAAAGGAAGTAAGCCAAGCAAAAGTCTAAAGTTAGTGATCCTCTACCACAAGTCTGAATTCTCTGAAGTATTACAAGGTTGAAAAAGTGCAGGAGACCAAAAATTGCAAAAGAATGAAGAGAGGGATCGAAACCCTAGTTTGTATGATATTTTTCTTTGACTTGATACCTGACAGTTTGACTTGGTCATGGGAGGCTGACTTGGTGGAGTGAAGGAGGTCATTTGTCTTGGTCTTGGGTCCTGGTTGTCTCAATTTGATTTGAATCTACTAGTGGAAGAGTTTGACTGGGTTTTCCCCTTCATAGGGGTTTTTCCCTTGCTGAGTGCCTACATCTAGTGTTCATTGTATATGATCTTCATGTTTTTGGCATTTATTTGAGGATGAGAACACGAATATAATCAACAAAAAACAAATATAATATCACAAGTAAATGTCAAGTAAGAGAAATCAAGAATAAATGTTGCCTTAATGGATTTCTCAACATGGTATCAGAGCTTGGTTCACTTGCATAAGGGTAGTAAGAAGGTCAAATAAGCTTCAAAACAAGTAAGAAAGGCCTGAGTAAGGAAAGTGAAGTTTTTTTTAGGAGCATAAAAGCCCTGTTTCAGAAGTCTGAAAGTCTATGTTAATTTTGGACAACTAGGTCCAAACTCCATGTTGTGATGCTCAGATGAAGATGCCAATAATTTTATTGGATCCCTCTTTCGGAGAGGTGCAAGATCGATCTAAAGAACATCTTGATCCGATGAGCAGAACATTTATTTTGAATTTATTCCACTTATGTGCAAGGTCGGTCAGAATTGAAATTTAGGCTTGAAGCCCCAGCAGGTGTGTCACAGACCCTCACTGATGGATATATATAGGTCAACGTTGGAGGTCATTTCACTCACTCACTCATCACACATTCTCTCTCTGCATCTGATTGGTTCGATCATCACTTGGAGTCTCTTCTTCTCCACACGTGGGAAAACGCAGCAAAAGGATTTTCTATTTTTGACCTAGGGTTTTCAGCACAGATTTGACCAGCGTTGACTTTGGTCAACACTTGGTCAAACTAACCCCAAACTTGGTCAAAATCCCGATTTCTCTAGTCCGCATTTTTTTGGCACTGAAATCGAGGCTGACCGGGCTGCGTTGACTTTTTGTTGTTGTTGTTTTGCGTTGACCGTTGACTGGGACAACATTGACTTTGGGTTGACTGGTATAGTTGTCCGAGAGGGTTGTGTGACACTTCTGGTTGGCTGACCGTATTGAGACTTTGTTGGTTGAGGCATCCTGTTGACTGGCGTAATGCATCACAACACATATTTCGTTGATCAAGTTAAGTGTAATTTTTGGCTTGTCTTCTGTCGATCTACTGGTATGTTCTATCAGCATTTTACTTTCTTGTTTATGTGATTGTTGTTTGATATTGGAAATAAAAGTAAAGTTGCATCAAGCATAGAACATCTACAAAAATTTACATGGAATCAGAGTTGACGTGAAGACAAAGCCCAAGTTTGTAGCAATCACCGAAGAAGAGCATGGGTACCTCAAACTATAATGGCTTTAAAGCTGATGACAGATTGACTGGGAAGTAAGAATCCCATGCCTGGAAGATGACTTTGGATCTTATGTTAGAAGACCAAGATGTCATGGACTATGTGCAGGGTAAAATCTAAGAGCCTCCATCCACTGCACCTGTTGCCACCGAGTCAAAATATAAGAAGGGGGAAATCAAAGCAAAGTTGATGATCCGAGATTCAATTCATAAGAGTCTGGTAGCCTACATCTCTAAGCTGGGCACATCCAAAGAGATGTATGATAAGTTGGTCAACATGTTCAAGGCCAACAATGCAAATCAAGTCGTTTTCTTCAAGAACCAACTGAAGAATCTAAAGAAAGGCAAGGACAAATCCATCCAATCATATTTTCTGAAGTTGATCGAAATCAGAAATAATCTTTTGGCCATTGGGGAGACAATAGCAGATCGAGAAATGGTTCTCAACGCACTTGGAGGTCTCTCCTCCGAATGGCATGTATTCAATACTACCATTCTCAATAACAACGTAATACCTAATTTTGACGAAGTACTATCGAGATGTGTACAAAAAGAGACAAGGATGAAGGAATATGAAAATGAAGGAAATGCTTCCTTCACTGCTCGTGCTAAGAAGAAGAACAATGGTGGTCTGAGGAACAAAGGAAGAGCAGGGGCCCAAGGAAAGAAAGGGAAATGTTACACGTGTCACAAGACCGAGCACTATGCTAGAGAATGCCCTTTCAAGAAGGATTCTCCTGATGATGATGACAACAACAACAACCGAAGGAATGGAAATCAAAGGAACAACAGGTTCAAAGGGAAGAGGAAGGCTCCCTCTGGTGGAAATGGGGAACCTTTTAAAAGGTCGAGAAATTTCAGTTATGAGGAATCTAATGTTGTTGATGATAAAAGAAATGAATTCATTCTTGTATCTGCCCTCTCTACTACATCTCCACCCGACACTATATAATTATTAAATAGTCAATTAAGGATTATGTAAGTAGTTATTAAGTTAGTGAAAGGGCATCTCTAAGAAACATGCCCAGTCATGAAAGGTCACCTGCGTAGGTATATAAGCAGGGCCTCATTGTAACATTTTATCATCTATCTATCTATCTCATATCTTTTATAATATAATATTTGTATCCTCATGGATATCTTTGTATTCCAATTGTTCTGGAGTATTTAAGCTTGAGAAGGAACTTTGTTCGCTTCATTTGGTATCAAAGGAGTTGATCTTCTGGCCGCTCATCGCTGCAGAGAGCTACGCTCCTTGATCCAGGCCTTTGACCATAAAAATTGTCAACCTTGTTTCCATCGTGACTGAAGCGTTTCGATATCAATCTTGGAGCTTCTCCATTTTCGCCACTAGGCCTTTGGCCATAATAAAAAAAAAGGGAGAATAATTTATATAAAAAAAATTGAAGAAATATTAAAAAAGGAAGAATTTATATTAAAAATAATAAAAGAGAGAAGGAAAGTCAAAGTATATTAAAAAGAAAAAGAAAGAGATATATATAAATAAGTACATATACGTACATAGCAAGACAATTTAAAATTAAAAAGGAAAAAAAAAATAAGGAAGAGTAGGTAAGCCCATGGTAATTTCTTACCAGGCTCATGGTTTTGGAAGCCCATGGTAATTGCCCATGGTATTTGCAAGGTAAAATAAGAAGTAAAGGAATAAAAAATCTATGTGTGAATGGTAAGTTTACTTTTACGTGGAGAACATTAACCGAGTCAAATACACATAAGTGGACATATATTTTATAGGTGAATATATGTGAATAGCCATGTTTCACTAGGGTTGTAACCTTTCAACAAAAAAAAGAGTTCAAAAAAATCAATTGTTAAAAGAATATATATATATATATATATTAATTTAACTAATTAAAATTATTTAATTAATTAAATTATTAAAAAAAAATTGAAGGAATAATCACTTCATTAAAAAGAAGAAGAGAATGTTAGGAAGGGTTACCTTAAAAACCCTAAAAAAATCAATTCAACGGACAAAATGGAACCAATCATTGATGAAAAGGAAATTGAATCTAATTCGGAAAGGAAAGAAGGAAGATTTCCTGAAAATTATAGTATTTTAACAAATACAAGATCAAGAAATTATTATCCATAAAACTTTGAAGACAAAGTTCTAAAGGAAGGGCCAATTCATAACAAATAAATAAATAAAAGTTGATATATTAAATTGTGACGAAAGCAAATGAAGAAAATTGTGCGTGATTGAACTGAAGAAAAGTGTCAACTATAAGCTTTAAGGACAAAGCTTTTGAAGGAAGGGGCAATGTTATGAATATAATTCATAACGAATATAACAAATATAATTAGTAAATAGTCAATTAAGGATTATGTAAGTAGTCATTAAGTTAGTGAAAGGGCATGTCTAAGAGACATGCCCAGTCATGAAAGCAGGGCCTCATTGTAACATTTTATCATCTATCTATCTATCTCATATCTTTTATAATATAATATTTGTATCCTCATGGATATCTTTGTATTCCAAGTGTTCTGGAGTATTTAAGCTTGAGAAGGAACTTTATTCGCTTCATCGGCCATGGAAGACAAAGGTTTCAATGTGGCATTCATTGATGGGAAGGTGTGTATTTGGAAGAAAAGTTTCAAGGAAGCTATCACGATTGGGTTTAGAGTTGATACACTCTACCAGGTTGGAGGAAGTCCACTGGAAGCGATGACATGTGATACTATCCGTCAGACTAAACTATGGCACCAAAGGTTTGGACACCTTCACTACCAAGCCCTTCCCGAGGCAAAGAAGGTGGTGACGAGGATGCCCGAGTTCACAAATAATCATGAAGGTGTATGTCAGGGTTGTGCCGAAGGAAAGCATACAAGGGGACCTTTCCCCTCAAGTGTCAAAAAGACATCTGATGTCTTGCAATTGGTACATTTTGATCTGTCTGTTATGTTTCTTGTCACATCCTTGGGAGGATGTTCTTATTATATGACGTTCATAGATGACTTCTCTCACAAAACCTGGATATACTTCTTGAAGAAGAAGGATGAGGTTTTCATGTGGTTCCGTACCTTCAAAGCCTTGGTGGAAAATTCAACAGGGAAGAAGATCAAGATATTGAGGACCGATAATGGCACTGAATATGAGACAAACGAGTTCAAGAACTTTTGCAGAGGAGTTGGCATCAAGAGGGAGACACAACTGTCTATACTCCTGAGCAAAATGGCGTTGCTGAAAGAAAGAACAGGACCATTGTGGCAGCTGCCCGTGCCATGCTATGTGACCAAGGTCTTCCGAAGTTTCTGTGGGGAGAAGTTGCAAACACTGCTGTGTACATACAAAACCGATGCCTGCATTCTGCTCTGGATTCCAAAACTCCCGAAGAGGTTTTCTCTGTTAAGAAACCTAACGTCTCACATTTTCGAGTTTTTGGATGTCCTTTTTATTTTCATGTGCCGAAGGAGAAGAGGAGCAAGTTGGATGCTTCTGGGAAGAAGGGAATGTTTGTGGGCTACAGCGAAACTTCGAAGGCCTATAGAGTCTATGTGCCTGGTCAAAGGGAAGTGGAGATATGCCACGATGTTACCTTTGACGAAGACGCTTCCCTGAGGAAAGTAATCAATCTTCCAAGATCTGAGGAAGATCATGAAGCAAGGCATGGTAATCAAGAAGAATCGAAGGATGAGACGATGCCCGATGTTGAAGGACCGATGGACCCTATTGATCCACCTCTTTCAATGAAGAGACAACCATCATGGCTCCGGGACACTCTTGAGGATGCCGAGAGACATATGGCCCCGAGGGGGACATTCCATGAAAGAAAGAAGTCGAATAGATACCAAGGGTATCTAGCAGCCATGAGTACAATCATACAATCTGAGCCTGGATATTTTGAAGATGTCGTAAAGCATCAAGTCTGGAAGGATGCTATGCACGAAGAATATGAGTCCATTATGAAGAATGATGTCTGGGATGTGGTTCCGAGACCGGAGGACAAAGCAGTTGTCACCTCGAAATGGCTCTATAAGATCAAGCATGGATATGATGGTAGTGCTGAAAAGTTCAAGGCAAGATTCGTTGCCCGTGGCTTCTCTCAAACGGAAGGCGTAGACTATGATGATATATTTGCACCTGTGGCCCGATATACTACCATCCGATCTATCATAGCCCTTGCTGCTATGCAATGATGGAATCTTCATCAAATGGATGTGAAGACCACATTTCTGCATGGTGCGATAAAGGAAGAGGTGTATGTGGAGCAACCTCTGGGGTTTGAAGTCCAAGATCGGGACACCCATGTTTGCAGCTTGAAGAAAGCCCTCTATGGCTTGAAGCAAGCACCCAGAGCTTGGTACGAGATGATAGATAGCTACCTGATGAAGCTGGGCTTCACTCGTAGTAATGGTTATCCAAACCTTTACTTCAAGGTTGATAGAGAAAAACCTCTCATTCTGGTGTTGTATGTGGACGACCTCTTCCTGAGAGGTGTTGACCCTCTCATTCATCAGTGTAAGAGGGAGCTCGCTGCTGAGTTCGAGATGAAGGACCTAGGACTGAAGCATTACTTCCTAGGCCTAGAGGTCTGGCAGAGACCTGGTGAGATTTTCCTTTCTCAAGGAAAATATATTGTGAAGCTTCTGGAAAGATTTGGAATGGTGGACTGTAAGTCCTTGTTGACACCGATGGAGCTCAACTTTAAGAAGTTGAGTGGCAGCGCTGTTGGGCTCGTGCTAGCAAATTCTACTGAGTATCGTCAACTCGTAGGGGCCCTGATGTTCTTAGTGAACACTTGTCCGGACGTATGTTTTGCAGTGAACACTTTGAGTCAACATATGGCTGAACCTCATCACATTCACTAGGTTGGTGCCAAGAATCTATTGAGATATCTTCGGGGCACGATAAACCATGGGCTGAGATACACTGTCGGGAGCGTGACACTCCATGGATATACTGATGTCGATTGGGTTGGCAGTGTGGTGGATCGTAAGAGAACATCGGGATGCTGCTTCACACTTGGATCTGCTTCGATATCATGGATGAGCAGGAAGCAAAAGTCAATGGCTTTGAGCACCACTGAAGCCGAATACATTGCAGCAAGTATGGCATGTTGTGAAGCAGTTTGGTTGCGAAAGCTCTTCAGTGAGTTGTTCGAGCATGTGCTAGATACCACCGTGATACTCTGTGATAACCAAAGTGGGATTCGGTTGTCCGATAATCCCGTGTTCCACAATCGATCCAAGCCTATTGATATTAGGTACCACTTTATCCGAGATATGGTATAGCGAGGTGCCGTAAGGCTCGATCATATAGAGCTAGATGAGTAGGTCGCGGACATTCTCACAAAGCCCTTGGGGAAGGTCAAGTTCCTAACCTTCTGTGAGAATCTTGGTATCGTGGAAAAACCCTATGCTGAGGGTCCTGTTGGACGATGAGCTCTGGGAGCTCTGGGGGGCTTTGGAGATAGCTTCTTGGAGCTATAAGCACTCACAGGGCTAGGCTTGCTGAACCTTGTGGTGCTTCTGCCCCACTGTTATGATATTGAGTTGGTTTACCTCTCATGATCTATGCCCCGTATGCATCCTACTCATTGAGTCTCGGACTCATGAGAAGTACCTCTCATTTGGCCAGTGAGGTGGGAAAAGCTAGAGAGCAGTAACAAAGACCGCTGGACGCATCGGAGATTGCCGTACTCTCTATGTCTAGGATGGCACGTGTCCAACCACTTGATTTGGGATCAAGTCTAGTGAGGTTTTGGACCTCCAACAGACTTCGGGTCAGGTAAACCAACTTCGGGTTGGTATGTGACTCTTTTGAGTCCTATAGAGGTTTCAGACCTCTGCGCTGCATTTGTCAGCCGAGAATGATGTCTTTGTGACTGACCCTCTTCCGTTCTGAAATAAAGAAGCCAGCAAAGCAAGTTACGACGACATGATGCGCAATGTTTGGATGGCACAGATGGATGGAGTTCTCCCTAGTTGAGAGGGAGTGTTAATTTTGGACAACTAGGTCCAAAATCCATGTTGTGATGCTCAGATGAAGATGCCAATATTTTTATTGGATCCCTCTTTCGGAGAGGTGCAAGATCGATCTAAAGATCATCTTGATCCGATGAGCAGAACGTTTATTTTGAATTTATTCCACTTATGTGCAAGGTCGGCCAGAATTGAAATGTAGACTTGAAGCTCCAGCAGGTGTGTCACACACCCTCACTGATGGATATATATAGGTCAACGTTGGAGGTCATTTCACTCACTCACTCATCACACATTCTCTCTTTGCATCTAATTGGTTCGATCATCACTTGGACTCTCTTCTTCTCCACACGTGGGAAAACACAGCAAAAGGATTTTCTGTTTTTGACCTAGGGTTTTCAGCGCAGATTTGACCGTCAACGCTTGGTCAAACTGACCCCAAACTTGGTCAAATTCCAATTTCTCTAATCCGCATTTTTTGGCACTGAAATCGAAGTTGACAGTTGACTTTGACCGAGTTGCGTTGACTTTTTGTTGTTGTTTTGCATTGATCATTGAATGGGACAGTGTTGACTTTCGTTGACTTTCGGTTGACTGATATAGTTGTCCGAGAGGGTTGTGTGACACTTCTGGTTGGCTGACCGTATTGAGACTTTGCTGGTTGGAGCATCCTGTTGACCGTCGTAACGAACCACAACACATATATTTTGTTGATCAAGTTAAGTGTAATTTTTGGCTTGTCTTCTGTCGATCTACTGGTATGTTCTATCAGTGTTTTACTTTCTTGTTTATGTGATTGTTGTTTGATATTGGGGATAAAAGTAAAGTTGCATCAAGCATAGAACATCTACGAAAATTTACAGTCTAGTTCAATAGCCCATTCAAGGCCAAGCACTTTCATAAGATAAGCGAAGTCCAGTGGCTATAAGACAAGGTCTAAAATCATCTTCAAAAGGCCCGAAATTTATGATACCTCAGTGATCTGAATTCTCTAATCTCAAAGATCCTAGTCTAGAAGTTTGTGCACATTTTTTGGGTAACAGTATCCAAGTTTAAGTAATCTCATTGTGGACTAGAAGAAGCCCTAGAAAACCAGCAAGGAAATAGATCAAATGTTACTTTGAAGGACTGTTACCATGCCACAATCATCATAATATTTGAAGGAATCGAGCCTCCTATGAAATAAAGGACCTAGGCACACATATATATATAGAGGACCGAGCCTATAAGGTGCAAGAGAAGCTGACCTGAAGCATAAGTAGAATCACTGTTATATAAGGCATATTAGGCCTGTTCTAAGTAGTCAACTACAATAATCCGTAAAGCCTTATCCAGAGGGCCATAATTTCAGTCCTATATATCAAGTCACTCCTACAAATTGGAGCCCATCGAAATAGGACCATTCTCAGAAATTAATATCAATTTTTGACTAGTCCTTTTGCAGCCTCTCTTGTGTCATCTTGAAAAGGAACTAATTTACATCTTTTTTGAGGTTGTAAGGAAACCAGCCCTATTGACAAGAGCAGTAAAGGAAGAAGCTTATGCATCTAAGAAAAGAGAAGTCCAATTGAGGACATGTAACAGATATTTCATGGTAATCTAATCAGAAGTTGAATAGAGCAATAATATCAAAAAGATATTCCTTTTAAAGACTCATCTAGCATCATGGAACCAGATCTATTGTTTCAAACAAAGTCTTGGACATCTTTGTGCATAATCAAGTGTCACAGAACGCCCGGGCTGCTCCAATACTCCAATCAAGATCCCGTATCGAACGTATGATCCTCGCCATAATTTTAAACACCGTTTCATGGATTCGCATTTTAATCACAACGCTTCAGACAAGGACGGATCCGGTTAGCGCACAAAAAAAACGACTTTGTTTAATTTTTTTTTTTTAGCTTTAGTTGGGTTAAGGGTGGGTTAGTGTTGAGTTAGGGATAGGATGAAAAATATATAAGCTCACATTCACCTCTCATTTTCTCACTTGTGTTTTTGGAGAGCTTGGAGAAGAGAGGAGAAGAGAGAGTTGAGGAGAGCTTGGAGGAGAAGTGAAGGAGGAGTAAAGAAGGGCTTCCATCTACAAGAGCTAAAGAGGTAAGTGCAAAACCCAAACTTTCTCATTTTTTTGTTATTTCATTTTGTATTTTCTCTCTTCCCTCTCCTACACTTTCCCATTCTTTCTTCTTGTTCATTTATTTGCAGGTTGACCACCATCTATATTCATATTCAAAGATGATGTTTTTTTGGCTTCTATGTATCATTCCACACTTGGTTTTCATGATGGTAAGGGGGATTAGAAATAGAAGAGAAGAACATGAAGAAGAACAACAAAGTAGTCCCCATATGAGTGACCCAATGTATGATGAGGAGAAAGGATTTGAAGAGGAAGGGGGTGATTTTGATGAAAACATTGAAACACCAGAGGGGAAAGCTGCATTGACACCCTTGTGGAACTATGTGACCAAACTTGAAATGGGAAAAGGTGGTGGAAGCTACAAGTTTTTGTGCCTTCATGGTTGCCATGGAGGAAAACCATATAGTGGTTCATATACCCGTGTGAGGAGGCATCTTTGTGGGGTGATGGACAGTGATGAAAAAAAGGGTGTTGTGGGGATAGCGATTTGCCCAAAGGTTTCAAATGAACAAAGAAGAAAATACATCCAAATAGAGGAGGTTGCACAACAAAAAAACAAGAAACAAAAAACTCAATCTGAATCAAGTGCAACCTCTAGATTTGGTAGCTCATCTCCTCATGGTACTTCTACAAGCTCTGGAGGTAAAAAAACAATAGGGGATTTCCTTAATGTTGCTGGGAGGGATGATGTGGATGGAAAGATAGTCCGATTTCTTTGTGCTTGCAGTGTACCATTCAATGTGCTTCACTCTCCCTATTGGCATGAAATGGTAAAAGCCATCAATGAAGCCCCAAAAGGATACAAGTCCCCCAACTATGAGAAAGCTAGAACAATGTTATTAGAAAGAGAAAAAGGAAAGGTTCAAATACCTTTGACACGTTTTACAAATGAGTGGGTGGATAGTGGGGTATCCATTGTATCAGATGGGTGGATAAATATCATAAACCAACATTTGATAAATGTGTGTTTCTGCTAGTGTTGCAGTGTTTATTACATGTCATGATTCCTCCTCTGTCAGTGCAACTTCCCAAAACATTGGAAATCTCCTATTGCAATCAATCAAAGATGTTGGTCCTAGTAAAGTGGTTCAAATGATCACAGATAATGCAGCAAATTGTAAGGGGGCAGGAAGAATTATTGAGCGTACTTATCCACACATATTTTGGTTTGGGTGCTTGGTGCACACATTGAACTTTTTGATGCATGATATTGTGAAGCATAAAGAATGTGGGTGGATTAATGAGCTTTACAAGAGAGGGAAGCAACTCATTAAATTTATCACAAGGCATACAAGGGTAAACTATTTCTATGGCACTTACTCCATAGTTGTAGTTGCTTAAACTTGCAAAAACAAGATTTGCAAGTTATTACCTCACTTTTAGGCGGCTAGTAAAGGTGAGACAAGCTTTAACTAATATGGTCACCATTGAATCATGGGAGGAAATTAACACTGATAGAGATGGTACTAATGTAACCAAAGACACTATTCTTGACATGTACTTTTGGTCACAGGTTAAATATGTTTTGCAATACACCAAACCAATTTATTACATGATCAAGTTTGCAGATTCAGATCGACCAATAATTGGGGAGGTGTATGAACAAATGGATAACATGTTGGGGCAGATTAAATACATTGTTGAGCCTAGAGATATCACCTTGTACAGTTACATTCGTGCAGAGGTGGAAAGACGATGGGATATGCTAAATGTTCCATTGCATGCATTAGCATATGTTTTGACACCTAAATACTATCATCCATCATGGCTTTCAACACCAGCACCTGGGGGGAGTAGGAGAAAACCAGACCTAGATCTAGAGGTCCTAGAAAAATATATGATTGCATTGACTAGATTAGTCCCTGATGAGGAGGCTGCCTTGGTACGGAAACAGTTGAGCAACTATACGCTTTCCACTGGTCCATTTGGGAGCATGCATACTATTAGAGATCGAAAGACTTTTTCTTCTATTGAGTGGTGGAACATGCATGGAGGTGCTACTCCAATTCTACAAACTTTGGCATTGCGGGTGCTATCATAGGTGGTAAATACTTCTTCTGCAGAGAGGTGTTGGAGCTCTTATTCTTTCATCCACGGTGTTAAAAGGAACAGGTTGAGTTTAGACCGAGCAGAGAACTTGGTTTATGTTCATTACAACTTGCGATTGTTGTCCCATTACTATGATGATGCAAAGAGTAATAAAGACCTTAGGGTTTAGGACAGGTATCCAGAGGAGACCAATTTGGAGGATGGAGTGTTGCGATTAGAGCAATTAGAGGATGCTCTTATCCATGATGATGATGATCGAGTTGACATGCCACCCCCAACTGGTCCCTTGCTTCCTAGGTTCCATGGTTCAACACCAACAGCAGGGGCTTCGTCTTCATCAATTGCAGTACCAGTGCCACAACTTCCACAGCGACCATCTTCTTCATTGCCAGAAGCCCACCGCCACGTACTCTTCCTAGTGGAAGGAGGAGAGATTAGTAGATATTTTCACAATTTATTGCTTTTGTCATAGATTAGACTTGTAGGCTTGTTGTGAATTTGAACTTTTTTGTTTTGGTGGTGGCCAAGTGGCCATTTTTGTAAACATTATTATTTGAATTTTGGAAATGACTAATGTTGACAGTTGCTCACTTGATAGATAATATGCTTTATGTTTTATAATATGGTTAATTGTTTTATGTTTTATAATATGCGGCATGCTTAAATGTTTTATGTTTTATAATATTCTTAAATGTTTTAAATGTTTATGTTTTATAGTATGCCTAAATGTTTTATCATTCTTAAAAATTTGATGTATGTTTGTAATTGCTAGGATCTAGAATCTAGATGGTTGATGCTCGAATAATTAATTATTGATGTACAATGGAATCATGGATGTCATATCTATCTTGATTTATGTAAAAATATGCATGTTTTCATGTCTTCTACAACTAATATGGTATTTGGGATGTTTGTTTTGAATATAAATGCAAAAAATATTAAAATATATATATATATACTAGACGCTTCCTAAATTTTTGGAAAATGACGCCTTCCGCGTCCCCGCTTCGTGCAATGTTGGCATAATCTACCTTTGAGCAAACCCAAGGAAAGAAGCTTGAAATTCTTCGTGAAGGTCTTGAAGCTGGCAAAGGATTAAGTTGGCACTAAGGAATCATATTGTAGTACTTCTATGGACAGATTTTCGCTTTGAAGTCTTCACTCTTAAAAGTAGCGAAGAAATTGTGACTTGAAGTACAAAGGTTTGTAAACTTGAGGTACGTATAGTGTTACACAGCAATTTGTCACCGTCTCTGCAATTCCCCATCCCGCACATTGGAGGGCTCATTCCGTGACCTGTGAGCAGTGACATAACTTGAAAACACTTTCATGGCATTCCCCTGAACATGTACTTTCATTACCCCGAAGACAAATCCTTGTGAAAAACCCTAAAAATAGCCTTTTCATCCTTGGTGCGACTAGCCTGTGTTATACCCGCGCCAATGGGGGAAATTCTTCAAAGAGGGCGCGCCAATTTGCGCTCTGTCTCAGACTCGCACTTGCGCCAGGCTTAATAAAGGGTGTTTTTTAAAAATAAATGGCGGAAGATTGACTTTAACCAACTCCTGAACTGGTCTCTAAGTTGAGTTGGGACGTTTGGCTCCAGATTTCCATGTAGAGGAAGTAGTTTTCCACCTCTCATGGAAGCTTCCTTGAGGATAGGGCCAATCCCATGATTGTAGGGATCCCAACTCCTCTTCCACCATCTATATAAGCTTGCCATTTCCCTTTGCAAGCTAATCCCCAAGTCTCCAAGAGAATCTCCAAGAGTCTCCAAGAGAATCTCCAAGAGTCTCCAGGAGTCTCCAAGAAGCTCTCAAGAGCCATCAGAGCCTTATGCTGCAAGAGCCTTGATTCATTCCCTTAAGGCCAACTCCAAGCAAGGATATTATTGTCAAGACATCCGAAGAGAGAGGCTTGTCCCAGCCCCGAAAGGCTTTTTCGAGACGTGTTCCGCTGGCGACCCTCCGAAGGAGAATTCAGCGTCAGAGCCAGGTTGTATCCTCCTTTGATTGATTAATGATAAACGACTATTGGTTATGGCTCCACTCCTGTTGTTGATTATGACGATGAGTTATGTCTTCTCTGACTGACATATAGTTGCATATATTGGATTTTACGCTTGCGTTTGTTTTGTTTCTCGCGTGTGCAGGTGTTCGATCACGGAGATCGTGAGGATCGTGATCTGCTAGAGCTAAGGAACGGGAGTGCTATTTTCTCTACAAGCGACAGCGTTGGATTCAAGGTAAGCCTTCCTCGCAAGCTGGTTTATTGCAATTATGAACTTGCGCCATTGCATGTTTGATTGTTGCTAGACCCGGTCTGGGCTAGTAGGGATCGCCTCTGTCCGCAGAGGGGATTTACCTCCTCAAAAAATTGGCGACTCTGCTGGGGTACGTCTAGCTTGTTGTTGTTCCACTTTGTAAGCTACAGACGGAGCCTGAAGTTAGCCAGATAGCCTTCGAAACGTTATTTCTTTGCATTGGCAGAGTAGATCAAAGGTGCTTCAGTCAATCTCCAGTTTAGTTTATGAACTGAACACTTGGAGTATTGTCTTGTCTTTTCGTTTGTTTCTCGTTTCTTCTTGCTTGATCGGCTCTTTTGGCTGGCTCTTTTTGTGTTTTTGGCTTTTGGTTAGCTTGATCATCACTGGTCTGCTTGTTGCATTTCCTATTTTTATTTTTCCATAGCAAACTCGACTGGCGCGCTTTATGACCTGACATTCATGCCCATTGGCGTAGGTTGCTAGTGTATTACCCGCGCCAATTTGTTTCTGGCGCTAGTTTCAGCCTCACAGTTGTGCCAATCCTATGAGGTACTAGGGTTTGCTCTGTTCTGAGCTTCCTGAGCCTGATCAGTGTGTTTGGTCTTGTTTTTACGACTTCTTGAGTGTTCTGGAGCCTTGTTTGACTGGCTGTGACCTTTGTCCTTTGGTTGTTTTCCCGTTTCCATCGATTTTACATTCTAGCCCTAGGGCATCTAGGTGCTATTGTGTGTCGAGCCTCCCATGGGAGTTTTTGGTTTCTATCTATTCAATCAAATTTTTGATTGCTTCTCTGCATTCATTTGGTGGGTTTCTATCGTTTTATTGTGTTATTTGAGTGATTGACTTCTTCTTCATTCAAATTCCGCTTTGTCTCGCTTCGAGCCTATATTACATGGTTCATTTGAGTCTTGAAGTGGTGAGTCTGGTCTTGGTTGGGATAAATTATTTGTTTTTTCATTTTCAGGCGTTAGCGCTTGTTGTCAATTAGCAACCCACACCAATTGGGCATTGGCGCTAGTTTTCAGTGAGCAAGTCGTGCCAGTTGGCGCTAGTTGTCAATGACAAAGTCATGCCAATTTCAGGGTGTGTGAAAATTGAGATTTTTTCCCTAAATCCTTCACCATTGTGTCTTTCCCTTTCGGTATTTTCACTGTATGAGCATAGATTATATTTCTCATTCTTTGAAATGTCTTCTTTCCATGATTGCTTGATGTAAAAGGGAATGAATGCCTTGTTTTGATCTCTTGCTTTGGAATTCCTCTTTGTGTTTGACCTCATATGTCTTGTCGCTTTTTGAGAGATTTCGTTTTCTTGACAAAGTGTTCGAAATAACGATTGCATTCTTAGTGTTTGTTTACATCTCTTTCGCATTCATCTAAATGAGATTTTATGCTTCCATTTATTTTTCGTCTCATAGTTTGCTTTTCGTCAAAATGCACTAGATCACATTGCATTTAAAAGTGTTTTTTTGAGATCCATCATTGAACTTAGATTACATTGTTTAATGATTGAAAGCTAAAACATCGCATCGAGTGCATTCTCTTTCATTAAAAGCATGCATTAAGTAGATTCTCATTTCATCGAAAAATGCATTGAGTGCATTCTTATAATTTGAAAAGAAAAAGGAAATTATGCATAGATTACAAGTGCATAGTTTTCAAAAAGAGGATTTTGCATAGATTACATTGCATTATTCGCATCGTTAAATGTTTGAGATTACTTTTGGACAGTGAAAGTCATCTAGTTTGGAAAAATTTCGTTTGCAGTGCTGTTTTATGTCGCATCATTGTTTGAAGCTCTTCCCTTAACTAGATAGCATTCATCGAATTGAAAGATTTCTTTTCTCATATAGCTGCATATAGGAGATTGTCAGATGACACTCGCTAGGGCCTGAAAACTGAAACATAATTGAAGATAAACATTAAAATATATTCAATTCACACTAAGGCAGCATTGAAACATTAATGCAACATTTAGTGGTCTAGGCTAGAGACGTGTTCCGGCGTCTCTAAACCTAGTAGCTGTCCTTCGCCTCTTGGATTTAGATAAAGACTAGTACGGACTTGTGCTCCCCGACTCGTCGCGTATATAAAGGAGACCCACTAGGCCGCCATCCTTTATCCATAGGAAGCCGAGTCCGCCGCCCTATACCCGTGATAATCGACACGCATTCGGGGAGATTGCCTACACGTACGTTATGTCCTTGGTTGATTTCTCTTTCATTTTGGAAACCAAGGTGTATATTGCAGTTCACGGTTATTTGGTACACCCTTTGCCTAGATTACCAGAGTAGTCATTTGATCTTTTCTGACTCTCTAAATTTTAAAAGATCATCAAGCACTTGTCCTTTCAAGCTTGTTTCCAATCTGAAAGTGATAGAGTCATCTTTCATCCATTTCTCAACTCTTAAAACATGAAACGGTGAATTTTCTGAGTTTCAATGTGGTAAAATAAATCACCTGCGATCACACGCCCTATTAGAATTTGCTTGTTGGTCGTTTGATTGTGTGCCTTGGTTTTTAGCCCGTGTGCCGTTTTGAGTTGTTGATGGCAACTTTTCCAGAGTTCACCAACCAAGGAATCCCCTCTGATGGGAATCCTAGTCATTTTCCTCCTTTTGGAAATGTTGGTGCTCCTTACATGGCAACGTTGTCCCTTCCTGGGTTAACTGTTGGATTGCCTATTTGGTTGTTCTCAACCTCTATAGTTCTGAATGTCTCAGCTACTAGTTAATCAGTTCCTCCACCTGAACAAAATCATGTTGATTCCAAGGTGGACCTCTCCCCTTCTTCGCCTGTTTTTGCATCCTCCTCTTCTACTTCGCCTAGTGAAAGTATGGATTCAAGTAACCAGGTGGCTAAGAAGAAGAAGAAGAAGACAAAGAAGAAGAAGTCTGATAAGTGAGAGGCTAAGAGTGCAGCTACTACTTTTGAAACATCTCCTTTTGAAAAACCTCCCAAACCTCCACGGAAAGTCAAGTTCCCCTGCATGTTGTGCACGAGAGATCATCTTCTTCGAGATTTCCCTGGCATTCCCAAGGTACTTGAAGCATGGTCCAACAGTCGCCCATCGTTGCCTTAGGCTTCTGGGAGTCAGGTTGGGGGCACGTCTTCGGCTGCTGGTAAAACTTTTAAGAAGCAGGGTAAGCTCACCAATCCCTGTAAGTTGTGTGAAGGGCACCATGCCATTCACCTTTGTCTGTATATGGATGAAGCCAAGCGAGTCTTGGACAACCCATACCGCTTTCGCGCCGTGCCTTCCTACTGGTTACAAACAAACTTTCTTTGAGTCCTCCCACCAGCCGATCCTACAATTGGTCAAGAGTCATCCCGTCGATCTCGCCCTCGGAAATCTGTGAGACCAGAATCCATTCCCAACCAACCATTGGTCATGGGATCAGTTTGAGCTGCCCCATCTACAAAGGCAACTGAAGTCTTTCCCACGAGAGTGGACCTCACATCCCCCATGTTCTTCTTATTTCTTCAGATTCCTCAGATTTGGAGAAAGATTCTCCTGTCCCCGTATCTCAAGAAGTTGCTCCTCCACCTCCCGTGATGGAGGTCTCGGAGGATACTCCTCCCACCTTTGAGATGGAGGTTGTGGAGGATGCCCCTTCTTCTTCCGTAACACCAGGGGAAGACCATCTCGGATTGATGGTGGCCCCTCCAAGTAGTTTGGTCGCTTCCTTTGATTGGAGTCGACTCGCAGGATACCGCCTTCCGTCTTATGTGCCTTTCGAGATCACAGTACAGGCTTTTGGTCTGGTCGTACCCAACACCATTATAGACGAAGGCGCATCTGTTAGTGTTTTATCCTCAACTACTTGGCAAGCTTTATTCGTCGTCGCTTGCGCCCGTTAACACAGACCAAGGCATTTAAGAAGAATGAATCAACCGTTAGGTCCCTTCCGTTACCTCCTGTTACTTTGGGAGGTAAAACCGTCCATATGGACGTGATGGTTGTTCCAGGCCCCTTGGATTTCAATCTACTTTTGGGGCGTGATTACACCTATGCCATGGGAGCGCTTGTCTCCTCCCTTTTTCGTGTGGTATGTTTTCCACATAAAGGACGGATCGTGACCATTGATCAACTTTCGTTCTTTGGTCCTGATGTGGCAACTAGCTCGCCATCATCCCTTCCCCGTTTTTATCCACCCGTTGTATCTGCCCCACCGCAGGTCAACTATGTGGCTACCTACCCCGTGCCTATACTCAGTGATAGTGCCGTTGTGCATCAGGTGCTGGGGGCATTGGGTCCTGACTTCCAGGATGTTTTCCTTCCATCGGGAGTGGAACTCTTGGAAGCCATGACTTCTTGTTCATTATGATGAGGTCGACCAGAGCATAGTTCATTTTCTTGTGTCAAGCTCCTTAAAAATGAAACAAGACCGTTGGAGCAGAGTTCCTTGTCTTGTGTCAAGCTCCTTAAAAAATGAAACAAAGTTGTCGGAGCATGGTTCCTTTCCTGTGTCAAGCTCCTAAAAATGAAACATGAAACAAGCTTGTCTGAGTATAGTTTTTTCCCCGTCAAGCTCCTTAAAAAATGAAACAAGGTAGTTGGAGCAAGAAGCTGACTGTCTTGTGTCAAGCTCCTTAAAAATGAAACAAGGTTTTCGGAGCAGAGTTCCTTGTCTTGTGTCAAGCTCCTTAAAAAATGAAACAAGGTTGTTGGAGCAGAGTTCCTTGTCTTGTGTCAAGCTCCTTAAAAAATGAAACAAGGTTGTCGGAGCATAGTTCCTTGTCTTGTGCCAAGCTCCTTAAACCATGAAACAAGGTGTCCTGAGGATAGTTCTTTTAATGTGTCAACCTCGTTAAAATAATGAAACACATTTTTGTTCAATTCGAGTCTTTGATCAGATCTCGTAAAATCCCATTCGAGTCTTTCTTAGATCTCGTAACTTGAACCTTCACTCCCTCCATCTGTTTACTCAGGTGCATGGACTGAAGCTTGGGGGCATGTACCTCGAATTGAGTCACCATGCTGGGGGCATGCTTACTTTTTCAAGCATATTTTGTTTCCGTTTCAAGCTTGTGTAAAAATGAAACCGGTTTCAAGCATAGTTTATCTTTGTTTCAAGCTTGTGTAAAAATGAAACCAACTTCAAGCAGAGTTTCCTGATTTCAAGCTTGTGTAAAAATGAAACCATTCCTATTTTACCTCTTGTGATTGCCATTTTATCAGCCTGTTTTTTCCAGATGAGCCTTGGTTTTCTCACTCCATCGTCACTATCTGCTTGGCCGATCATATGCCTTCACTTGGTTGTTTTACCCATTCCTGAGGAACCGCTGCGATGAGTGGTCTTGTTAGCCAGCCTCTCAACCTTTATTTGTTCAGAGCAGTTCCACCATTACCGGAACCAGTTGCTTCCCTTTCTACCACTCGTTCCTCCAGGAGGAGTCACCTTTCAGCTCTTTTCTGACTCTCTAAACATGAAAAGATTGCCGAGTCCCTTGTCGTTTTCGATCTCATTAAAGTGGACGCGAAACGACATCTACCCAGTATACGTTTACCCCTTTTTCGGGCTGGGATAGATTATTTACGAAAAAGGAATACCCTAGCCTATCGCAACTAGGAGGTTTTCTCAGATATTGTTTTCTACCTTTTCGGGTCTGAGGAACTATTTACGAAAAGGGACCGTTGGAGTTTACTTTTCCGCTGTCTTTTCAAACTCTCTAGATATGAAAAGATGCCGAGTTCTTCCATTGTCAGACTCGTTAAACCCTGATGACATCGGATTCAGTCGTGATGACGGTATTCGAGTGTCTCCTTCCTAAGGCTCGTTAAATGTACTAGGACGGATTCGTCCAAATGACGGATTTATATGACAAGCATATGGTATCCTCTTCAAGCTTGTGTAAAAATAAAGAGGTACTCGCCAGAAATTGTGGGGAAAAATGGAACCAAATCGTTGTCGTGTCGACAGTATGTCGCTCTTGAACATGGCATTTGTTTGCATTTGTGTCGGGTTGGGGACATCTCATCTCGTTTTTTCACTTGCCTCCGTGGGTTTGGGTGATCCTTTTGACCTCTCATCTGCTCTTTGCCTCGTCATCATGACCTCTGATCTTTTGATGTCAAATACTGCCAAATCCACTGTCGTGCCGCCTATATGTTCAAAAGAAGTTGACCTCTGCAGATTTCAACCTTCCTCTGATTCTCATCTAAATCTTGATTCACAAAGACATTATGTTCTTCTGTCTAGTGTCGATGATGTGGGAAACACTATGGCCCACCTTCGATCAAAGTCACTTCCTGTCGACTTCAGCTCATTATCCAGGAAACTGATCTAGAGACTCCCTTCTGGTACCTTGGAGCCTGCATGCCTCAATGGCAGGTTCTTCGCGTTCGACGTGAGGTTTTCATTATTGGCCTTCGATCGAGTGACTCTACGGGTGTTCAACGCCAGCTCATTGATTCAAATGTCGTAGATTGTACCGGTAGTACCTTGAGGACCATTGTCATTAATGGTGGTACCTCTCGCGTCTGTTAACAGCCTTCATCATTGGCTGGTAATCGGACGATGTTCTTGCATGTTCGACTTCAGCTCACTTATTCACATGCTTGAACTTGTACTTTGTTCGGGTCGAGATGGAGCGCAAGACCCTGGATTTTGTCTATCGGAATCCAGGCTGCGATTTGTGGATTATTATGATTGGTTACATGACTCATTCACTGGATGGCTGCGACCATACCTGAGTCTATTTATCGATCCTCATTGGATGGCTGCGTCCATGCCTCGGATCTAGATTATTACATACTCTGATATGGACGGCTGCGCCCGTACCACGTATATATCATGTATTTGAAATATCAGTTGTACTTCTCTACGCAGGATTTCCGACGGCGGTGTTTTCAGTTGGACACGTTCTCGTAAAGCATTTCACCCCTCTCTCTCTTTCGGGCCTCATGCTTTAGGAGGCATCTGTTACACAGCAATTTGTCACCGTCCCTGCAATTCCTCATCCCGCACATTAGAGGGCTCATTCCGTGACCTATGAGCAGTGACATAACTTGAAAACACTTTCATGGCATTCCCCTGAACATGTACTTTCATTGCCCTGAAGACAACTCCTTGTGAAAAACCCTAAAAATAGCCTTTTCATCCTTGGCGCGACTAGCCTGTGTTATACCCGCACCAATGGGGGAAATCTTTCAAAGAGGGCGCGCCAATTGGCGCTCTGTCTCAGAGTCGCACTCGCGCCAGGCTTAATAAAGGGTGTTTTTTAAAAATAAATGGTGGAAGATTGACTTTAACCAACTCCTGAACTGATCTCTAAATGGAGTTGGGACGTTTGGCTCTGGATTTCCATGTAGAGGAAGTAGTTTGCCACCTCTCATGGAAGCTTCCTTGAGGATAGGGCCAATCCCATGATTGTAGGGATCCCAACTCCTCTTCCACCATCTATATAAGCTTGCCATTTCCCTTTGCAAGCTAATCTCCAAGTCTCCAAGAGAATCTCCAAGAGTCTCCAGGAGTCTCCAAGAAGTTCCCAAGAGCCATCAAAGCCTTATGCTGCAAGAGCCTTGATTCATTCCCTTAAGGCCAAATCCAAGCAAGGAGATTATTGTCGAGACATCCGAAGAGAGAGGCTTGTCCCATCCCCGACGGGCTTTTTCGAGACGTGTTCCGCTGGCGACCCTCCGAAGGAGAATTCAGCGTCAGAGCCAGGTTGTATCCTCCTTTGATTGATTAATGATAAACGACTATTGGTTATGGTTCCACTCCTGTTGTTGATTATGATGATGAGTTATGTCTTCTCTGACTGACATATAGTTGCATGTACTGGATTTTACGCTTGAGTTTGTTTTGTTTCTCGCGTGTGCAGGTGTCCGATCACGGAGATCGTGAGGATCGTGATCTGCCGAAGCTAAGGAACGGCAGTGCTATTTTCTCTACAAGCGACAGCGTTGGATTCAAGGTAAGCCTTCTTCGCAACTTGGTTTATTGCAATTAGGAACCTGCGCCATAGCGTGTTACGATTGTTGCTAGACCCGCTCTGGGCTAGTAGGGATCGCCTCTGTCCGCAGAGGGGATTTACCTCTTCAACATATAGCATGTCCATTTGTTAAGGGTCCAACATAAAATGTTTTGGATTTTACTTGCCTATATGATTCTAGGGTTTGCAAATTCTCATTGTAAGATTTGTAATTAGTTCCCTCTTAAAACGCTATCTCATAATGTCTAGGATTTGTAAATGATCTAAGATTTAAATAATGACATAGTTAAGATCATTCATGCTATTGTACTTGTATATTTTTGGTAGTACTTGTCAAGCTAATATTGCAGGTACAAATAGAAAAATTGATCTTTTAAAGGAGTTCTTCAAGAAGAAGCCTCCATCTACTCACAAAAAGAAACTAGAAAGCTTTGTTACAGAGGTAGTCCTTCATTTCTAAACCCTACAAGGTTTGTTGCAAGAGCAACTCAAGGTATGTAAAATTGAAAAATTTGTAGCAAATAAGAAGGTACAATCATTTTTTAAATTTGTTTTATATTACTAACGTTTTCATTTTTAGGCTTATGCTATAAAGACTCTTATGTTGTTAAGGATGATTGATCTTTAGATCAAATCAATCCTTATCATACTATCTATCTTTTACTCACTTTTGTAAAACCCATACCTATTGGGTTCACTGTAAAACCCTAGCCTTTTGATGCTTAGGATATGTTGAAACCCTACCCTACTTAGGGTTTGTTAAAAAAGTCTTACTCTCTTGATGTTTAGGAAACTAGATTTTTAGGGTTTGTTGATATCTAGGATATTCGATGAAACCCTAGATTTTTAAGGTTTGAAGGATTAGGGTTTACAACAAAACCCTTTGCAAAAGTCAATATAAAATCCTAGTAATAAAACCTTAAGAGTATGTACTTACGTAAGATTGAAACCCCACCCTGGTCAAAAATTTGTATATATAATTTTGAAGTTTGATGTTTGTATCTAGGGTTTACGATAAAAACCCTAGTAAGAGATTGATATAATTTTCTAGGGAATAATAATGAACCCCTAGATATGAAATGATAGAATGCTAACTTGATTGTTGATATCTATGATTTATTTTTATTAATGGAATCTAGGGTTTGTGACAACCCTATCAAAGTTGTTGAAATCTAGGATATAAGAGATGTAACTCTTGTTAATTGTGAAACTAACTAAGTTTGGGTTTTAGATGTCTAAAGTTTGATTCTTTTGATGCTTCTATAAAGTTAACTTCATGCTCCTATATATTTGTACTTCGTTTTTTATGTTAAAGATGTTCACCTAGCTCATAATTAAAGGTAACTTGATAATAATAATGAGCATGATGGAAAGGGGGAGTAGTAAGAATGATGATGAGATTAAAGATCAATCGATGATCTTGTTCCCATAGAAATAATGGTGTTCTTGAAGAAATAAATCTTTGAAAGGTTGAAGTTTCTCTGATGATATGATGATACAAATAAAAGAGCATGTAAGACTGGAAGAAAGAGGTTCTTGTGATAAAGAAGAAGCTTGGATAAAGAAAGGGTATTTCTTTAAGTTAAGGGGGAGGGCATATTGCGACAACTATAAAACCTTGAAGAAAGAATGTGATTGGAGAATAGCTAAAGCACTACAGATCGTTAATCGTGAGTTAGATTCGTAAAGTTGTAAACGAGAATTTGATGTTTTGGAAAGTGCTAAGGCTGAATTTGGAGCTGTTGGAAAATTGAAGAAGGAAGCTTACGATGAGATGTATTTGAATAATATGATAATGACCTAAGCAGCATTAGTATACTTGAGAACCTCGGAGGTTTGTGCTAACTTATATATATTTGAAAGTTTGTTACTAATTAGGGTTGTGATTGTACAGGTAGATCTCTCCATAAGAAATTTGAACATCTTGGAAGCATGCTTATATCTGATTTAGTTAATAGGGAGAGATGAAGCATCTTGGGGCGACAAGATGCTTGGGAGGACATTTGGCCCGCTTGTGATGATGTATAGATCCCGAAGTAAGGAGGGTATCGTTGGTCTTGTGGAACTCTGACGTTGGATACGATACCTAGATCCCTCGGTTGGTGTTAGAGTTGAAGCCTGATGGTACCTATAGTGGCTAAAGCTTGGAATACACCTTAGTCCCAACCGGTTAGATACCTTGGTCAAGTATCTAAACTGTAGCATTGTGTGTGCTATGACTCTTCGTAGAACATATCATTTTGTGTTCATCCTTGTACATGTATATATATATATGTGTGTATAATTATGAATACCTCCCTAGTTAAGAGGGAGTGTTGAAGAATGTAACTAGTGTCAGTCTTCATTAATTGTATTTGAGTCATGATGTAATTGTCAAAAGAAAGAAAAGGAGAAATTTTTATTGTAAAAGAAAATTCACCTATTAAAGCATGGGTTTCATGCTTGGGCCATTAGTCAATAGGTCAAATCCTCCATTGTAGGTTTCTAGGATTATGTCTTGAGTCATTGTCATCATTATTACATTCTAGACCCTTCTTTGGATCTTTGTGTCAAGAAAGAAAAATCATTTTTATGTATATTCTCCTCCACCAAGTCGTCTTCCTAATCCTTCAAGTCGGCCTCAAAATGGAGATTCGAACTACTATATATACAAGTGCATTCGACCTTTTGAAGGACAGACACATGACATTTGATCTGTAGCTTAGGAATAGAAATGAAGTGTGAAATACTAAAAAGAGAGCCTATCCTATGCCAAGAAAGGAATTAAGCCAAGCAAAAGTCTGAAGTTAGTGATCCTCTGCCACAAGTGCGAATTCTCTGAAGTATTACAAGGCCGAAAAAGTACAAGAGACCAAAAATAGCAGAAGAATGAAGTGAGGGATCGAAACCCTAGTTTGCATGATACTTTTCTTTGACTTGATACCTGACAGTTTGACTTGGTCATGGGATGCTGACTCGGTGGAGTGAAGGAGGTCATTTGCCTTGGTCTTGAGGCTTGGTTGTCTCAATTTGATTTGAATCTATTAGTGGAAGACTTTGACTGGGTTTTCCCCTTCATAGGGGTTTTGCCCTAGATGAGTGCCTACATCTGGTGTTCATTATGTATGGTCTTCATGTTTTTGGCATTTATTTGATGAAGAGAACACTAATATAATCAACAAAAACAAATATAATATCACAAGTAAATGTCAAGTACGATAAATCAAGAATAAATGTTGCCCTAATGGATTTCTCAACAAAATGTTTATGTTAAAAGTTAAACATTTACCCCTACACATCTACCTCTATATCGATTTTTAATTAGGGTCAACATTGACATTAAATTAAATTTATTAAATGCTAAATTTGTTAAATGTTAAATGTTAAACATTTACGCTTGACATCTACCCGATCCTGGGTTGTAGAGCGCCTCTCAGCGCAATCAGAAGTGTTCTAAAATGGAGATCAAGGAAAAGCATCTACAGTGAAACCTTATTTTATCCAGACGACAAGAGTCATTGTTTAACTTAATTAATACAACATATGCATTACTCTGAAAAAATTCACCACTCTATTTACATTCCAATGAACCATAATTTCAGTACAACTTTTAGAAGACTTACATGGAGTCATCATAAGAAAATTCTTTATTTAATATTCCAAATTAGCAGTCAGCTAATTAGAATATTAATTTTGATTTATTTTGGCATTTCCTAATGTCGAGCAGAAAAAAAGTGGGTAGGGGACCCACAACTAATAATTAAGCCAAATAAAGTATTTTCCTAAAGTCCCTAAGGGAAAATTGCGGCTCTAGTGGTGGGGTCGAATTGGCCTTAGGTGGCAGCATAGAAGAGGCATGAAAAGGGCAGCGTGGGATTGGCTAGAGGAAGGCAACACATGATTGGCCAAGGAGAGGTAGCGCAGGCCAAGGTGGGACCCAAGGCATACGTTGGGTCTCAATGGATAAAAGGAAGAAGGGAAGGCTCATTTGGCATTCATTCATTCATCTTATTTCTCTTGGTCATTTTGCCTGAAGCATGCTTGAGCCGGAGAGCCAAGTCTGCAATGTTGTTTAGCACACGAGATCTTCAAGTGGAGATCTCAACCTCTACCTCGGGGGACTTCGAGTGCCTGCTCAAGAGAGGAGTTCCGCATTTTGGTGAGGGAATTACACGGAAACAGCAACAGGAAGAGCATAGCCCCTTCAGGACTGCGCAGAGGTAGAGAAGACTGCGCAGTTCAATTCGGTGTGGGTGCCGAGAGTGTGGAGAGCAGCGGAGTTTCAGCAGGAGATTTGGAGGGGAGGTTAGCCACCTCCTACCAGGGATTTTGGTAGCTCTTCAGAGGCATTTTCCAGCAGATTCATCCAGAGGTTCGATTTACTCAGCAGCACAGTGAGCCAAGCCCAAGAAGGCCAAATTCCAAAGTCAAGCTTTGGGCGAACCCCTTCTTGGTTTTTCTGGGTCCATTGAGGAGAAGCCAAGATTATTTCGACAACTTTTCGGGGCAGGTTTGGGGCTTCAAACAGAGATCCTAACACAGCCAGCAGCTAGAGGAGCTAGAGGAAATTGGGTCAAAATTCCGAGGTCAACATCTGGCCAATTCCTTCACGGGTTTTTGTGGGTTTTGTGAGTAGAGTCTGGGGTTAAAAGCCCGGAATTTTCTGAGCAGAGGAAGCAGCCCAACCAGCAGCCTGAATTCAGCCAGTAGCAGCATTTCTAGGCTAGGCAACGCAGAGACTGAGCCATGCAGAGCCACTTTCAGCTAGATTTTTGCTTGGCTTTGAGTTGTTCTTCAAGCCTGCCTTGAGCAAGCCCAAGTGCAAACTTTCCAACACCTCAATTGTACTCTTTCCCAATATATTAATGAAATGGCTCAACAGTGATTTTGGCTCCATTTTGTGTGTTTTAATGGTGTTTGCATTTTTGCTGTAGTTACTTGTCTATTTGCATTTTTATTACTGTTAATCCCCATTTGGGATATTACACTTTATCAGGAATCTTATCAACAATTATTTCTGATAAAAATCAACCTAGGATGGATAGATGTTTTTAAAATGCATCAATATTTCTTTAAGCTTTGATGATATTCTCGCTTTGTTTCCTTGTGTGCTTTGACAAAAAACCTTCCTAGACAGGAGGGCATGTAGTGTACCTAAATTATATTATTCAAATAATAATTATTATATAGAGTCATGTCCTTTAGAACAGTTATGTCTCATATATGTATGTCAGTCTCCCTCACTGCGTATCCTCATCTGTTGTATCAATCACATTTTATTATACAGTTCTTTGTCCTTTTGGAGTACGTGGCCTCATTCCCTTTTTTATTGATGCATATGATATTCATTGACTGCTGCAAGATATGTTACATTATGGATCTAGAAATAGATACATCCATTTCAAACAGGGAAAATTTCAGTTTTCTAACTATATAGATTGATTCTGAAGTTGAAGTGGATGTGCCAACAGGCCTTCAAGCATTGTATAGTGCAACAAGCCCTATTGACAATTGTTATCTTTTAAGCATTTGTATTTCTTCTTATGTACAAATTAACGCCCAGATAAGCCTTCAATATTTGCACACTTCAAGTAAAACATACAACGTTGATTTTTAATGTACCTTGGACAAGTGGTTTCCCATGGGTTAGTCTCTACCTAGGGAAAAGTGTCCAAAATAATTATTTTCCTAAGTGTGACTTTATAAAGTGAAAGTGACTTTATAAGTGGTAAAGTCAATATTAAATTATAAAGTGAAAGTGACTTTATAAGTGGTAAAGTCAATATTAAATTATAAAGTGAAAAGTGACTTTAGACATAAAGTACAACGTGGGTACTTTATTTAATGGGTGAGTTAAAAAATAGAAAGTGAGAATTAAATGCACATTTATTCTCATCCCTTGATCTAAATGAATATGAGCCATTGGATCTTAGGGTTTCCCAAAAGTCATTTAGGGAAACAAAAGAGGGAAAAGGAAAGAGAGACTGCATTCATTGATTCTTCATGAGCAGATTGGAGAAAGGAAGTTGAGAGATGGAGAAAAGCTCTGAAAAAGAAATTTGTTGCAGCAACCTGAAGGAGTGATTTCTGGGCAAAGCTGGGCACATAAATTAAGGCATAGAAGACAGCATAAGGTACAGTTCGAACAACATTTAATGTTGTGAGTTGCACGTAGTTCGAGGGTTGTTTTTGAGCAAAAAAAGAATTCCAAAAAAAAATCAGTACAGTCCGTACAGCGGTACGTTAATCCATACATTCTGTATGGAATCAGTAGAGTACAGTTCGTGTTCGTACAATATTGTTTCAGCTTCAACTAGGCAGGGAAATCGAGGCAAAGTGGGCACGGTTTTCAAGGAGTTTTGGGCTAAAGAAATAAGTTGTATCTTGTTGTTTTGTTTTCTTTGCAAATCTATTTTTCCTGAACTTGAAAGATAAATAAATTTGAAGAGCTCTCTAACAGGTTTTCCCAGAGAAGATTGAAGGGGTTTTGCCTAGGTCTAAGTTGACCAAAAACCTGTGTATTTTTTATGTGTTGCTGGTCTGTTTATGTCCATATTTATTTTCAGCATGGGTTGACAGTCCCATGTGTTTTAATCTGAAAATTTCATTTCCAGAATTCTATATGTTGAATATAAGTTTATGGGAAAGGGCATTTAACTGAATGGGAGTGATAAGGTGAAATTAAAACTGGGTTGGATTGCAAGAAACTTTTTAGTCATCAGATTTCAACATACAAGTAACTTTCTACGTAAATGTATGTCTTGTTTAGCATGCTACTTTTTATTACGTTTCTAACTAATGCATATGATTCCTTTGACTACTCTATTGGAATGGTGGTGTTATCCCATCCAAATTTGATCAAGCTCATATTTCACTTAGGGAAAAAGTAGATCCTCTTCTTGATAAGTTTTAGCACTATGATCGCAGAATGCACTGAAGTTTCAGTAAAAACAGATATTTTCCCATCTGTTCTGTTGGCACTGTATTACTATGGCATATCTGCGATCCAAGTCAAAAAAATGACCGCGAGAAGACAAGAAAATACTTATTGCCTAAGAATTGACATTATTATGATTTCGGTGATCATTTTGATCCTTAATTTTAGCTTTTCCTTTCCCTTGTTGATTTTATTTATGAAATAATTTCAGATGTTGAACTCTCTTATATGTAAGTTGCCACATTTTTTAGCATAACTTTCATCTTTTACCTTACCTTTCTTCATTTCATTTCGAAATAGTATCAGATATTGCATTTTATATATATATATATATATATATATATATATATATATATATATATTGCCATTTTTTTGTGTTATGTACAACTTATTAATTATTATTAAATGTAATTGTCTTAGGTTGTCTTAGGTTTATTAAGCAAAAGGGCATGCCCTTCACCAAGAGACACCATAAGGCTATATTTAAAGCCTTGGTCTCTCCCAACTGTAATCATCTCATCTTTTATCAATATTATATATACATATTTTTGTTTATCTAAATTTTTATACTCCATCTGGTATTAGAGCGGAGATCTTCTCGCCTGGAAGAAACACCCTACGCCACCTTTGTTGGCTGCCATCAATCACAAACATCTGCATCCGCGTTAAATTCCCCGGTGTCCACGCATTCCGCGCTACCATCTCTTCACCTCCGCCATCAGCTGTGCTCATTATATTAACTTCCGCCATATCCTCTCACGTTGTCACAGTAGTCCCCGTCCCTCTCGCCGCCCTCTTCTTTCCGCTGCCCCCATACCTACCCTTCCCTGCCGCCAACCAATGCCTGCCTTCCGCCATCAACGATTCCACCGCGCTGCCACCATCCGCCGTCGACTCTGCCGTCCACTCCACTCGTCGACTCTGCCGTCCACTCCACTCTCGACCTCCACCGCATTCCCTAGTTACATCCGCTGCCCGCCGCCATTATTTCTTCCGCCATCTTTCGCCTTTTGCCTCCACCGTCTGTCTTCCGCCCGTGCCCCTGTCATTGCCCCTGCCGCCAACCAACCACAGTCTCCCTTGCCGCCTTTTGCCTCCACCGTTTGTCACCCACCCACGCGTCTGTCATCACCCCTGCCGCCAACCAACCACCGTCTCCCTTGCCACCTTGCAATCGCCCCTACCGCCAACCAACCACCGTCCTCCCAGCCGCCGCCCTTTTGCCTCCACCGTTTGTCTTGCACCCGCACGTTTGTCTCCCACCGTGCTGTTACCACAATCGTGCTCCCTTTGAGCGTTTCCCGTGACCTTCTACCACAATCAAAAGCCACTTAGGTCCTCGATTAAGTCATCGCCGTTTTCTTTAGTCAATCGTATCTCTTCAATTCTTCAATCCTTCTAGTGACTATTTAAATTATAGTTAACACATAACTCATATTAACTATATAATTCATATAGTTACAATAATCATATAATATAAATAAAATTTAATTATTTTTTTATATGAAATTTAATTAATTCTAATTAATTTTTATATAAAATTTTAATTAGATTTGATTTAATTTTAAAAAAAAAGAGTAACCTGGGTAAATATACTCCACCTCATACACGCTCAATGGCTGCATCAATGTCGATGGCCGATTTCAACAAAAAATTGATTGATCTTGAGAGTAAAATCAATAATAATTCCAATGACTTCACCAAAAAATTAGTCGATCTCGAGGATAAGGTTACGGGACATTCCGACGACATCAAAAAGCTTCAAGACACGACAAATCGGATAGAAAGACAAATTGGACAGAACCATAGCGAGTCCACAGACAATCATAATAAAGCAATGTTGATGCTAACCGCTATTTGCGACAAGATAAATCTGACGCAAGAACAAATATTCCAGAATATTGGACATAATCAACAAAACAATTCAGCAGATTCAGGGAATTCAGAAGATCATCATGAAAAAACCAACTCTACCAAAACATCATCCCCACACCATCAAGAAGATAGTAATGCGCATTCTCAAAATAAGCAACTCTGGAATGCATTCAACAATCAATACCCCTTTTTCGCTCCACCGTTAGCATCATACCAACGAAGAGCAAGAATCGAGCTACCCAAGTTCGACGGTAACGAAAAAGGCAGCATTGCGTGGCTAAATAAAGCCGAAGAATATTTCGAGATTTACGACATTGACAGTGATGACGAAAAAATTAAGCACACTTCCATGAAAATGGAAGTAGAAGCATATAATTGGTATATGTGGTGGAAAAAGACGACACTTGCTATTAGTTGGAGAAAATTTAAGCATTCATTCTTTAAAAGATTCCAAGGTATCAAGGAACAAGAGTTCTTTTCAACATTCATCAAATTGCGCCAAAAAGGAGATGTGGATGAGTACACTCAAGAATGGGAGACCTTAACGACAAAAGTACCTGGATTGTCAAAATTTCGTCTAGTCCAATCTTTCATTTCGGGACTTAAGACCCATATACAAGTAGATCTCGAGCTTCACGACATTACATCGATAGAACTAGCAAGACAAAAAGCAAAAGCTACTAAAAAGAAATTTGAAAAGTTATTTTGGTCATTTTAGAGCCAAAAAGTATCATATCCACCAAAGAAAAGAAGCTGCGATCTCATGTAATCACGGAATACTTAATCAAGTGGAAGGATTTGCCTGGAGAAGAAGCCTCTTGGGAAACCGAAGCATTTCGTCAACAACATCCGTCGTTACGTATGCTTTGAGGACAAAGCATCTTTTGAGAGAGAGGCAATGTTATGTACAAGTTATTAATTATTATTAAATGTAATTGTCTTAGGTTGTCTTAAGTTTATTAAGCAAAAGGGCATGATCAAAGCCTTGGTCTCTCCCAATTGTAATCATCTCATCTTTTATCAATAACATATATACATATTTCTGTTTATCTGAGTTTTTATACTCCATTTTGCATAAATTCTGCAACACTGTAAACTTCTGTATTTCTTCCATACTTTCTGCTGCATGAACATGTTTTAAGCATATTTTACCAGTATGTTCAGGCCTCAAATCTACAAAAAGGTCTCTGATTCTATAGTTCAAGGATGTATGCCAAATATGATTAGGCATTTGATAATTTTCCTCCAGCACTTCAAATCAATGTTGCATGAATTGCAGATTGATCAGTGAGTTAGCAAGTCCAAGTTGCAAGATTCGGGGAAACAAAAACATGTATCTGAAATGGAAATGCACTGGAAACGTGACCCCTTAAAAATTAGGAAAATGGGAAATGTGGTGTGTGTGTGTGTGTGTGTCAATTGGGTTTATCTTGTGTGGTTGGGAGGAATGATTGGGATCCTCCCCACCCAGGTTCAATTCCCAAAGGGACATGATGAAATTTGGTGTAATGGCTTTGAGTCTTGTTGTTGAAAATGAATAGTCCCTCGAGGACAGGAACATGTATATTCCTCATATGAAATATAAATGTATTTTCCATGTGAAAAATATACATACATACATATCTATAATGCGCTATTTCACAAAATTACATTGAAATTTCGAAAGAAAGCATTTAAGTTTTTAAGTTTTAACATTATGATTATCATTTAGAATAAAGATTCGTGATTTAAAAGACTTGTTATTTCTAGAGGCTTCTAGAGATCTGCAAAAATACTATTAAAACCTAATTACTAAAAAACTTAATTTTTGATCACTTAGAACTGAATTTTAGTGGATCCCAGGAAAACATAGGCCACACAAGTGCATCATACGTCCCTACATGCATTGTACAAATGCTGAAATGTGTCATGCAGACATTGAAACACGATGTATGGTGCCTGAAACGTGTTTCATCTGTATTTCAGAGTTTCCATACCAAAACACAGCTGGTATGTCAGGCGGGGTCCACATTTCCCGCAACATAGTAGTAAGTAATTGGTGAATTTCCAAGTGACAAGTAGTTAGGGTGAAAAACTCAAAAAAAAATCTTTGGACTCGTGAGTTAACTCTGGAGAGATCACACATTTTTTTAAATTGTACATGGGCATATATCTGCCTATAAAACAAGATTTCAAGGGTCTCTTTCAGTCATCCGCTTGCGGTTTTTTAATCCTTCAGTGAGATCTTCATTCTTGCATGCTGTTAGAGTTTCAAAAATGTGCCATACTCCCACAACTCATTATTTAATTTAATAAGAAAAAAGGAAATTTTATTCATCTTTTTTAATTCTTGCTTCTTTCTATTTTTGCCAAGTCAGCAATTTTTTCCCCAAGTCAATGATTCAGGTCCCCAGCCGAGCTATTCTCAAGTCTGAGTCCTTCAATACTGCTTCAGATGTCTATATCTCAGCAATAACATAAGCATCGTTTAGCCCTGTCATTATAAAGGTAATAAAATTACAATTTTTTACTGATTTTGATTCCTAATAAATTGGAATCATAGCCTACCTTGACACCAAGCGCAATTGATAGAGTATGGACTCTGGCCAATTGATGAACTACACATTATAGTAATTAAAACAAACAGTAATGAACTTATACTGAACGTTTGTCCAAAGAGAAAAAAATATAAAGGCACCATTGTCTATCAACTTGTTTATGGGAATTGAATTTCTAGAATCAACATCAACAAAATTCCTATGCACCTACTGAGTTCGGTTATTAGACAACTTGGTAATGAATTTATACTGAACGTTTGTCTAAAGAGAAAATATATAAAGGCACCATTGTCTTTCAAGTTGTTTATGGGATTTTAATTTTTGAAATCAACATCAACAAAAATTTTATGCACCTAATGGGTTTGATCATTAGAAAACCCTCTAGGAAAAAGGCACTTTTGACCAATTTCCATTTGAACATCTTCTCAAAGTGCATTTTAGGTTATGTGTTCCTGATAGGTACAACTGATTAGTATCTTTTTCAGAGTTTACCAACCTGAAAGTGAAGAAACTTTGACAAGAAAACTGTGGCATATTTTCACTTTGCTATCAGTGCAAATAACGAACATACCTGGAAATTGATTCAATAAGAGTCAAAGCTAACCCATTGTACTTCTCAGGTAAACGTTCAAGCTGCATAGTGCAAAGTATTTAAAGACGACAAATCAGATATTTTTCAAAATTGCCTCAACTACTTCATGATGTATTCTGATATTAAACTACAATAGCAAGAAGTCTATGATGTTAGTAAATTGTTCACATTTAATCCAGTACAGGATAAAGAGTCCCCAATGAAGACCTTAAGATTGCCAAGCTCTGCAAGCGAATCTGTGGAAGTCTTTGTCAGAGGCTTTAACTCATCATGCTGTAATTTCAAGCAGGATGCTAATTAGTTATCACAATAAAGTAAACAACAATAATGCAAAACTTGGAAAGAAGGACTCAGATTAGCACAACTTCCAAAGTAAACTTGACTATCTGGTTCAACTATAAAGGACAAGCTACATTTTGGCAAAAGAAATGAAAAAACTAACCGGGAATGCATAATGCATGTAGTTGTCATATGCATGGTAAAACCTGCTTCATATCAAAGAAAATCATTAAAATGCAAAAGAAGAGCTCAGATTAATGATAAATGACCATCAAATTTTAATAATGTCATTCTATAAGGGGAAAAAAGTTAAAACAGATCTTAGGTTGAATAACATAGTGAAGTAACTTATAAAGTTCGATACTGCAGAACAGACCATAGAAGATTCCAGAATATAAAAGGACAGTAAAGGTTAAGTGAATCCATGACCAAGGAAAGCTCGTACTTGAATCATTTAAAATTTTACTATGCATGGATTATAATTTATAACAGCTCAAAGGGATTGATAGCTGAGAATTTAACCAACCAAAGGCAGAGGTTGTGATAACAATGATGCCTTGGATTCCTAAACTAAAAGTAACACCTAGATCTATGATAAGGATATACCCAGTGAAGAATGACAAGGCTGCTACACAAAAATGATAAAACTTTCTCAATTAATAGTATAGCTCAAACAAACAATGATGATTCAGCTAGTTGTGGATATATCAAGATTTCCTAAAAAGCCATTGTCAATGTGAAAAATAAACAGATCCATCAAACGAGTGATCTAAGAGGCTTATTATAACAAAAGGACACGCCACCCAAGTAGCTATCTTTGAGAAATGCCAGAGACCTAAACATGTACTGATTATTTGATAAACACCAACCAGTCAATTGCATTTGATAAACTACAATCATAACACATTTCATGTTTCATGCTTGAAGTTAATAGGTGAAAAGGTTAAAAGACAAATATGCTACCACTTCTAGATGATGAAGGGCATGTCATTTTCATTCTTGAATATATTTTAGCGACTAGATAGAAGAAATTAAGCACTAAAGTATTGCCAGAGTATCACACTCAGTGGAAGGATTTGCCATTGGAAGATGATATGTCAGTAAGCCCTGAAATACTCCAACACCCAACATTGCAATTGCTTTGGGGCAAAGAAATTCCAAGACGAGGCACTATCACGATGCGCATTGATATTTCCACTACTCCCAATATGAATAGTGACATAATACCAACAATTAGGAATGAAGAGGGCATTCAATTATTTGTTGTAGATGCCGCACCAGCACCCATACCAACAATTCCAAAATAGCGTGTTGTAGTTGAGAGTTTCAATTGAAATAAGAATGTTAATGTTCATGCTCAACAATTGTAATATTCCGAATAGAAATAAACAGTAATATAAAGCAACATAAACAAGCATCTACAGCGAATAGAGAGACATCACATAAACAATGCAAATATGGAGAAACGCTGAGCCATTTTATTATGTAACTGAAAGATACAATGAGTACAAAGGTTATCAGAATGATGGCACCTTGGCTTGCACAAGGCAAGCTAGAAATACTCTCAAAAATGCTCAAGGAATGGCTACTCTGTCAAGGACTGCGTAATCTCCAAATGTTGTTGCTGTTGCTGCCGAACTGCTGCTACAGTTGGAATGGGATGGCTCTTTGGGGTTGTTCCCTTGCTCATAAAAATATGAAACTCTGGGAATGAGCTCTCCTCCAAATACCCAGAAAAGCCCAGAAAGGAATTACGAAATGGATGACCCCAGAATTTGACCTCCCTTAGGAAATAACGTTATCCCAGTGAAATACGCTGGCCCTGAATGATCCTCTTCAAATGATGGCCTCCTCCTGTACCAAAATGATGAAGTAGTTAAGGGTTGATCCCTTCACACTATCTCAGGCTGAAACCCCTGACAAATGCTCACTCTCGTAACTGCCTCTACCACAAATTGTGTGATCTCTCCAAGAGACTGCGTTACCTAAGCAAATGCGTAATTCCTGGTTGAAGATACTACGGCTCCCCCCAGCAAAACGATGGATAGAACTCCTCACCCGAGCAGGCACTCGAAGTCCCCGAGGGCTGAGGTTGGGATCTCAGCTCGAGGACACCCGGTGTGCTGAACAGCACTTGCAAACTTCGCTCAAAAGCAAAAGCATGCTCAATGTCAAAAGACAGAAATCATACATGCATAATAGAATGAGAGAATGAGGAGCATCTTCCCCTTTTTATGCTTTGAGAGCCTTGCTCTCACCCGGGTCCCACCAAACTGCATTGTCCCTCTTGGCCCACGATGTCCCTCTCTCACTACGCTGTCATGGGCCCATGTTGCCCACGCAGCCTCTTCCCTCACGCTGCCACTTCACCCTCCTGGGCCCCACGTTGTCAAGTAAATATATGCTCAAGTGACTTTAGGGAATGATTTATTTCCTAAGTGTAGGCTATGTGTCTCATCGCCCACTTTATTAATTGACTTAACTTTAGAAAAGCAAAACTGGCCAAAATTAATATTACCAATTAGCTGTAGCTAATTGGGAATATTACAGCTCTCCCTGCCAAAACGTTGCTTGTCCTCAAGCAACTGCAAAGATGGAAGCTGCAAAATTTTCTCACTCTCCCAAGTGGCATCCTCATCCGGCAAGTTCCTCCACCTCACTAAGTACTCTCTGACTGTCCTTCTCCATAGTTGTCTCTCCATGGTGTCTATGATGGCCTCTGGCTACAACACCAAATGCCCCTCATCATCCATCGGTGGAAGCTCCTCTGTTGCAGTCACCCGCTGCCCCAATGCCTTTTTCAGGCATGATACGTGGAATATGTTATGGATCCAACTACCTGTAGACAACTCTAGCTCATATGCAACCTCCCCAATCCTGCGAATCACCCTGTAAGGTCCATAGAAGCGGGGCTTGAGCTTCTCGGCCCTCTTCTGCTTCAGCGTGGACTGTCAATATGGTTGAAGTCGTAGGTAGACCAAGTCCCCTACCTCAAACTGCCTCTCAACCCGTCCCCTGTCGGCATATAGCTTTTATTGGTTCTGAGTTGTAGCTAGGTTATCCTTAAGAGCCCGGAGTATATCCTAACTCTGTTAGATCCAGTCCTTGGCTCTGGGGGCCTTGCTAGCACCAAACATCACGTCAGCAAAAGTCAAAGCATGATATCCATACAAAGCATAGAACTGAGACATACCGATGGACATGTGGAAAGTGGTGTTGTAGCAGTACTCTCCCAAATGCAACCAGCGTAACCATGCCTTATGCTGCCCTGTGACATGGTTTCGCAAGTAGCCTTCCAACCACTTGTTCACTATCTCTATCTGCCCTTCTGTTTGAGGATGATAACTGGTACTCGGAGTCAACTTTGTACCCATCAAACGAAAGAGCTCCTGCCAAAAGCCGCCCATGAAACGGTTGTCCCGGTCACTAACAATGGTCTTCGGAAGACCATGCAATATGAAAACATCCCTGAAGAACAACTCCGCTACCTGTGCTGTTGTATACTGTGCTGATATAGCGAAGAAGTGTGCATACTTTGTCAGTTGATCAACAACCACAAAGATGCAATCCTTGCCCTACACCGTGGGAAACCCTGTGATGAAGTCCATAGAAATGCTCTCCCATTTTCCCTCCGGAATAGGAAGTGGTTGTATTAATCCTGCGGGATGGCTCATCTCTCCTTTGTTCCGCTGACACACCTCTCTAAGAGAACCTTTCCATGATGGCCCTGTAGGTCTTGGTGAACCCCTGGTGGCCTGATAATGGTGAGTCATGTGAGGCACGCAATACCTTCTCCTTGAGTTGAGAGCTCCCAGTCAAGAAGATTCTATACCTGAAGTATATCACCTCATCCATCACCCTGTACCTGTCATCTGTGATCTATCCATCCAGTATCTCACAGGCAAAACGGTCCTTAGAGTACTCCACCAGTAACTAAGCCCTCCAATCCGTGTCTAAGCTCATCAAAGACAACGTTGTCGGTCTGCGTGAAAGAGCATCAGCCACCACGTTGTTCTTCCCTTTGACATACTCAATGTCAAAGTCATATGCCTGGATCTTGCTGACCCACTTTTGCTGCCTCTCTTGCAACTGCTTCTGTTCTAAGAAGAACCAGAGGCTGTTGTGATCAGTCCTCACCCTAAACCTGTTCCCCACCGAGTACTGTCGAAACTTGGCCAGTGCATGTGAAAATTCTACTGCAGCGTATTGGTCTATTTTCTCCTACTTGATTTAATTAATCCAAGTTATTTCCAGAAATTAGATTCAGAAAATATCGAAAATAAACACAACTACAACCTATACATGTAGATCATTTACTAAATAATACACTCATGCAACAAAGTGACAAATGGATTTTTGGACATTAAGTCCCCGGAAAAACCCAAAGCGGGAAAATCGATTCAGCAGATATGAGGGTTTATTATTAAGTAGTTCTGAGTACAACAAATCTGGGTTCCAAACTTGGAAAACCCGACAGAGAATAAAAGATATCAAATCTGCAGCTAACCTGAAGATCTAGTGCCAAATATCTAACTGACCCACACCCTCAAACGGGATTTACAAGACTCAACCCGGATCTAACCCTAGAAACCCTCAGCGCAGCTTCTGAAGCCCCAGTGTTCCCCTAGAAGGCCTGCGTCAGCCTCTGCGTGGCTCTAGGAGGGCCTGCGTCACCCTTGGAGGGTCTACGCTGCCCCTGCACTCCCTCTACTAGGCCAGCGTCAGCCCTGAGTGGCCCTAGCTGCCTCTGCGCTGACCCTGCTAGACTGCATGGCTCTGAAGCCCCTCTGCGTTGTCCTTGTTGCTGCTCCTCTTGCCTCTTGCTGTCTATTGGCCCTGGAATCAGTACATTCCCTTGGCCAATACTACCCCTCACTGCAGGAAATTCCTCCGAAAATTCTTAGCAAACCCGCCCTAGAATTCCAGATATATTCCTCAGTTCTACCAAAAATGTGTGTCCTCAACTGACCCTCAAGCCTTCTCTTATACTTTTTCGTTGAACCCTTCAACGGCCGAGATTAAATCATCCATCAACGGTTGAGATTAAAAGACTGTTTGATCCATGTGAATTAAGACAATTTCAGCACGTGTTAATTAATTCACTTTAATTATTTTATTTTCCTAAGTTAGACTTAGAAAATCCATTAAAAATAATTAATTATTTGAATAACTTGAACACGAACTGAAATTTCTCAAATCCATTTCTGAGTCTTGTAAATCAAGTGTACTCTAGTCCCTCCACAAAATTTGGGAGCTAGAGCACAACTGATGCTACCCCAAATACACAAAATATCAACACTCCCTCTTATAGAAATCAAGAGTGTGCTCTAGCAATACATCCCACCATGTATTACAAGATTTTGAGTACTGGATCTGTGTTGTTGATGCTTGGCCTGCTGCCCTCCATCTACTACACTGCTGCTCTCTGTTAAACACCATGTTGAAGCACACACATGGTGTATGAGGAAGATGAACACACAAACAAGAGACTCAACACAATGAAGGATAAGCGTGTAGCTTTCTTATTTTCCATTATACAAAGATGTACATTTATAGTACAATGGTGTGACTCTTGGTTTCACATTCCAAGGTCACTTGGACTCCATTGTGACTTTTCATATTCCACACCTACCCATGTAGGATTAGGTGTTCCAACATCTCCCCTTAATACGAAGGGGTATGTGTGAGTCCAAGAAAAGAGTTGTAATACAAATTTGCAAAGTATGCATGGCAACACTTGGGCTGAATCAACTCTCTGAAATGTTGGAAAAAAGAGGTGGTTTTAGGATGACCACAAACACTGGAACGCAAAACTTGTTGCAGTTCCCGAAACTCTTCCAAAACTGGCAAGAAGCTGAAGGCTTCTGCTAGAGGAATTGTCCCTCATATAAAAGGGAGACCTTCGACCTAAAAGAAGGGAGGTCTACTACCTGTGGTGGTTTTAGGTTGTCCACCAACCAAAGATGATGGTTTTAGGTTATCCACCAACCGAAAATGATGGTTTTAGGTTATCCACCAACCGAAGGTATGCTCATGGGCATCCGTGTCTCTGGCTACATCTCTGAATCCGGAATGACGAATTGTGGCTTAGGCTCGCTTGAACTGCTGGCTACAACTCTGAACATGGAATGAGAGATTGTAGCTCAGGCTCGCTTGATCTGTCGTCGAAACTTGTACATGACCACCATTTTCCCCCCTGTCAGGGACAAGGTGAGATGATGGCGAAAACTCAACTGCAAGTTTGTTCAATATGTGTGAACAAGTTCTAACATGTGTCGTAAACATCTTCTTGGCCGCTGATGCCCATTGCCAAGAAGCGATCCATCCAAGATGAATCTTGGTTCTTGCAGGAGGCTTTTGTCTGAAGCATCTATCTGAAGAATGAGTGTGCCGACCACAGTGCTTGCATGGATGAAGATCAAAACAGTGATCTTTCATGTGGCCAACTCGATCACAGTGTTGGCATTTCTCAATCTGATGTTGTTGTGGAACAGGATCTGGAACAGCTGCAGGTGAACTGTCATACAAGAATCCGACACTCTGAAATCTGATGGGCTTGGTGTAGTCTGGAATATGAAAGGACACATCCTTGTCATATCCAAGACCAATTCGGTGCTTGTTGTGGACAAGCTCTTCCCAAGGTCTGATGATGGGCTTGAGAAGTGCAGGCTGAATGGCTGCATCTGCATGTACATCTGCTCTAGTACAATGAACTGAATGTGAATCAACTGGAACTTTATCTTCTTTCTTCTGATGAGAGTCCTTCACAATCTTCTGAACAGAAACAGGTTCAGAATGGTGACTATTTTGCTGAAGTTCATCTTGCTGAAGCTGAGTTTCCAACTGCAAAAACTCAATCTTTTCTTGTGCATTTTGTAAACAAGTCTGAATATTACAAAGAGCATTCTTGCTCATTTTTATCATGTCATCAACATTTGAATGAATGAGGTTACTCAACAACTCTAATGCCTCATTGATTTTGGCCATTTCAACAACTTAGGCTAAAAAATTAAAGGGTGTCGGCTTCAACCGAGAATGCACCCGTTTACAATGTGATGCAACAAGAAATACAAATGACTCAAAATACAAAATCTGCTCCTCAAATGATGGAGGGCAATCAACAATCCAACAATTCAAATACTAATTGCAACTATGAAGAAGCAATACAATGTCAACTCAATACAATATTTCTGCAAAATATGTGCAGCTGAAAACACTTGTACAAGAATCTTTTTATGGCAGCTGAATTTTCTCCTTCAAAGCGCTATTTTGAAAATGATGGCAAACTTGTCTTCTTATGTAAAATTCTTCAAAAAAATCACCCTTATGTCAATGCCACAAATCACAATGTAAAATCTGCAATTTTCTTGTCATTTCGTCATTTTCTCATTATCCCATTTCTTCTTCCTTTCTGTTGTCTTCTTCCTCTCTCTCTCCTCTCTCTCTGCTATTTTTTTTTTTTTTTAAATTAAAAATTAATTAAAATATGGGAATAAAAAAAGAAGGGAATAGGATTAATTAAATAAGAGGGAATTTTTAAAATGGGTGGGAAATTTTAAAATGGGATGGGATAATGGGTGAGTGGAACTATTAAAAAAATTGTTAATGAATTTAAAAAGGGGAGGGGTATTAATGTAAATGGGAATGAGAATCGAATTAATGTAAATGAGAATTTAAAAAGGGGAGGGTTATTAATGTAAATGGGAATTTAAAAAGGGGTGTGGTATATTAATTTTGAAAAGGGAAATATTAAAATGGAATGGGAAGGGGGTATAAATTTAAAGGTCGAATTTTAAAAAAATTTAACACATGAAGGTAATTAAAAGGGAGAGTCGTATTAATTATGGAGGGGTGGCTGTATAAAAGCCAATTTTTAAAAGAGTATGGGCGGGTTGTATTAATTATGAAGGGGCGGGGTTTTAAAATTTAAAATTAAAGAATGAAGAGCGTTAAGGCGTGTGGGAGGTTAAGGGAATGAATAGGAGGTAGCGCTGTGGCGTAAGGCGTTAGAGAGGGTGGGGTACGACGGATGTCGTAAGATGGAAGGACCGCCGGATATGTGTGTTCAGCGAGAGAGGGGTTTTAACGCACGACTGTGAGGAGAGTGCAGTGCGTTTAGAGCGTGGGAGGACGGTAAGGGATAGGTAACGGCGTTATGAGGATTGGGTAGATGGGGTAGCGGGGATGAGATGGGTTTCGAAATTTTTGAAGGCGTGTAGAGTGCAGGTGTAAGGGCGTCCGATGTAAGAGAGCTGGGCGTTGTAATTGCAGGTGCAGCGGTGCTTTTGAGTGGGAGATAGATGCAGTAGTGGAGTTATAAGAGTAGGGGTCAGTGGTAAGAGCTGGTGCGTAGGGCGTAGCAGTAGGCGTGGAGTGATAAGAGGGCTGATGTTTGGAGAGCGTTGAATTGTTTATGCAGTGAGAAGAGGGGGGAGGCCGAGGGCCGTGGAAAGAGGCTGAAGGCCTGAGAGATGTGGAGCGGTCGGTCGATGATAAGAGAGATGCAAAGGATTTTTTTATTTATTTATTTATTTTATTTTTTATTTTTTAATTTAAATAGCAGAGCAGAGAGTAGGAAATCTAGCAGCAGAATTTTTCTTCCAAATATATAGCAGAATTATTTGCAGGAACTTGTAAACTTGAAAAAATGATTTTTCCAGCAGCAGAAAAATGCAGAATTTAACAATACTCAGAAATATTTTCCATTAAAAACCCAGAGACTTGCAGAGATTTTTCAATGAAAAACTCAGAAATTTTGCTTGAAAACCCAAAACTTTTCTTCAAAACCTCACTTTGAACAGTATTCCAGCAGCTCTTCCAAAACAGAATTAAATAAGCAGAGATTTTCAATGGAAAAATAAGCAGTGAGAAAACCTTCAGATGGGCAGTGTTGCCTTCTTCAAAACCAATGTTGCCAATTTCTGAATGCTGCTCCGGATTATGAATGCTGCTCCTTCTTCAAAACACTTCTGAATGCTGCAAAATCATCAATTTGGAGCAGGGCCAGAAATCGCCTGCTCTGATACCATGTTAAACACCATGTTGAAGCACACACATGGTGTATGAGGAAGATGAACACACAAACAAGAGACTCAACACAATGAAGGATAAGCGTGTAGCTTTCTTATTTTCCATTATACAAAGATGTACATTTATAGTACAATGGTGTGACTCTTGGTTTCACATTCCAAGGTCACTTGGACTCCATTGTGACTTTTCATATTCCACACCTACCCATGTAGGATTAGGTGTTCCAACACTGGCACTTGTTGACCACTGGAGTGGCACCTTATGATAATGAGAAGACTCCATGCCCAAGGATGAACCAGAGGACACATGTACCATCAGATATCATCAATTCAACAGAGTTTTTAAGCTCTACTTCTACTTCTCATCATCTTTCTCTTATACCCAGATTCCACGCCCTACGGGGAATCGTAATAAGTGATGCTAGTAATGATGATTTTTGAGTCAGTATTGAGTCTGTACCAGGCCTAGGTAGCCAAAGACCTTGCCAACAAGTGAGTATTACTCTGGGAGGTTTTTTTACTTGGTTAATTATCATCTCCCTACCAGGAGTTAAAAATTAAATGAGTTTTTTCCTCCAATTTTACCCCAAAGCCAGAGTACGGCTTGATGGTGAAGCCTTGGGTGAGTCCTAGTGTCTAGAGTCAATGTATATTACCATACTAGATCACACAAAAAAATTCGTGGAATTTGGTTAGGTAGTGATTTTTTAATTTTTTAAATTTCCCCCAAGTCAAAAATTGCAATAAAAATTGTAATTGAATTGTAATAAGTGTTGTCTAGAGAAGTTGTATGGGGTATGAGTAATCAAAACTACACCTTTCACCCTCAACTTTCTACTATGACACAATTTGAGGGGTTAAAAATGTGTTTTGAACCCTCAAAACCCACATTTCCTAAATTTGGTGGGAAATCTGGCAATTAATTAAGCCAGAAATTAAATAAATGAAGAAAAATAAATATCCACATGCTAAAAGAGGTGGAAATGAGGTGGAAAATTATGGAGGAGTTAAAATGAAGTCCTAAGGTGATGTGGACTCCTAAAATCAAGGAAAAGACGTGCTCAAATAAAATTGAATTTTCGGCATTAAATGAGAGTTGCTTACTTGGAAATTCGAATTTGTGAAGTTAGTGCATATTTGGGAGGATTTGGGAGAATATTTGGTGGAGATTTTTGTGGAAAATTGCCCCACATGGGTTACCAACCATATACACTTGTCATTCCATCATAAAATTCGAATTTGGCACATAAGGGAAGAAGAAAATGATCTCCACTTGCCAGAATCCGATTTTTACACTTGGCAATGGAGCTCCACATATCAAATTCGAATTTGCCTTGTGATCTCTTCCCTCTCACCACTTGGCATATGGTTCTTCATTGGGATTTGCTCCCAACTTTCTATATAATGGAGCCATGGGCTCTCATATTGTATCATGTAATACGAGCTATTGGGCTTGAGGACGTGCTGTCGGATTGTACATGCACTTGCAATATAATACAAAAGTCTTTGGGGTATCTTGTGATGGTGTTCTTCGCCTTGCATATGTGGTAAATTCTTGACTTGTTGTTATGCTTCTATTTATTTTCTCATGCTATTTTTTCCTTCATGTTTGTTTCAAGTTATGTTAGTATGCAGCTATCTCATATTAGCATAAGAGTTACTTGATCGCTTTAAGATAAGAAATCTTCTATTTGATGTCAAATATATCTATAGGTGTTCTTTCCATTGCTTTTATTTAATTTCATGTAGATTTAATATGTTGTGGTGAGATTGTGTAGAAAGATCCGTCTTTTGTCAATCTTTTCAAGCGTGAGGGGAAGTTCTCGGAGGAACCAACCCATTCTTGAAAGTATTCAAGGAGAACCCGCATGTGTTGATTTCCAAAGTCTAATCTATATTTTATTTTGTCTTGCAGAGGTTCTTTTAAGTTTCTCAAGCTCTTATTTCTTGCATCAAAAAATCAAACTTAAAATAATTTACTTTTCCAGTATTGCTCTTCATTTTTTTAATATTTGGCTATTCCAGAGAGCCAAGTTATGGCTAGTCAATGAACTCAGTTGGTTGAGTCTCGACTCCCAAACTTTGCAACTACTCGAGTCACAAACTTCTCTATTGGTTCAGTGACTTGAGTCTCAAACTTCTGAAGGTATTCTGCCCTAATATGCCCTATTACTTCATTTGGTGCTCCACATGGCTTTACATAGCCTCCTATCCCAGCCAAGTGTTGCTTGAACTTGTAAATACCCCCTCCTGCAATAGATTTTTTGCAATATTTGCAGATAATTTTTCCATTAATCATATCATAATGGGTCCATGCAGTATCCTTGGCTTTTGGAGGCATGATGGCTACTACTTAGCTCAAACTCTCTGTTGTTTCACTACTCCAGCAAAAACTCAACACTCTCCAAGCTCCCAATCAAACTCCAAATGAGATGTGTGAGACAAATGAGAGGGGTAACCTCCTTTTAAAGGATTGGAGGGGGTGTTTTTAGAGAGAAACAACCCTTGTTTTCCCTACAAAACCACCCGAAATCTTCCTAAACCGCATCTGGTGAGTCCGTCGCGGCCTTGGCAGCTAACCGGTTGGTTTAGTATGGAACCAGCCAGTTTATCCATAAACCAGTCGATTCCGTCCTAAACCAGCGAGTTTTGTCCTAAATCGATCAGTTAGCACCGGTCGAACCGGTTTTTGGGCGACAGGCCACCCTTAACCGGGTTTTTCTATTGGTTTGACCGGTTACCGGTTTGAACCGGCCGGTTTTTAATACTATGGAACTTTCTTCCAAGTAGCCTATGGGAGACTAAATAGGGAAAGTAGCAACATCCATGCTACCTTTGGATATGTTAAAGTTTTCAAAACGCCCTTTAATGCAAATTCAAAAATTTTACCTCACACCAAAGGTTTCCTAGTTCTAATTCTTGTGAACCAGTCGGCTAATATGTTAAAGTTTTCAAAACGCCCTTTAATGCAAATTCAAAAATTTTACCTCACACCAAAGGTTTCCTAGTTCTAATTCTTGTGAACCAGTCAGCTAATCTGAAATATTAATTTACAGCAACAAACAGCGGATAATATTGCATTTCTATTCACCCCAAGACTAGTCAGCTCAAGAGAAAAGATACCAAATAAATGGAAACAAGTTTCAGCCCTTGGGCACACCCATCCAAGCGTAAACCAGATCTAAAATCACTTTATTGCAGCAGATTTACAATATAAGATCTGCTCACTTATCTTCAAGTTTAATCCCAAATGATCATTATATAATTTGTCATCTATATTATTATTTTCTAGTTAGAAAAATTGGCGAAATTGGCTAGCGGGACCCATTTTAGGGGGTAGGTCCCAATTTGATGATTTGGGGTTTGAAAATTTCCATAGCCAGTTTGAGGCTTCAAACGACATTTTTTGGGGTCAAAACTGTGCGAACATAGTTCCCAACATCTCAAGGTTTTTAACTTTTTCTACACACCAAAAGCTCTCCAACAATGTGAAAATCACCTCAATTAGAGTTTGTATGCAAAAGTTATGTCTCCCACAAGTTGACCTACCCTGTTGACCACCATGATACCAAATGGACGCTATGTCAGCCTTCATTATTTGCACATGTGGGACTGGTCATGTGTGAACTTTCAAGAAGATTCTAGATGTCAAGAACCCTAAAATTAATTGATAATTGAGGCATGCAAAAAACCTAACCTTAACCCTAGAGAGCTATCAATCTAAGATTCCATTGTTTTGGTGTTGGAGTTGTTCCATAGTTGAGTAGAGCATCTAGAAATGGGATATTGAAGCATAACGAAGGAGCTAAAATATTTCGTAGCAACAATTTAGGCCACAATGTTTGTGCCAACTCCATTGTGAGTACCCCTTTCTTTGTACTTGCATTTAATAATTGAGAAAAAAAGAGCAAATCATAGGCCTCACCTTCTAGCTAGGTTTTCTCCTGTATTGGGTTTCCCAGGTCACATCTAGTGTTCATTTGTGTGGATGTTGTGTTAATTTGCTTGTTTCGTTCATTTTGATTTCAATTATTTCCATAATTTTGAGCATTATGCTAGTAGTATTAAATTTGAGATCTATGGTAATAAACTACATAATAAACAATTTCAGATATTGTAAGATATGATGCCATGACTTGTTCTAGTGGACTATCCACAGCGATTTATAAATCAAAGTTATATGTTAATGACTTAACAATTTTATCCCTGTGTTATGTCAAATCGGCATAAACAACAAGTGTTGGAAATTACTCAACCAAAAAGATAACATAAGATAAAATTCAAGTCTGAAATTACAAAATTTTGGATAGTTGGATAGAGAGAAATATGCACATACCACAACTTTATCACAAATTTGGTACAATCTCTAGCTCTCCGAACCCTGGCTAGGGAAAACCATGAAAATTCTAATTACCACCAAAGATCCACAACAAGCTAGCATCAACACCAAAAAATCCTCCTTAGCTTCAATGTTGATGCTAGTAGCATCAAACAAGTACTTCCACACAAGTCTAAGTGTTTAGAAGTGTGGAAGTTGTCGTCTAATTCCACACCTAAGGTTAGTGTGGAGAAAATCCATAACTCCACTTGGCGTGGCCTTGGGGGCAAGTTGTGAGTTGGGGTTGTCACCCAATTCCCAACTCCTCCGTCTAGGCTTTCTCCTAGTCAAAGCCAAGGGGGGTAGACCCTACGGAAAATCTAAGGCTTGATTAGTGCTAAACTAAACAAGTACTAGGAGATGAATGATTAAGTTATCCAAGAGATACATCAACCATCAAATTGCAAGATTACAATAGTCCACTTGAAACATGTAAATACTTCAGCAAGTAAATGAAATCACCATGAGCATGTAGAGATAACCATATATAAAACAATGATATCAATATGAGAGATACTTTGCAAGAAATAAATGATAAGACCAATGCGAAAATAAGTGAACTCGCAAGATCAAATGCTCAAGGAAAGAAATGATACTTGTAAAGTAAAAATGTGGACAAGATAGCAAATGAGATGCTTGAGATACAATTTGTACTTGAAAGTGAAGATGTGCTCACATGAAATACACTTGAAAGTAAAGTTGCATCAAATGGAATTAAAGATACTTTATGATAAGCAAGTGAACTTCAAATGAAATGTTCCAAGTACAAGACTGTAAATGCTTGTAACAGTAAATTTGAGATGCTTGCAGTTGTAAAATGCGAGTTGAAAAGTAAACAATGCTTAAAAAACGAAACTTGATCAATGAGATGACCTTCAAGATAGTATGAACATGTAATATATTGCAAGGAAAGTAATGTGTGATGTAGAGTGCTCTTGGTTTATTTTATTAATCCTACTCTAAGATGAAACTTCCTCTCTAGACTTTTTCACTTGTAAGGATAGGGATCAAGGGGGCCTCAAGTGGAGAAGCTTACCTTCATTAACGAGTATCCACCTAGTCCACCAAGTCAACCCACGTGTCAACGCTCAAACATTGGACAAGTTGAACTTGAACTGCCTGGTCACGTGTTTACCTTTCTCACAAACTTGGGAAAAGAGTATTAAGGAAGCGGTCCTATTCTCTATACAACCAACTTATGTTGGAGGTTGATTTTAGTGAAAAATGATTGATTGCAACTGCTCTAAATGCAAGAAATGCTCAAAGTAAAGTTGCAAGTGAGAAAAATGATTGATTGTAACTGCTCTAAATGCAAGAAATGCTCAAAGTAAAGTTGCAAGTGAAATGAAACAAGTTACAATGGGCTATGTAAGCAATCTAAATCAAATGAGCATGAAATTGGAAATTGCATGTAAAGGAAACTAAACTAACATGTAAGGAGACACTTGCATGGAAATGAAATTGAATTTTTGAGAGCGTTAACAAGTGAATAATCAAATGAAACCTAGCATGCAATGATAGTGAAAGAAATGAAGCATAAGATCACCACTTAGCTCAAAATTAGTGAATGGAATGAGCATGAGACTAGATCAAATACATTAGCATGAAACAAGAAATAAAAGTTAAACTACTTGCAAGAAATGAAAGATGAAGACCACAACAAACACACTCAAGATTTCCTTCCCACAAAAGAGAGAAGGATGGGATACCAAGGGGATGATCCCCAAGTTCCCGAAGAAGAATAAATTATTTATTATTAATGATGTGAATGCCCTCTTATAGAAATGAGGGATTTTCCTTGGGAAGAGTTTACAATATGTCATTGACAAACAAAACTACTGTCTCCCAAAAGGTACAATGAATGATTAAGACTTATTTGAGAAATGTTACAAAAGACAACTTTCTTGAATGAAGGCTTGAAAGCCTAGAATGAAGAAGGAAATATGAGAATTACAACTCCTCAAGTATGTGAGGCTCTTGAAGAAGAGAATGAGCAGCAAAAAGGAGGTAGTAATCTTCAAAGGTTTGGATGTGAAGATGCCAATCAATCACTCCCAAAACCGTATAGTCCCTTTGTGCAAATCGTTCCCAAAATCAGTGAGGAAAAGGACCCTTGAATCTGTCCCAAAATCAGCCTTCAACATAAGTGCTTTGACTGTCCACTAAATCTGTCCACAAAACCGTGAAGGATTTAAGTGAACATTCAAGAGAAACACAGTTTGATATGTGCAAGAGAATTTGAGCATATGAGATGATAGAAACCTAAGGATCAAATGCAAGCTGAAACACAATTATAATACAATAAACTCCTCACTAAATCAACTCGCATGAACTGATATAATGAGTGGAAATTTGGGACTAAGCCCAATGTTTTAGCCTTCTATGCTTGATATGAAAATGAAGCACAATTAAAAGTAACCAATAAAACTTGAATTTCAAATGATGGAAAGAAGAGATATGAGGCTTATAGAAACCTATTTCAAGGTCTTTTGGTGTCTTTGGAAAGTCCCTGAACTGAATAACTTGTGAGTGCCTTGTGATCAGTGGAGATAGCTAGTCCAACCAAAGACATCCCTAATCTCCAAAGGCACTTGGTAACCTGTCTAAACACAAACAACACTTGCCATGTGAAGGCAAAGTTGGATTTGTTGTTCAACTGAGAACAAACAAATCACAACAATGCTTAGGATATGCCAAGCTCAAGGAAGATTACAAGAAATTGCAATCTTCCTTCCCTGGACAGAAATGCCCTAAGGATATACACAAAACCAATCAACAATTGTCAATGCAAGATAAATTCAACAAGATATAATCAATACATGATACAAGTTACATCATGCCAAAGCATAACATCACAAGAACAAGCATGTAACCCCCAAATGGTTGATTTATACAAAAATGGGAGAAGATCCTAGTGAGAATGACAAATGACGAGTGGAGAAGGCGATGATCCCAATGGAGCAAATCAAATTCCAAGTGTAGGGAGCCAACGCCAAGTGTGAAATCATGAAAGTTGAGTTGTTGGTAGGTGTTCTCCAAGTGGTTGTGTGCATTTCCTTCATGGATAGTGTACCCCTGTGACTGATAATGAGTGCTCTTCCAAGCTGCCATGTGTGAAGTTCGAATGGGTGAAGAGGGAGCACATTCCCACTAAATCCTCAACTGAAAATACAAGGTAATGACACCCTGCAAATCACACCAAATACTGCCCAAGAAGACTATGTGTAGCCAAGTATCTTTGCGTGTAGGCTAAACTGCAGTATGGGTGCACAAGTGTAGGATGGTGTGGAGTGTTGGTGGAGACACTCCACCAAACTCTCAATCAAATTCTCAGATTGTTCCTTCATACCTGCATTGATTCCCTACTCGGAGAAATTCGACTTGCCATGTGTGCAAATCGACCCCACACTTAGGCCATTAATTCGATCTTCATGGAGTGCATTAACTCATTTGATGATGAGTGTGATAAGTAACCTTGAAACTACCCTTTGACTGCTCTTTTGATTTGACTTGATTTTCCAAGTCATTTCTACTTCATTTGACTTGTGTAAATATTTATTATTTCTCCACTAATTTAATTTTTTGGCAATATTTTTCTAATTTACCCACTAGACTTAGGAAAAATGGGTTTTGAGGAGTTAGAAGTGATTTTTTACCCCTCAAAGTATGTCCTAGATGAGTGTTGAGATGGAGAGGATGAATTTTGAGTACGCATACACCCTCAACATCTTTTGGCATAATTTTATTACATTTTACATTAAAATTTATTAAAAAATCTCATCCTGTGAGAAACTTTTAATTATTAAAAAATCCTATCTAGACTTAGTAGAATTTCGCGAAATTTCAGATATGACCTAGAGGCTAGCATGGTAATATACATTGACCATAGACACTAACATGGACCCAAGGCTCAATCTTCAAGCCGTCACCCTAGCTTTGGGGGTATGCATGAGTGAAAAAACTCACTTAATTATTCGACACTAAAAAGCGAGAATAATTAGCTAAGTGGAAAAAAACACTCTGGGGTGTACTCACTTGTTGATCAAGTCCCAAGTCTCCTAGGCCTGTTACAAAGCTTTTTAATCATGCTAGCGACATTTTTACAACTCATAGGGTTGCGTATTTTGAGGTCAAAAGAAGAAAGAGGTGAGAGAAAGGTGTGAAAAATCCTAAATTTGGATTCCTACTGTAACAAATCTCAATTACTTCTATTATTATTTTTCATTATTATTTCATTACAGTGAAATATCGAAGTAATTACTGAAGCAGTCTACACAAATAATGTTGCAGAATAAATCTAAGTGTTGAAACAAACTGAACAAAATACAATGAAAAACATCCACATTTGACACAGTTATTTTTGGACTAAGTCCCCGGAAAAACCCAACTTGGGAAAACCGGTGCAGCAGATCTGAGGGTTTTGTATTATTAAGCAACAGAATCTTGAGTACAACTAGGGTGCCAATATTCGGCTCACCCTTCAGAGAAAATCTCGGCAACAGGAAGAAATGTGAGATATACCTCACTATGCTAGTCCCAGGTTGATCCGGTGCAGCGCTGGTGAAGCCCCTCTCTGCCTCTGTGTGATGCCTACACTGCTATTGCGTAAGCCTGCGTGGGCAAGCTAAGGAACTGCATCACCTCTCCTCTGCAATCGATCAAGTTGATCTGGAACTGCGTTTTGGCCCTCCTGGCTCAGAAACCCCAACTTCCAGCTATCTTCGGACTGAATGCATTGCGTCACTTCTGCGTGATCCCCTTCAGGGACTGCGTCGCCCCTCCAGATGACTGCGCTGCCTCTCTCTCTAAAATGTACCACTGGTCCTCTTGACCAGTTATTGCATCAGCCCCTCTCTGGAACTGATCGCTAGATCGAAATCACTTAGCCAGCCCTGCCCTAGTGATTAGATCTTGATCAAAAGTTGTGTCTCTCTCATAAGCTCGAAAATGCTAAATGCTTATGTTGTTTTCCATAGGCCCCTCACCCTCCTTATAATCTTTCGTTGACCTTTCAATGGGCAAGATTAAAACATAATCAAGGGCTAAGATTAACTGGGAGTTGATCCATGACTTTATCTAGAAGATTCACACTTAGTTTAATTAATACCCTTTAATTAATCAATGTCCCTAAGTTTAGACTTAGGAAAACATTAAAAAACGATTAATTAATTTAATTAAACCATCTCTAAGTGGAATTTTCCAAAATCCTTTCTAGGTATTATGGAATACATGTGTCTTAGCGTATATACAAAAATACAAGGTCTGATGCTACCATAAATCAACACTCCATCTTAGCAAGGAAAGTGCTCTAGCAATACAACTCTATGTGTTGCTCTGACTTTTGTAACATCTACTGTTGTGTTGTTGATGCTGCTCACCAACACTGCACAAATGTTGCAACTGTACTGTTGTTGACTCTGCATGTTGTTGCCAACTGCTATTGTACTGCAACTCCCTATGCACTACGTTGTTGTTGCTCCACTGCTGTTGTTGCTGCACTGCTGCACTGTTGCTAATTGCAACAGAAAAACATCCGAAATTAGACAAGTAAAATTGCATCTTGGATAATAATATTGTCTGTTGCTAACTTATGCACTAACTATCTGAATATGTTGCGTTGCTGCTGCTCTGCACTGTGAGCACTACACTGCACTACACTGCTACTGCTCAACTGCTGCTGATGTTGCTCCTCTTCTGCACTGATCAGGCTCTAGTACAGTTAGCCACTGCATTGTCTCTTCCTCTTCTGCTGCAACTATCCATCTTGCTACTGTCTTAAGGCTCCCGTAGCTCGTATGTGATCCAAGAGTTCGAAAATACTCAAGGATCCTGCCTCTTGTAAATTCTGGATCTACAACTCCAAGTCAGCCCACTTCTCTCCTTTCGGAATATGAGCTAACATAGCACAATCATTTTCTGCCTCTATCTTGGCAGCTCAGGCTTGAGGATCCTGCTTCTCCTCTTTGTCATTTTTCTTAAGAGGACATTGTGTGGCATAATGTTCCATTTCCCCATACCTGAAGCACTTGATCTTGGACAGCTCTTTCTTCTTCTGCAGTTGTTGCCCCTTTGATGCAAGGGCTATTTTTTCTTCCTCCTTCTTGACTTTCGAACCATTGTTGCCATCCTCAATATGGATTTTGAGGAGATCTCTCCTCAGCTCTTCTTGTTGCAAGGCTAGCCACATTGCTTCCCATCCTAGGAGTCTTTCTCTGCCCATAATGCTCTGGACAAAGACCTGATAGTCTTCTAAAACAGAGTTCAGATTGATCCTTACCAGCTCTGAGTCTCTAGGTGCTACCCCCACTGCTGACAGCCGGTTTCGGTTTTCTTGAATTCGAGACAGGAAGGAGTCAAAATGCTCTCCCTTCTTCATCCTGGTGTTACCCATCTTCTCCTCCAGATACATCTTCCGCTGCTCAGAAGATCCTCGATATAGCTTTTCCAGCCCTAAACACATTTCTCTAACAGTGTCCTTTGCTGTTATGTGGGGTACGATGTGATCCTTTACGCCTTCTAGGGTCAATCATTTGGCTTTTGCCATGTTCTTCTTAAAGGCTCTCAGATATGCTGCATCCAATGGCTCTGCAACTACGTTGTCAATGAAGGCCTTTAGATCATGCTCATCAAGGAGAAACTGAATCCTTGACTTCCAAATGACATAGTTGGAGGCACCCTCCAACCTATCTTGGTCAGGCAATTTGTTGCTAGCCATCCCCTCAACTATCGATTTCTCTCTCTAACCCTCTGCTCAGCTAGACTTACGCACTCCTTGAGGAGTAAGTCAATGCTTCTGCTGCTGCACGGGAAACAACTGAGTCTCTTTGAGTAAGAGAACTCTCTTAGGTCAAGAAATACCCAATTGTGTTTTTCAGAAATTTACTGACGCTTATGCACCAGCACTCACTGTTGTGCAGCTACTGCGTCCTTCAGTTACGCTGGTCTGCTACACTGCCTCTTTTGCAACTGGAATAGCTTACCCCCCTGTCAACTCTCTCAAAGGGAGCTTTCTCTGTGTTGGATTGCCCTCCTGGCCTGGACTGTGTAACTACTGGGGTAGTTTACTATTGCTTACGCAGCACCCAGTTTCTTCAGTGCTGATCTGCTGGTTCACTCTTGTTTCTCCTACACTTCAGCTTGAATAAGCTCTGATACCATGTGAAAAATCCTAAATCTGGATTCGTACTGCAACAAATATGAATTACTTCTCCTATTATTTTTCATAATTATTTCATTACAATGAAATATCGAAGTAATTACTGAAGCAGTCTACACAAATAATGTTGCGGAATAAATCTAAGTGTTGAAACAAACTGAACAAAATACAATGAAAATCATCCACATTTGACACAATTATTTTTGGACTGAGTCCCCAAAAAAACCCAACTTGGGAAAACCGGTGCAGCAGAACTGAGGGGTTTGTATTATTAAGGAGCAGAATCTTGAGTACAACTAGGGAGCCAATATCCGACTCACCCTTCAGAGAAAATCTCGGCAACAGGAAGAAATGTGAGATATACCTCACTATGCTAGTCCCCGATTGATCCGGTGCAACGCTGGTGAAGCCCCTCTCTGCCTCTGTGTGATGCCTACGCTGCTATTGCATAAGCCTGCATGGGCAAGCTAAGGAACTACATCACCTCTCCTCTGCAAATGATCAAGCTGATCTAGAACTGAGTTTTGGCCCTCCTAGCTCAGAAACCCCAGCTTCTAGCCATCTCCGAACTGAATTTTGAAGGCACTGCGTCACCCCTCCAGATGACTGCGTTGCCTCTACTGCGTCACTGTTACCTCTCTCTCTCAAATGTACTCCTGGTCCTCCTGACCAGTTACTGCATCTGCCCCTCTCTAGAACAGATCACTAGATCAAAATCACTTAGCCAGCCCTAGCCTAGTGATTCATTCTTGATCAAAAGTTGTCTCTCTCACAAGCTCGAAAATGCCAAATGCTCTGTGTGTTTTCCATAGGCCCCTCACCCTCCTTATAATCTTTCGTTGACCCTTCAACGGCCAAGATTAAAACATAATCAAGAGCTAAGATTAACTGGGAGTTGATCCATGACTTTATCTAGAAGATTCACACTTAGTTTAGTTAATACCCTTTAATTAATCAGTTTCCCTACGTTTAGACTTAGGAAAACATTAAAAAATGATTAATTAATTTAATTAAACCATCTCTAAGTGGAGTTTTCCAAAATCCTTTCTAGGTATTATGGAATACATGTGTCTTAGCCTATATACAAAATTACAAGGCTAGAGCACATCCAATGCTACCATAAATCAACAAAAGGGGTTTGAAAGCCCTACTGACTTCTGAACTTCTGAAAAATTTTGATGTACACTCTGTGTCATGGGCTGTGTAATCTTCATATCTACTAAGTGTAACTCAACACTCAACAGAAGTCATCCAAAAGACCATTTAACCTTAGAAAATTACTTTAATTAAAGGAATTATTAAAGTAATTGACAATTATAAGAAAAAATAAGTCAATCTAATCAAATGTAAAGGTTATTTGCATTAGTGAATTAGATGAATCTCAACCATTGATCTGAAGTGAAGTTGAGATGTAATCTCAACCTACGTCACATGGTTTGTGTTCGAATTTGGGTTCAACAACAATAAAATTCAATTCGAGTTTGAATTTCTCTAGGAGGTTCGAATAAGATTTGTCATTAGGTTCAAATATATATAGTTAATAATATTAATAATATATATATTTTTCTCTGAAATTGTAAATTAATAATAGAAGTTAGTTTATATATATAACTTATGTAACTTATGATAAATAATATATAACATAAAATTACTAAAAATCAATGAATAACCCTAATTGTGGTCCATGAATGGCGACTTATATGGTGTGACCGTGACCAACAGCAAGTGGCAACACCTGCAACATTCACCCATCATTTGTCGCTTGTCGCTCGTTGTTAAGTATGGTTTCCCATCACTCATTGTGAAGTATGGTCGCCATCACCGCATGTATTGAGTAACCTATCTCTTGGCGCTACAAATCAAACAGTGCTAGTGTAGATATGAGGTGCAAGGGTTATGATTGCAACTATCAGTGGTATGGAGAGGATACGCATAGGTCGACCATACAACAGCACATGGAAGTGGGCCCACAACGTGATACTTGAACGAACTTGTGGTCAAACCAAAAAAAATTTGAACTTTTCTTTGGAGTTTGTCGAGTTTTGAACCTCAACCTAGAAGTTCAGCGAACCTTGTGACTTAGATCTCAACCATCAATCGCTTTGGAGATTAGGGTTGTGGATTAGGTCAATACCTCAAACTTATAAAGGGAAGGCTAGGCTAAGGGAAAAGATGCATCAAGTGAGCACAAGACAGTGAAATAGTGAGATCTCAGTGATTTGGGTGGAGAAGGACATTAATCCAAGTGTTCAGGGTTCAAAGGAAGAAGAACAAGGGGCAGCAAGGGAGAAGGATACAACAGCCAACAAGATCGAAGGACAAGTTTTGGGGGTTTCATCACCTGGAAATAACCCAGGTTTTTGTTGTTTATATTTTTCCTCAAATGACCATTTTTCCAGTAAGGGATGTATGTTGAAGATAATTTATTAACAAAACAACAAATTTGAAGGGCAGAGTCCATGAGTGCACATATGTATGAGATTGGTGTTATTTTTGTTCCCGTTATTTATCTTTAATTTACCTATTAAAATATCAGTAACGCTTTTTATCAATAGCTCTCCATTTATAGCAAGTGAATTTACTAGGTGATAAATTGCCAGTAGTTGTAGTTAGTAAAATTTAACATGGACTAGAGCTTGCACTCTAAGAAGGAGGCCAATTTTGGGGTTTAGCACAGATTAGCCAATAGTAATTTGGAGGAGGTCATTCTTTAGAGGAAGAGAGGGAGGCAATACCAATCAAGGGTTTGGAAAAAAATTAATTTTTTTGTTGGATGTTTTTAAGAACCAAAACATAGATCCATAGAGATTTGCAGCAGATCTATCAGATCTGCAAGGATGTTTTAGCAGATCTATAAACCAACAACATTTTTATTCTTGTGGGTGTTAAAAGGACTTAACACATGGCAAATTTTATTAGAATTAGTAACAACAACAACTATTCTCAAATTTGAAGACCAATTCAATGGAGCATTTAACTTCCTCTCCTAGAAGGCTAAAGTGACCTTGGTTTTAAAGGAGCATGACCTGTGGGAGATTATAGAGAAGATTATTCTTGTACCAACAGATGCAGCACAGTACACTCAAGGCGGCACATGAGAAGAAGGACATCAAAGCCTAGAGAGTGATCATGAATTCCATAAAGGATCATCTGATCCTGCACTTCGCAGAGAAGTAGTTGGCCAGAAAGATGTTTAAGGCTCTAGTGGACCTGTTCGAAAGTGATAACATGTACAGGAAGATGATCTTGAGAAATAAGCTCGGATCCATCCGGAAGTCAAGGTGTGATAATGGTGTTAGTTACTTCATGAGGATCACATGCATATGGGATCATTTTTCAACCACTAGGGAGAAAGCAGAAAAGATAAAACTCAATGTGGTACTAAGTGGGTTCACCAAGCCATGGTAACCATTTGTCAAGACAGTTTGTGCTCGAGAGAAACTTCCCAACTAGTATAAGCTTTGGGATAACTGCATCCAGGAAGAGGCTCAAGAGGAGTCTAAGGCTAGCAGGCAAGGAGATGGAGAGGAGAACCTGGTCGATCAGTATAGCGAAGAAGAGCAATGAAAAGGGTTCCAAGGGTAAAAGCGAAGGATCATAGCCCTAGAAGAAGAAAGACTTGAGCAAGCTCTCAACTACCTCATTTGCCACAAGAATGGGCATTATGAGTCACAATACTCGGAGAAGAAGAAGGGGAAGGGGAAGTTTTAGCATCAACATAGGTACAACTTGATTAATTTGTAGCAAAGTTCGAGGTGGACTTCTCCTTAGTCTCTTGTCTATCCACCAGCACCATCACTAGGAGTGCACGGTACTTGGACAATGGTGCATCATGCCATATGATAAAAGCACGGGAGTTGTTTAGCTCTCTGATAGACAAAGACTTAGGGGTTCATGTGGAGCTTGGTGATGATGTCGAGTATGTAGTGACGGGAGGAGGAACCATTTAGTTCCAGCTTGAGTCATGACAAACATTGGAAGACAAGGACATGTTGTTTGTACCAGGACTAAAGAAGAACTTGCTCTCAATTTCAATGATGGATGACAAAGGATATGAGGTCATGTTCGAGAATGGGTAGGTGCTCATTCATCCAGAGGATACCAGCCCATACAAAACAATGGCCATCAAGGTTAGAGAGGGAAATTTATACAAGTTAAAGGGAAAACATATTTAGGCTTTGGTACATGACACTGATGGCCTATGCAGGTTGTGGCACAAGACGTTGGGACACTTGCACTACAGGGCATTGTTGATCCTAAGGGAGATTGTCACCGGTATCCCAAACTTCAAAATTGAGCAGCGGGGCATGTGCAGAGAGTGGGCCCTTGGCAAGAATTCCAAGGTTGCTTTTTTGCGCAATGAGAGTAGGTCTAGTGGGATCTTGAAAATCATTCATTCATTCATGTGTGTGGACCGATGTTAGTGGCATCAATGTAGGGAATGCTCCATTATGTCACATTCATTGATGACTATTCTAGGAAAACCAAGATCTTCTTCATGAAGACCAAGGATGTGGTATCCAATTAGATTTGGGAGTTCAATGCCCAAGTGGCGAACCAGACAGGCAAAAAGAACAAAATCTTGAGGTCAGATAATGGGGGTGAGTACACCTCCAATGAATTCAAGGATTTCTACAAGGAAGCATGGATCAAGAGGGAGATGATAATCTCATACAACCCTCAGCAAAACGAGGTAGCAAAGAGAAAGAATCAGTCCATAAATTTTTCCAAGGCAATGATACACGACCAAGATTTGCCCATGTTTCTTTGGGCAAAGGCATGTAACACTACAACATATGTGCAAAACAAGAGTCCTCATAAGATATTGGGGGAAAATACTCTTGAGGAAGCTTTCACGAGGGTGAAGCCAAAGATAGGACACTTGAGGAACTTTTGTTGTCCAGCATACATCCATGTGCTTGCAGAGAAGAGGATGAAGCTAGAGCCTTCGAGAGAGAAGGGGTATTTGTTGGATACAATGAGACCTCAAAAGCTTACAGATGTTCATACCAATGCAAAGGAAGACAATTGTGAGCAAACATGTTAAGTTCGAGGAGAACTTGGCATCTAGGAAGTCTCATGAGTTGCCACCAACAATGACAGAGGATGAGGAGTGGGAGGCTCCAAAAGAACAGCATGCAGACTTCTAGTTCAGGGAGTCAACATTTAGGTGGGGAGGAATCATTAGTTACTTCCATTTTTATCAGGAGATGTGTAGGAATTTACAGGGTAAGTTTCGTAGATCAAGAACCAAAGGTCGTCGCTCACAAACAAATCACAAATCAATACACCAATATAATCACGTGGTTAAAACCCTCAAAGAGGGAAACAGTCCACGGCCTTAGCCAACGCGGCCACTTCAGGCAATTTATTAATATAGAAAGAAAGGTTACATATGTTTCTCTCATAAACAGTTACCGGACAAATGACCCTCCATGCTGTTTAAATATAGATCATGGACCAATCGGGTGTTAAGCCACGGATCAAGTGTCGTTAATATCGAGGTGAAAGATAACCGTCGGATCACCACAAATCGTGACCGTCGGATTATAAGTTACAAATATACATGGTAAAGAAACACACTTTACCTAACTCTACACTAGACTAAGTTATTCTTAACTATTTCCTATGTGTCGGAATATCCTAACATCCCCCCTTAAGAACAACTTGGGATAGGATTGAAGGATTTACAAAGGTGACACAAAAGGAGCCTATTTCCTATGTGTCGAAATATTCTAACATCCCCCCTTAAGAACAAATTGGGATAGGATTGAAGGATTTACAAAAGTGACACAATAGGAGAAGGAAGGAGGCATTAGAGCCTATCCCCCCTTAATGACAACTTTCCTGAACTCCAAGCATGGATCAAATTTTGGTAAGCTTCGCTTCTGTGAGAGCCTTCGTAAAGATATCAACTACTTGATCATTGGTTGGACAATACTGCACTTCAAGAACACAATCATGAATAAGCTTTCTGATGAAGTGTATGTGGATTTCAATGTGTTTCATATGCTGATGTTGAATTGGATCTTTACATAGCTAAATGGCACTCTGATTATCACACCAAAGTGTAATTGGATGTTGTTGATGGAGACCAAAATCGGAGACGGGGATCTGGCAGGCCACGTAGCTTCACTTCTTGGCTTCATGCACCACGATACTGCTTCTGGCAGAAAGAAGAGAGATGGCAGCAACAACACAGACTAAGTAATAAATTCTACAGACAGAGTGAACATATACGCATTAGACTTTCGATCATGGGTCACCAGCCCATTAGGAATTAGTGAAACCAATCAACGATGGAGATGCTCCCCATACTTTGTAATGAATCCACGATGACTGTACCTCGAATATATCGAGTATTCTTGTTTATGCTTCAGGTGACTTTCATGAGGTTGGTGCATAAGCAGAGAAAGTGACAGGTAACTGACAAAGACCCATTGATATGTGTATGGATTAATCTACATACAGGTATCTTGTGCAGTTTTCTGGATTCATAAAATGACATTTTGATTTTTTTTAAAGGATTTCATGTTATTTTCTTAAATCTCTATCGATCTAAGGTTCAGATCTAAGTGTGCAGGGAATTTTTTTTTTAAGATTAAGCGTCTGGGGAAGTTTTCGGTTGGACCAACCGACTCTCAATAAACATAAGTCTGAAAAGCTCATTATTTGTTAAATTCCAGGTCTATCTTACGAAATTGGCGGTTTTGCAGGATCTCCTAGGGCTTGTGCCTCTCCCAAAAATTTTAAATCTCTGAAAATTGTTCTAAAATGGATTTCAGATCTGACCATGAGGGTTTTAAACCTGTAAACTAGTTGTAAATTTGTAAATCTTTTTTTTAGGATTGTAGGGTTTATTGAATTTCTTGGTGTGTATCTTGGGTCAGGCAGGACTTATGATTCGGGGTTCAAATCTTCAAAAAATTCTAAGATCTAGAAATGATCCTTTCAAATCCACAATACAATGAATGAATTTGGACATTGTTTCGATTTAAGGTAGCATAAAGCGAGCTTAAACAAATAGATTTCTAAACTTTGATTTGAATATCTTCGGTTCATATTTATTTCCTTCATGCTGCCCCTCAATCTCCTACGTTATTCATGTTGCACCATTATTTTTTCCTCATTGCCATAGTTTTGCTTATGCCTAGCCACCTTCACAGAGGCATGCTCATGTCTGCTTGCAATATCTCCTTTCCTCCTCATTTTGCATTCTCCTTTCGGTCTGCCTTGTCCTGACCTAGCCCTGCGATCTTCCTCGGCTACCATGAGAGCACTTCTTGCAGAAATCATCAACCATCTTCATTGTCTTATTCTCATACTGATCACCTTATCTACTTGGCTTGCAAGCAATGTCTTCAGCTGTATATCCTCATGCACATTTCCACAATGATTTCTCTCCACTTCCATCCATTAATTAAACTCGTTCACCCTTCCTTGTCGACCCTTCCTGCTCTTCACACCGTCTTCAGTACATATGCAACAAACCATTCGAGTCGTCGACTCCCATGACCTGCAAAACGATAAACACATCAACACAGACATGAAATTTCGAAACCCGCGCTGTTGTGGTTTCATTTTCGTAAGGGTTTTAAAATTCAATTTTAGTTCATTAACATTAGTGTAGATTTAACCTTCGATTTTTTTTTTAGTTAGTGCGATTTTGTTCATTTATTTCTAGTTTTAATTTGTCAGCGTTTAGTTGTAGTTTTATGTTAGTTTGACTCTAGATTTAAATTATTATTTTTTAGATTTAGATTTTGTACCGTAGCTTTAGAATTCATTTAGTTCAGATTGTGATTTGATTTTTCTAACTTAGATTTAAATTCAATTTGTTTAGATGTTTGTTAGTTTAACTTTTAGAGTTTAATTGTTGGTCTTGTTTCATTTAAATTTTTTAATGATTAGCTTTAGATTTTAATTTAGTTTCAACTTTGTTTAGTTTTAGATTTAGTTTGTTTGATTGCTTTTATTTTGTTTATTTAGATATTTAGAATTTTTAATTTGTTTAAGCTTAAAATAACATCAAAAAATTCCAAAAACTCTAAAAAAAAATACAAAAATATAAAAAAAATTTCAAATTTTCTATAGTCAAGTGCGCTAATTTTTCTTTATCTAAAGTTTGACTGTGGATCATTTTAATTTTCGAACTGGGTTATATTGAAATATCTTAAATTCGGAAATATTTCAAGCATCGGGCATTTTTATCTCAATGGTTGTTTCATGATAAGCTTTGATTGGCTCAAGTATCTTAATGAATGATCGTGGCATTTTTCAATTGAATATCATTGTGATCAATCGTGTTTTAATAAGCAGTAGTTAATCATCACTTACTTGTTTATAATTGCATAGCGAGATCTTGTTTGACTCCATAAGGCACTGGTCTTAAGCGTGAAATCTAATTTAGATCTATGGAATCTCGTTTATTTTATCAAGTATTTGATGTTTTAGCTGTGTCTCCTGGATTCTTCATCCTCATTTCTAATAGGGTCTACCTCGCTTAGCTTGCAAGGAGACGGCTTAAATAGAATTGGAATAAAGGTAATGACTTCCAATCCCTAAGTGGGTGTCTAGCCAGTGCCTAGACAACTTTGTGCAACAACAAGCTCAAACTTCCTTGCGAGTTATATTCTTTAAAACTTTAGTAGGAGTGCAATTTACTATGTAATTTGCACAGTTAATGGCTTCTGCCCAAAAATTGAGACCAAGTCCTTTAGATTGAAGCATACAATTAGCCATTTCTTTTAAGGTGCGATTCTTCCTTTCAGCTACACCATTTTGTTGTGGAGTATATGGAACAGTATGTTGCAATTGAATGCCATGCTCAGTGCAGAAGTTGATAAATTTATTGTTAACATATTATCCTCCATTGTCTGATCTTAACTTAAGATTTTGATGTCAGTTGTTTCTCAACACAAAGACACCAAGGCCAAGACATATTAAAAACTTCACACTTAAGTTGAAATATACCCAAGTGCGTCTGGAAAAATCATCAATGACAGTTAAGAAGTACTTGCAACCAGAGAAAGAAACAACAGGAAGTGGACCACATAAATCACTGTGCACAAGCTGCAAAGGGGCTGAAGCGTGCCAAGAGGCACGTTTGCCAAAACTATCCCGATGATGTTTTCCGAGTACACATCCGGAGCAAACACCATCTCGGCAAGATACCATAGGAAGACTCGTCACCATATTTTCCTTACATAGAGTTTGAAGAGAGCGATAGTTTAAGTGACCAAATCGCTCATGCCAAAGTTTGCTCACATCATCATTATGAGCAACAAAAACAGAGGGAAGAGATGATGACCCAAAGTTGTCAAACTTATACAACCTTGTGGAATCATCAGCAATGCCAGTAGCTAAAATATGTTTAGGATCTTTGTAAGAACTCCCTTTGGAATTATCCTAAAATTTCCCACTAAATTTCTGAGTTTTGCTAGAGATAGACTTAGTGTTAATTCGACCAACAGTGTAATCTCTACTACAACTAACACCCTTTTCATGAATAAAATCAAAGCATACATATTCCAACAGTAATGCGATTAAATGAAGATCAGCAGTGAAATTTAATTTTACATAAGGAACTAGTCTATACATAGAAAAATACCTAGAATAAAGTTGATGACTTAATGGTGGTTCTCCTGGTGATGTTGTGAACAGTTTACTGAAACAATCAAATCCTCCCAGCCAATCTAGGAACAATCCTAGACCCAGAGGATGCCTCCTCTGCCCCCGTGCCCAGAATTCCAAGAACCCAGAGACTCCCTTTCAAAACAATTCCTCTCCCTCCATATTATCACTTGGTAATCATGATGAATTTCCAAAACAGCCCCCCCTCTCCTTCATATTTCATCCCTTAAATAACCCTCCTCCACCGCCTCTTACCTCTCGAGATCTTATCCGCATTAATGTTGATATTATAAGTATTTATGGTGAGGTGAGTCACATTAACGTGGATAAGGATATATTTATGGAAGGGGTTATACAGTTGTTTCATTTATGGAGCATTTGTCTTACATTAAATTTTTAATATTTGAATATTCCTTTGTAATTTAATGAATTAACTTTATATTAAATTATATTATTTTATTTTATTAGTCCTTTTTTATATAATTTATACTTAGTTAATCTTAATATTAATCTTTAATCTTAATATTAAGTCCCTAACTTATGTAATCTTGATATTAGTAGGTAGGTGTACTAGTGCGATGTGTGCGATATAGGCATGTGTAGCTATCAAATGCATATATCGTACACACGCTAATATTATTTTGTGTATAACTTGGGAATGGGTCGTTACAATCTTTGAGTTCCTTGATTACAACATCATGAGATGAGAATTCTACTATTTTCCCTTCACCTGAACGAGTTATATGATAAACAAATAGAAGATTGCATGACAAGGTAGGAACACATAGTACATCATTAAACTGACCATTATCTAGATGAATGGTTCCAGATCCTACAACACTAAGAGATCTATCATCACCAACATAAATATGTTTGGTGTTACAATCATTTATAGAAAACATGGATTGGCACTGGCCATGTGGTAAAAACTCAGAATCGATGAGCCATTCATGAGAGAAAGAGAATACATTTAATGCATAACCGGATCTTGATGCTTGACAACCACAAGCAGAAAGTGCCATGCCTGAAGATGAAGGTGAAGAGTGCTCAAAATTGATGTTGTGCTTCTTCATTGCTGCTTCTAAGGCTTCCATCTTCTTAAAACATTTGGACTCTATATGGCCATCCCGATTGCAAAAGTTGCAATGTCTATCTGTCTTCTTCCCTTTGTTTTGATTTGCCTTGTTATTTTGGTGATTTGATTTTTCAGTTTGCGGCTGAAATTGCTTAGGGCCCTTGTTTGGTTTAGGACCATATTTTTTAGGATACTGCTTCTTGGGATTCTTTTGATATGGTTGTTGTTGGGCTGCTAAGGCTTTCTTAGAAGTGTTTCCAGCAGTGATAAGACCAAGGTGTAAAATTTTTTCTTGTTCTCTTATCAAAGAATCACAAAAGACATCAAAAGAGGGATTCTTGTAGGTGGTTCCTGAAGAAATGATGGCTTCTCTGGTGGAATGGAAGGCAGAAACAAATACAGAGTATGCAGGACCAAGCTTAGCAAGAATGCAATATATGAGGCTACCATCATCCTTTTTGATCTTACAACCTTCTAAAAGAATTCTGAGGGTCTTAAATTTGGACAAAAAATCTTCAATGGAGGAGAAATTATTGGGGTCCAAAGTAAGCAACTCATTTTCAAACTGGTGGGCCCAGATTTGATTTTGAACACCAAAAACAGTTTTTAGCTTTTCCAGGGCCTCATCAGGGGTGTCAATGTCAAGGATATGAAATTGAAGATCTTGAGCAATGGACATTTTTATCAACCCGCGTGCTTGATCTTGTTTATTTTCCCATTTAGCAGCTTTATCATCATCGGAAGGTTTAGTTTCTTGTCCTGTGACTATTCTATAAAGCCCTTTACTTTTAAGTATATCTACCATGTGAGGTAGCCATTGGAAATAATTGATGCTGTTAAGAATAACCGGGCATGCACTTCCCATTTTTTTTTTTTTTTTAAACTGAAGCTAAGAAAAGTTGAAACGAACTGCTCCAATGGAAAGATCTCGAAAAATTAGGCCGTTTCAAAAAAACAGCTTCCAGATGAAGAAGTTATGCCTTTTGAAAAATCTGAGTTGTAGATGCCGAATAGCTACGGGAACGGGATGAAGTGCGGCTTTTAAAAAAAAAAATCCGCCCCTTTGAACAAAAACTTTTTACAAAAGAAGCTTGAGAAGGAGACTTGAACCCAAGACCTCTATTCTCATAAACTAACCCCTCACCAAGTGAGATAGTAAAAGGATCACGTTATTGTATGAAAGGAGGAAGGGTTTTTTTTTTTTACTCTGCGGTGTGCGTGCCTTTTCCTACACAAAAAACACAAAAAACCAAGCAAAAAAAAACGAAATGCAAAGCCTTACGGTAGAATGTTAGATTTTCGGTTACCCTTACCGGCAACTATCACTTTTTTCACTATTTCTGATTTCCCGAGATCGCACAAAGACGTGGGGAAAGAGTATACGTAGCAAAAAAAAATCCCTTTTTCCTATTTCTGATTTGCCGAGATCGCACGGAGCGCACAGCAAAGAGCATACACAGAGAAGTGGGTATAGATCTGGCAAATAAATAAAACCTTAATACCGAAAATAAATAGAAAAAAAACAAAATAAGCAGAACTATTAACAAATATAACTGCAAAATAGATGCTTTATACCTCCAGATCTAAATTGACATAACTTGGGCAGCCGGAAACCTTTTCGCATGAAACGAAAGGCGTTCCTCACTATAACAGACACTCCGGACACAACAGAGTAGTTCTCCAAGCCCAAAAATGTTCAAAAATAGTAGATCTACAAAATGGCATTCGCATATAGTCAAACCGGCTTCAGATTTTGATCAACAACTGACGCAACCCTCAAAATAGCTCTGATACCATGTAGGAATTTACAGGGTAAGTTCTGTAGATCAAGAACCAAAGGTCACCGCTCACAAACAGATCACAAATCAGCACACCAGTATAATCACGTGATTAAAACCCTCAAAGAGGGAAACAGTCCACGACCTGAGCCAACGCGGCCACTTCAAGCAATTTATTAATATAAAAAGAAAGGTTACATATGTTTCTCTCATAAACAGTTACCGAACAAATGACCCTCCATGCTCTTTAAATAGAGATCATGGACCAATCGGGTGTTAAGCCACAGATCAAGTGTCGTTAATACCGAGGTGAGAGATAACCGTCAAATCACTACAAATCTTGACCGTCGGATTATAAGTTACAAATGTACATGGTAAAGAAACACACTTTACCTAACTCTACACTAGACTAAGTTATTCTTAACTATTTCCTATGTGTCGAAATATCCTAACAAGATGTAGGTGGTTTGAACAGACATTGAGGAATGCTCAGGAGCATGTTGATGCTCCTAAGAGCACATTCAGGAAGAGCAAGCCTCTTTAGAAGTTTTCGAACAATATGGCACTGATGACTAACATCATTGAGGAGGTAGCAGACCAAGAAGTTTGGAGGAAATCCATGGTGAAGGATTATGCATGGGATATTATGCCAGGACCAATGGGAAAACTAGTTCCAAGAGGCTCTTTAAGAAGTACCTTTATCACTAAGAGGGAGTGTTGATGACAGTACCATCAGACAAGTAGTTCCACATACGTCTAAGTGTCTAAACATGTGGAAGTCATCAAAGGATCATTTAACCCTAGCAAATTACTTTAATTAAAGAAATTATTAAAGTAATTGACTTTTATAAGAAAAAGTGAGTTAATCTAATGAAATGCAAAGGTTATTTGCATTAGTGAATTAGATGAATCTCAACCATTGATCTCAAGTGAAATTGAGATCTAATCTCAACTATCAATCGCTCTGGAGATTAGGGTTGTGGATTTGATCAATAACTCAACCTATAAAAAGAATGTTAGGTTATGGGAAAAGACACATCAAGTGAGCACAAGATTGTGAGATAGTGAAGTGAGCATAAAACAGTGAGATAGTGACATCTCTATGATTGGGTGGAAAAGGGCATTCACCCAAGTGTGCAGGGTTCCGAGGAAGAAGTAGAAGGGGTAGCAAGGGAGAAGGATCCAGCAGCTAGCAAGGTCAAAGGACAGGTTTTTGAGGGTTTGATCAGCTAGAAATTATCCATGTTTTTGTTGTTTGTATTTTTCTTCAAAGGTTCGTTTTCTTAGTAAGGAAGCCCTTGTATGTTTGAAGGTAATTTATTGATAAAACAACATATTTGGAGGACAGAATTTATGAGTGAGAATGTGTATGACATTGGTGTTATTTCATTGCTTCCATTGTTTATCTTTTATTTAACTGTTAGAATCTCAGTGGTGCTTTTATTCAATAGATATGCAGTTACTTAATTTACAACAAGGTATATACTAGAGAATAAATTGCCAGTAGTTGGGGTTAGAAATTAACATCAAGCACTTGTCTCCCACAAGGGTCCAAGATGTCTCCTTCTCTCTCCTCCTCGATCAAGTATATCAAGTAGCACTAGCACTTCCAAAACCCTAGTATTCTCTTACAAAAACTACAAGAACAATGATTCTTTACTCTTTTGGGTTTATCACAAACCCCAACTTCTTTCCCTCCCTTAAGGTGAAACCCTAGACCTAGAAATCCTTTGAACTTCCCCAAGAACCTTAGCACTCTAAGACAAAAACAAATAATATAATGAAGTGTACAAAGCGGTAGAGAGAGACAAGTTTGCTCCACTACTCACATCTCCAACACAAGGGTGTGAATGAATGAAAGAAAGGACTCTGCTTCCTCTATTTATAGGAGAGATGAGGGGGGCCAATAATATAAATTGGGCCTAAACCTCTAAAAACAACCTACCTCTACACAAGTAGGCTCACAAGTGGAGTACTCTCTCTCCAAATGACACAAGTCAAGCTACAAGGTGAAGACGTCAACACCAAGGCTCCAAGGCATAAGCACTCCACGAGATGTGTCCAACGCTTCTCCTCCACAAGCCTCCAAAACCATATACTCCTTCAGGTCCACCACACTTACATGAACACTCCCTCAACCCGAGCATCCTCAAGTCAAGTACAAGCCTCCATGCCAACAATCAAGTGTGCTAATTCCATCTAGGGCTCAACACCCTCCTCCAAGATGCCCAAAGCTACTCCAAAGCAAGGCATTCTCTGAGCAAGCAACTAATCCTAAGTTGCACTGAAACGGAAACGGGAACGGATACGGATACGGGGTTTGAAACGGATACGGCAAATTTTCAAAAAATCTGGATACGATACGGCAGGAAATGCCACGTCATATATATATATATATATATATATATATATATATATATATATATATCAAATTTACATTGCCATTCATGATTCATATTTGAAGTTTGAGAATCTAGATTATATCTAAATAGTAAAAATGCATAATGATTAATCATCTATCATCAATGATCATCATGATATCATCTAGATTCTATCATCTATCATCTATTCATCAATTATCATATATGAATAAAGATTTCATATTCATAACGACTTGTATTTATTTAGCCTGTCATGTCTTATGTAAATATTTCTTTAAGTTGGAGATATTTTGAGTCTTGACATGAACACACATATAATCATACACCAAATCTTTTCTTATGACAGCCATAATATTTTTGTCGTGGGATTTTCTCTTATTTTTAATAGCAATTTTCAAGTTGTAACAAGACTTACAGATGGATTCAGTAAGATAAATGTCATTTTCATCAAAGTTAACTATTACAAACCTGGATGTGAAGCGAAGTTGTTATGATCAGATGAGAAGTTATGATTAGAAACACAACTGTTCAGTGTTATCAGTTCATATCTGTGAATTTGAATCTACAAGTTGTCCCAGACTTCCATGCAATTCTCAAAAACTGGAGAGTAAGTATAACTGGCTGTCAGCATCAGCCCTCTATTCACAGCATCCTATTGTAATGAAAAATAGTGGCAGAGCATAATTTTTGCATTGTATATTTTATATTCATGCATTGTATTTTTATAGGAGACTATTTGGTTCTCCCGCATTGTATAGACATCATTGTACTCACCAATCCCTTTGACCTATTTTGTGGTCACTAGTTGAACATAAATATAATTATCATATCTTATCTTATCTTATCTTTATCTACTAGATTGGTAGCTTGATAAATTATCTTATGTTTATCTACTAGATTGGTAGCTTGATAAAATCTAGCCACCTACATTAGTTACGGGGAGAGTAAAACAAACATTCAAATATTATAACACTCTAAAACTACAGGCCACGTTTCCAAGCTTCAGAAACATACTTAAGTGTCTAATAATATCATGAGAAATCCATGGCAGCGCAAACCTAAGAAATTTGCGGCAAACAAGGAAAGATGCGAATTATACGAAAAAAACGTCGAAGGTTTTATATAGCTGTTCAAGGCAGAAAATATATGCAGATATGCAGAGTCTGCCATTATTGTAAGCGCTAAAATGTTTCCGTGCCCGATGACTACAAACGTTGGAAGACTAAAAGTACAGGCCACGTTTCCAAGCTTCAGAAACATACTTAAGTGTCTAATAATATCATGAGCAATTCATGGCAGCGCAAACCTAAGAAATTTACGGCAAACAAGGAAAGATGCGAATTATACGAAAAAAACATCGAAGGTTTTATATAGCTGTTCAAGGCAGAAAATATATGTAGATATGTAGAGTCTGCCATTATTGTAAGCGCTAAAATGTTTCCGTGCCCGATGACTACAAACGTTGGAACTTGTGGTGTGCGGGTTGACTAATGCCAATGCCAAACCTTCTTTGCCATTGCAATCAAGGACCTTAAAATACAAATATTGATATTACGAACATCAATGCAATTCAACACCACAGAATTATACCCTAGCATAATCAGTAAAGTTAACTACGAAAACAAATGCAGCTATAATGTTCTCGGCGACAAAGTGAATAGGGTAAAAACATTTCAAAAAATCGTGATACATTTCAGATTTGGTCAAATACGTTTCATTTTTTGGACAATACGTTTCTGTTTGGCAAATACGTTTCCAAATTTTTAACAAATATGTATCCAACTTCAAAAACGGGACGGAAACGACAATTTTCGGGAAAAACCGTATCCAAAATTTCGGAAACGGATAAGATACGGATCCAAGGTGTTTCCGAGGTGTTTCGTACAAGTTTCAGTTTCCGAAACGGGGATCCGAGTTTCCGAGGGCCAGCCTAGGCGTTTCCGGCAACTTAGCTATAATGTTCTCGGCGACAAAGTGAATAGGGTAAAAACATTTCAAAAAATCGTGATACGTTTCAGATTTGGTCAAATACGTTTCATTTTTTGGACAATACGTTTCTGTTTGGCAAATACGTTTCCAAATTTTTAACAAATACGTATCCAACTTCAAAAACGGGACGGAAACGGCAATTTTCGGGAAAAACCGTATCCAAAATTTCGGAAACGGATAAGATACGGATCCAAGGTGTTTCCGAGGTGTTTCGTACAAGTTTCAGTTTCCGAAACGGGGATCCGAGTTTCCGAGGGCCAGCCTAGGCGTTTCCGGCAACTTAGAACTAAACTCCATGTGTTACTACATGAAGAAATCACCAAGCTCCATAACTCTCAACACTCCAAGGAAGAATGCTCCCTGCAAGGTCTAACAAGCAACAAGCAAGCCAACTCCATTGTGTTTATCCATCACAAAACAACCAAGGGTCATCCATAAACCCTACAACCCACATCACATGAAGCACCATCAAGTATGATGTAAACACACTTTCAGAGTAACCTTGAAAGCTAACAAGGTATTCTAGGAAGCTTGTGTCCATAGCTTCTCAAGATTGTTTCCTTAGGCCATGGTGCATACAAACATGTCTTGCCATCCAATATTAAAGCATATAATGTTTTTCATGTTTCTTTGCTTAAGATGTATGTTCATGATCCCATATTCTTGATCGGTCCACGATCCAAGGAGATCAAAATGGAGTATTCTAAACAAATCCCACTTACATTATGTGAAATTTTCAATCTAAAAATGCTACTGCAGTCATTGATTTATTTCTCTTACGTATTTATGATAAGTTATTTACAGAAGCTTCAGTAAATTTTGAAATAAATACAGCTGCAGCAATCACTTTAATCTAAAGTAGAAGAACAAAATAACATGTATCACACATGAACAATTGTCCCCGAAAAAACCCAATGTGGGAAAACCAGTGCAGCAGATGAGGGTTTATATTAATCTTCAGCAGTGAAAAGATCGTTTACAGAATATATGACGAGCAGATATTTTGCATACACCTGAGATGAATTTTCCGAACACCTCAGAAGAATTCCCGACACATGGTAAGCACTCCCCCCCCCCCTGTGTCACTTTGCGTGGGCCCTCTGCGCAGTCACTGCGCTGGACTGCATCACTCTGCATGGAGGGTTAGTGCTGCTGCTCAGCGTTGCCTCCTCTTCGTCTTCTACCTGCCTTCTCTTCGTCTCTACTAACTTCTCCCTCCTCCTTTTGTCTCTGCAACCCAACCTCTATAACCTCACCCTCTAAAATCGAATTCTCTTACTTCAAAATCAATTTCCTTCAGGTACTAAAAATGTGCCCGGCTTAATTTCCAAATGACCCTCAAGTCTTCTCTTATAGTCTTTTCATTGATGAATCAATGGCCCAGATTATAACTTTAATCAATGGCTCAAATTAAAAGATGACTTGATCTTCATTTTCTAGAAGATTCACACTCTGCTTTACTAATACTATTTAATTATTTAATTTCTCGAAGTTTAGACTTAGGAATCACTTTAAAATAATTAATTATTTTAATAAAGAAAGATCCGAGTGGAATTTCCACAAACAATTTCTAGGTTCTCTAGAATACTGACGTACAAGCCTCTTCCCAAAATGTGAGACTTGCAACACTTTCCAATGCTACAAAATCAACACTCCCTCTTAGCAAGGAAAGTGTTTCAGCAAGGTACCAACTATATCTACTCTGACCTGAAGCATTTGATGTGCTGCTGATGTCTTGGTTGTTGCCCCTCATCTCTGCGATGTTGCACTCTGTACTGTTGCCTGTGACACCACCTCTTCCACTGCCTCACCGTACTGCAGCTCCCTCTGAATCTGAAGACCACCCATTCCTCTACTGGAAGGGGTTCTCGACCATCCCCATCTTTTCCCTGAAGTAAGTAAACTTAATCTTACTCAGAGCCTTTGTGAGGATATCTGCCACATGTTCTCCTGTAGGAACGTACTTCAACTGTACAGCTCCTCATTGGACATAGTCTTTGATGAAGTGGCACCTAATGTCAATGTGCTTCGACCAGTCATGAAACACAGTATTCTCAGAGAGCTTGATGCAACTCTGATTATCACAAAATTCTAGTCGGTTCCATCCTCTTCTTGAGCAGGTTCAAAAGCAGTTTATGAAGCCATATGGCCTCGCACGAAGTTGTGCTTGCTGCCATATATTCAGCCTCGGCTGAGCTCAGTGCCACGCATTTTTGTTTCCTACTACACCAGGAAGTCATTCCTGATCCAAGACTGAAACGATACCCACAAGTACTTTTCCGATCCACTGGGCTTCCAGCCCAATCTGCGTCAGTGAACCCACTCAACTCAATTTCATTGTCTTTGGTGTACTTCAACCCATACTCGATTGTCCCCTTCAAATATCTGAGAACATGTTTGGTTGTTTCCCAATGAGCCCTCCTTGGTTCCACCATGAACTGGCTGAGGGTATTCACTGCATAACAGATGTTTGGTCTTGTATTGACCAGGTACATCAATGATCCAATGAGCTGCCTATATAAGGTAGGGTCAGCCTCATCATCCTCGGACGTGTCTATCTTCTTCCAATTTGTAATCATTGGTGTAGCCATGGGTCTACAGTCCTCCATCTGAAACCTCTTTAGGATTTTTGTAGTATATCTTCCTTGCCCGAGGAAGATTTCTCCCTTCTACTGCCAGACCTCCAAACCAAGAAAATAGTGCATCTGCCCCAGATCCTTCATGTCGAATTCAGTAGCCAAATTCTCCTTCCAGTCTTTGATGAGCTTAGATGATCTAGTCAAGAACAGATCATCTACATATAATACCAGGATTAGCAGCTCATCCCCTACTCTCAGATAGTAGAGGTTGGGATTTGCGTCACTCTTGACAAATCCCATCTTCTGCAGGTAGCTATCAATTCACCCATACCATGCTCTGGGGTCTTGCTTCAGTCCGTACAAGGCTTTCTTCAGCCTGCATACATGAGACTTTTGCTCATGTGTCTCAAAGCCCTCTGGTTGTTCTATGTACACTTCCTCTTCTATCACCCCATTCAAGAACGTTGTCTTGACATCCATCTAGTGAATCTCCCATCCCATCTGCGTTGTAAGGGAGATGACAGATCTGATTGAAGTGTACCGTGCTACAGGGGCGAAGATTTCTTCATAATCAATCCCTTCCTTCTGTGCATACCCCTTAACCACGAATTTGGCCTTGAACTTCTCTATGCTACCATCTGCAGCATACTTGATCTTGTAGATCCACCTTGATCCTACAATCGATCTATTCTGCAGTCTGGGGACTACTTCCAACATGGTTGTCGAGTGTACAGTTGTATGGAGTTGTCCATTCTCTCTTGATGCCTTCCTTTGCGCAGAAACTTGTGAAGTCTTTATCAATATACTCTCCACCATTATCTGATCGCAGCTTCTTGATCTTCTTTCCGGTTAAATTTTGTACTAAAGCCTTGAATTCTTTGAATCGCTCAAAGACTTCATCTTTGGTTTTGAGAAAGTAGATCCATGTTTTCTGAGAATGGTCATCAATGAAGGTAGCAAAGTACTTTGCTCCACTGAGAGCAGTCATGGACATTGGTCCGCAGATGTCTGAGTGTATCGACTCCAATACACCCTTGGCCCTACTATTGCTTCTTGGAAATGCTGCCTTGGCATACTTCCCTAGTACACACCCCCTGCAAACATCATCTTTCCTTGTGCTGAGTTCTGGAGCTCCCATGACAGTCTTCTTGAGGATCTTCAAGGCTCCATGATGTAAATGCCCCATCCTCTTGTGCAATAATTCATTCAAGTCTCTTTCATCTGTACTTCTTATTAGTGCCATTGGAAACTAGAGCTGTAACTTATATAGTTTATGGCTCCTTACTCCAATTTGTGCCTTCCTTTTCTAGCTAGGACGTTTGACATAAACTTTATTTCCAATAAAGTATACATCGTAACCCTTGTTCTGGAGCTGAGACACGAAGAGTAAGTTCATCCCTAATCCTGGTACATGCAGTACGTTTGTGGCCCGAAGCTTGTTACCAGCTTTTGTCTGAAATATTATGGTTCCTCTACCAAGGGGGGTACACTTGGCCTTGTTTCCCATCGTGATTTGAAAGTTCATCTGCTCTTCCTAGTAGCTCGAAAAGCATTCTCGAACTCTCGTCATGTGAGCAGATGCTCCATTGTCAATATACCAAACTCCTGGACAGGTCGTGTTGACACAAGCGTAATCCTCTTCTAATCTGGATGCCAGAACTAATATGTCATGATCCCTCTGTTTCTCCATGTGTTCTGGAGGACTGCGTGAACCCTTCCGAGCTGCTGCTGCATCTATGTCGAATCTAAGTTCCATTGCAGAACCTCCTCTTTTGTCTTTTTCCTTTAGCTCTGATACCATGTGAAATTTTCAATCTAAAAATGCTACTGTAGTGATTGATTTATTTCTCCTACTTATTTATGATAAGTTATTTACAGAAGCTTCAGTAAATTTTGAAATAAATACAAATGCAGAATTCACTTTAATCTAAAGCAGAAGAACAAAAGAACATGTATCACACAATAGAAACAACCACATGAACACAGTTATTTTTGGACAATTGTCCCCAGAAAAACCCAATGTGGGAAAACCGGTGCAACAGATGAGGGTTTATATTAATCTTCAGCAGTGAAAAGATCGTTTACAGAATATATGACAAGCAGATATTTTGCATACACCTTCGATGAATTTTTCGAACACCTCAAAAGAATTCCCCACACACAGTAGGCACTCCCCTCCCCCCTCTACGTCACTCTGCGTGGCCCCTCTGCGCAGTCACTGCGTTGGACTGCGTCACTCCGTGTGGAGGTTCAGTGTTGCTGCTCAGCGCTGCCTCAAATTCCTCTTATGTCTGCCTTCTCTTTGTCTCTGCTAACTTCTCCCTCCTTCTGTCTCTGCAACCCAGCCTCTACAACCTCACCCTCTTAAATCAAATTTTCTAACTTAAGAATCGATTTCCTTCGGGTACTAAGAATGTGCCCGGCTTAATTTCCAAATGACCCTCAAGTCTTCTCTTAAAGTCTTCTCGTTGATGAATCAACTGCCCAGATTATAACTTTAATCCATGGCTCAGATTAAAAGATGACTTGATCTTCATTTTCTAGAAGATTCACACTCTGCTTTATTAATGCCCTTTAATTATTTAATTTCCCTAAGTTTAGACTTAGGGATCACTTTAAAATAATTAATTATTTTAATAAAGAAAGGTCCGAGTGGAATTTCCACAAATGATTTATGGGTTCTCTGGAATACTAATGTCCAAGCCTCTTCCCAAAATATGAGACTTTGAACACTTTCCAATGCTACAAAATCAGCGCATTATAATGTCCCCTATGGATTAATTGCCCAAGAGAGGACAATGTAGCCTATCCAACCCTATAGGCTATAACCTTTGATAAAGGGGCAAACCCATTATCCAATGTTTTGGGGCAACATTGGGTAAATTTTGGGGTAGCTGGGGAAAAAATCCCAATTTGGGGGTTGCACATGAACCCCTCACATTAGATTACGGAAGAGAAAGCCCCCATGAGAAATCTTCAAATAAGAGAGAGATAAGATCATTTTATCGTCATCGAATTGGATATAATTTTCTTTGTTTTCTTTGAGCCTGAGGCTCTAAGGGTTTTAAGACCCCCTTATTCTTAACTAGCTTCAGTGGAGGTGATCCCACCCTAGCTAATCCCCTTTCTAGTTTTAGTGGAGGTGATCCCACCCTAGCTAGTCACTCCCTTCTCTATTTTGTTACAACGACAGTCTCTTGGAGTAGTTTGGACTTCTTTGGTTATCAAGGAGGAAATACTCTACAGTTTTAGTTAATAAACTTTGTCCAAGCAATGGGTATCCTCCCTGTGGCTATCTGTGACGTCATGTGTTTCTCCCTAGGGCACTGAAGCTGATTATGAGGCAACGTGGTAGTTTTCGAGCAGCAAAGACTCCCCCCAGGATCCATGTAGACAAAGCAAGGTCTTGAAAGGCATTTAAGTCAGGTGATGGCCCACGTCCAGCCTTGTTGCGAATCTAAGATCTGCGGGTGAAGGCTATATGGGTAGCATCTGCTGTAGCGATGTTGAGGAAGAATCCTTCGTGCTAAGGGGTTCATTGCGACAAATTGAAGGAGATATTTACGACTGAGCAAGGGCATACCCTACAGTGCCCTAATTAGTTCTCGCAACAATAAAGTGAACATTCATCATACCACAGGCACTAACAACAACAAATAATCGAACCAGCGCAAGAGGCTTCTCCATCAAAGGTGGAAACTCGAAGCAAGGGTAACATAATAGATAAACAATAGTTATCCATTGGTCTAGTAGCCACAATATTGAGCTAGTTACAGTCAAAAGGTTTTGACTACTCAAGTTTGACATTGTACTTAGGAGTATACTTGTGGTTTTTTTAGTAGAATTGATTTGTTGTTTTTTGTGGGCAGCCAGCCTTAACTTACTATGGTTTTGTTGAAGATGTGAAAATTCCTTGAAATGCAACAACTGGATATATTTCTTCTAACCGATAAATTCGTTATGCAGTTTATTTTGTTAATGGCCAAATAACAAAATATTCACACTACAATTTCTTCACCAAATAAAATATTGTAGAAGTAAAAAAATAGGAATAGAGAAATATTAGCACACACACAAAAATTATGTCACCGTTGTTTTTGGAAAATTGTCCCCGAAAAAACCTAATGTGGGAAAATCGATGCAATAGTGAGGGTTTTTATTATTATGTAGCAGTAGAATTTCTGAGTATAATAAAATGTCACCAAACTGGCAATTCTATCTGACGAAAATATGGGAAAAAATATTTGACGGAATTTTACCCTCGCTCCATGCAATCTCGGCTATGTATAACCTCTAAAAAGCAAGTCATCCAAACCCTTTTTGCATGCCCTGCATAACCTCTATGCAGACCCTCTCACGCTCAGCCCGGAACTGCTGCCAATCAAACCATCCTGCCTGCAGCTGACTGGGAAAATGTCTCTCCAACACTCTAGAAAATCTTCCCAACCTCTGGAACTAAAAACGTCCTTCCCTTCAACCAAATCGAACTGCCTATCTTGAGTCTCTGTGCAACCTCCTAGAGAATTATTTTGGCCTCCTCTTTCTAACTCTTTGAAACTGGAAACTCCTCTAGAATATTGCTATGTTGCTCCTCTACCACATGCTACTCGATCACTGGCTCAATCTCACTATTGAATCACCTGCCACTGCAAAATCGAAGAGCCTTGATCACTGAGTATCTGCACTAGTGTGTTTGTCTATCTCCCCATCGACCTCTTCTTGTAATCTCCAATTGGGACTCCAATGGCCATGATTAAAACTTAGTCGGTGGTTGAGATCATCTCCAAGTCAATTTGTGTGAGTTTCTAGAGAATTCTCACATTTCTCAATTAATTACTATTAATTAATTATTTTTCCTAGGTTAGACTTAGGAAATTTTTAATTATGGTCAATTAATTTAATTATTAGTCTTTAAGTGGAATTTCCATAAACGATTTATGGGTTTTGGAGATTTCATGTGTTTTAGCCTCTCCACAAAGTTTTGAGACTAGAACACCATCTGATGCTTCAAAATTTAACACTCCCTCTTAGCGAGGACGGTGTTCTCTCTGTCTAGTGCTACACAATCTGCCAAGACACCCCGTCTTTGCAACATTCTCCATGCAAATTGCTATTGTCTGACAATTGTAGTTGTTTGCCACTTTCCACCAACCATTGCGCTAACTTTGATTCATCTGCCACTGACTGTAGTTGAATCATGTTGCATTTGTGCTGCTGCTGATACTGCACTATACATCTTGTACTGATGTCAACTCTGCAACTGCACTGCAACTCCCTCTCACTGGTGTTGCTACTATTGTAACTACGCAACTGAGAAGCATCCAAAATACTTTGTCCCTGCTACTAAAATGGGTTTTCCACTATATTTGCTCTCTAAAATAGATGAACTTAGCTCTCCCTAGAGCTTTCGTGAGTATATCTGCAACTTGCTCTTCTGTGGGAACATACTGTAGCTGGACCGCTCCACACTGCACACAATCTCTAATGAAATGACACCGAATATCTATGTGTTTCGACCTGTCATAACACACTGGATTCCCCGAGAGCTTGATGCAACTTTGATTATCACAATAGACATTGGTCACCTCCATGTTGATTTTTGTAGCATCGAAGTGCTCTAGCCTTGAGACTTTGCAGAGAGGTTAAGAGACATGTATTCTCCAAGACCCAAAAATCGTTTAGGGAAATTCCACCTAGAGATGGCTTAATTAAAATAATTAATCAATTTTTAATATTTCCTAAGTCTAAACTTAGGAAATATGATTAATTAAAATGTATTAATTAAGTCTGGTGTGAATCTTCTAGAAAAAGGCATGGATCGAGTCTCGGTCAATCTTAGCCATCTATAAAGTTTTAATCGTGGTCGTTGAAGTCTCAACGAGAATTTATAAGAAGAACTCGATGGGCACTTGGAGAACACACCAGTGCAATTACTCAGTTGCCCAGGCAGATCGATTTTCTCAGTGGTTGAAGTTTAGCAGAGGAGATAGAGGCAGTGGGTGAGTTGCAAGTGAGAGAGGGTATGAGCAATAGTCCAGGAGTGCAAGATGGATTCAGAAAGGGCCAACGTAAGGAAGGAAGGAGTACACCAGAGCACCGCACAGAGGGTGACATAGTGAGACCAACATAAGGGCGGAGGGCCTGTTTCAGGGTCAAAAGATCGTTATGGAGAGTGAGAAATTTGTTACTGAATTTCTCTCAGTATGTTTCCTCTATTTTGTTGTCTAAATATATGTACATGAATTACTGCTGAAGATTAATAAAGAAACCCTCATCTACTGCACCGGTTTTCCCGCATTGGGTATTTCCGGGAACAATTGTCCAAAAATAACTGTGTCAATATCTTTGTGTGTGTGCTAGAATTTCTCAAGTTTTCAGCATTTATTTTCTTCCCCGATATTTTTTTTGTGAAGGCTGCAATGTGTAGGTTTCGATATTTGTCGTAGAAAACTGCAAATAATTTGTTTAATTAATTTAACAATAGAAGAATCATCATCAATATTGCAGCAAGATTCCGGAATCGGAATTTTCACATGGTATCAGAGATCAAGGTTGAAGCAAAAGAGTTCAGTGTAGAAAGGAAGAGGGAGAGTCCAACCACTGCATAAACAGCTGCTCGAAACCCCGGGAAGTTGCGCAGTCCAATAGCCAAGAGGACATTTTTTTTAGGAAAATTTGTTTCTCTGAGTGAGTCAACAGAGAATAAAATGTTCACATCAAAGATTGTCAAAGGCAGAGGGAGTAGCAACATTTTCTCTTTGCAGAGCAGATCTTCAGCCAGAACGCAGTATTTTGCGGCAGCGAAACCAGCATTGGGGAGGAAAGGAGAAATAGCACAAGAAATCATGGACAGAATTGGCAGTCAGGAAGCCTCAGAATTATCTTCCAAGTTGGAGGATGAGTTCGCGTGTTTGTCAAGTTCGACATCATCTGGTGTTTGGTACATTGATAGTGGAGCTTCAGCTCATATGACAGGAGTTAGAGAATATTTCTCTAGCTATCAAGAAGAGTAGATGGTGTTAGGGTCCCGTGATTTGGCCGATTGGCTAGCCAAATGACGATGTAACATCAAACCAAGCTTTGGAGCCCAAGGACCTAGCCTTCCTGGACTCAGAGAGGGCTCTCTCTATAAGAAATTAGTTCTACCGATTCTAGCAGTTGCACGGTATTGCGATATTCCGAACAGATTATGAAGTATGTTTTTTTTTAGTTTTTTGGTTTTTTAAGTTTGTGAGGGATGAAACTGATCAAATACATAAGCTGGATAACAAGATGTAGATAAATTGGGCTATGGGGTCAAACAGGTCAAGGAAGCTAATGAGGCGATGATGTAAAGCTGCTGTAGGGCCGATTTGATTCACAATAGAAGGGATCTCTGGGCAAAATGGATTAAATGAACAATAAGTTGGTGAAAGACAAGGGATTTCAAGTGAAAAATAGTTAATAGCAGACATAAACATGTAATAGCAAGCCATTGATCATGCTAGGAATAACTATAAGCTAATCAATACATAGAAATCAAACATTCCAGCCATACATAGAGGTATAAGACCTTCTAACTTCGGGAAAAGGCTATCAGTCTTTGGGGAAAACACATGAGACAAACTAACAACTCATAAACTATGCCGGAATGCCTAAACATAGTCTCTAAGTCATTGGGAACTTGGGCAAATAAGTTTTCATAGTTTTAGGCAAAGGGCTAGATCGGAACTAGGCCTCCTTGGTTCAACAAAATGATCAACAAATCAGTCAAAGAGAAAGTTTTATGGACAGAACTATGGGCAGCTGATAGGTAGGTAGGGCAAACCATACATCCTGCTCAACATACATGGAACTGATGAATAAAACTTAGCAACAATACCTTAGGTTACTAAAGAGCAGCTAAGAATTCTTTAGCATAACTAAGGGAGAAGAAAACATCAAGCTATGAAGATTCAGGGATTTTGAGGTGCCTCCATGGGCATGTCTCAAAATCAATCTTTACTGATCTATAGCAGTAAGAAAAATTAAATATGAGTGAAAACTAGAAGACAAAACAACATTAAGAAGCACTATACCATTCTACCATGTCAAGGAATCCATCAACAAGCCTTCAACATTCCTCAAAAGCATCCAAGAGGCAGTCCAAAAATCATAACTCAAGTGTATTCTTCAAAGCTCATATGACCAATGCATTAATTTCTTCTCTCAAGTTCAGCCTCTGATTTACAATGAGAACCATGGGATAAATAGGCTTGAGGGAGGAAAACCTCATGGAGCAACTAGCTATCCCATTGGCCAAGTCAAAATATCTAAACTTGTCCTTAAGGCTTTGCAAAGCCCAAGGCACAAAATATCCCATAAAATATCTAAAAAACTGCTAAAAACGGAAATTATATTGACTTTACATGATTTTCCCATGATAAAAATAGCCTAACGCACATTTGGGAAAAGCAGATTTTTGGAGTTCAAAAATTGCAAAAATATTTCATATTTATGCTTGAAAAATGTCCCCTGACTTGCTGGATGCAAATGGAAGCCTTCCCGATGTCGAAATGAAGCTCATGATGGCTCGTTGGAAAGCTATATGTGTCTTCTTTCCGATGCAAGTGGAATCATCTCAATCTGATCTCTGAAAGTCCCTCAAAACTGTACCTGTGTGCAAAAACCCAGAAAATAGCAGGCTGCTGATAGGGCGGGCAGAATGTGCAAAATGAGGCTGTTTTTCGCCAATTTGAGGGGGCGAATGATCTTCAAATGCCCTGAAAATCGCGGGAGAGCGGCTCATGAAATTATGGAATCCATTGGTATCACCCTCCTCCCTTGACGACTCTTCAAACTGAAATGGCGCATTTATGTGTTTTTGGCGAAAACCCAAAAAATGCCAAAAAACAAAAAGTTTTCGAAACAGGCCCAAAATTGGCATGGATGACCCTCAAGGGTCCATAGAAACATGTTCCGAAGCTGAAGCTAAAATATCGAGGGCTGATATGCTTTTTGCCTCTTTCCGAGCTAGGCACCTCTCCTTTAATTTCTTCAATTTTTCTTGTGCCACCTTCAATTTGCGCCGGGCGAATTGGTTTAGCTTCTGAAAGTGAAGAGTTCTCTTTCTCTGTAGCTCAAGATCCCTGTTTGCCTTCTCGAGCTTGGTCTCCAGATGCTGGTTAGCCCTCTCAAGCCAAGCTTCCTTGTTTTCCTAAATTTCCCGCTCAAAGAGGGTAGTGAGAGGAAAAGCTTCGAATTGAGCTTGCTCTTCAGCCTTCTGTTTCTCCAAGGCTCTCCTAAGCCCGATGGTTCTAGGCCTCTTTCGCCTAGGCTGGTCCTCCTCTTCTTCATCATCAAATTCGCCAATAAGCTCTTCAATTCTTACTTGCGCCCTTTCTGCCTCCTTTTTGTACTTGATGGCCTTTGCCTCATGAATGGCTGTATGAAACTTCATTTGTTTGTTCTCAACCTCTAAGAAATGATTTAAGTTCCTTGCCCTTTGGAGATCTTCTTGTAACACCTCAATTTGACCTTCTTTGTGAATGAGGAGATTTTCAAGGATGCGTGCCTCATTGTCGCTATCATCGCTCGGGATAGGGATGACAGCTGATTTACCTCCATGCTTGGCGCTTTCTCTAACTGTACTTTTTCCTTTGAAGGCCAATCTAGCGCTCTTTCTCCTTGGTAAGCTAGGAGTTGTCCTTTTGGGCAATTTCCCCTTCTTAGGGGCAGTTTTGGTCACCATTGAGGAGGCAGCTTCAGCTTGTTGTCCTTCCCCAACATCCTGTCCAACTTGTGGCTCAAAAGATGTTTCAATTGCTTGCTCAACCTGCTGCTCTTCAAACTCTGTCCGCTGCTGTTCCTTTTCCTGTACTTGCTGCTGTACCTCAACCTCTGTCTGCTGCCCTTCTTCCTGAAATTGATGTTGTTCATCAACCTCTAGTTGCTGCCCTTCTTCCTGAAATTGATGTTGTTCATCAACCTCTAGCTGCTGTCCAATGATAACCAACTGCTGCTGTCCTTCTAAATCTGGTTGCTGCTGCTCATCATCCTCCTTTTCTTCCTGTGGCTCACTGCCCTCTCCTTCTCCTTGTGTACTTGGCTGCCCAGTGATCATCTTGAGTTTTTTAGGGGTAGGCCTACTAGATAAAGGCACTGGGCGATGGACAGGCTGAGTAGGAGACACATGAACAGGAGGGACAGTGGCGAAATCGGCATGGATAATGAATAAATCCCATGAAACTCCTTTCTTCTCCAGCTGGTGTAAGAAGATGATCTTGATCAAGGAATGGTGAAAGAGAGAAGGGATTTGCTGAGGTGGAGCTTTCTTCTGGACAGTAGCTGCCATTTTCTCTATGCTCTTGGACAAAAAGTATGGGAGGTTTAATTGTCTGCTCCTGGTAAAATGCATCAACCAGCGAACATGATAGGCAAAGATTTGGCTAAACCTCCCTTCACAAGTGAAGTATCTCATTATGGCCTTCATCAGTGGAGCATAACTGTCAAGGAGATAGGAGAAAGGAAAAATAGCAGTGATGGTCTCCCTATGTTCCGGCTTGATGAAAGGTTTATAGTCCTCCAAATCAAGATGCGCTTGTTTAAACCACTTTTCACCATGATACGGGATCTTGGTAGCTTTGGATACATACCTCGGAGAGATTTTGAAGTCAAGACCTGCAAGCTGGAAGTGTTTGTCCTTGAACCTCAAAGCGCACAAATGTGTAAGTGGTGAGAAACTCTTGACTTCCTCTATCCTTTGACAGAAATCAAGACAGCCTACCTCATGGAAGTTGAAAAGTACTGAGGGATGATCATTGATGTATTCTATGGAGATAGGCTCATATCTCTTATGTTGTCTGCCTTTGTGATCTCGTTTTGGAGGCATTCTAACTTGAAACAGGCTTGGAAGAGGTACACTGCCTTCAATGTATGAAGAATGCCTTCCTGAATTGAAACTGGCTACCAAACTGCTTGGACAGATAGGGACACTGTGGTTTGGATGAAATGTAACAATGCTTCCTTGAATAAGCCCCCTTCAACACTTATTAACAAAAGTTCTTCAAATTTGGATGCACTTCAGCTATGTATCCTTCTCAACAATGGCGCTATGTGTAAGAACTGCTTTGTAGATTCTTTGTGCACAGTCTTGAACAAATCCCCTCTTGTGATTTTGCTTAGAGGCCTGTTTGCATTTGTATTTTTGTTTTTGAAACCAACCTTCAAAAATTATAACCCCGCTTTTTAAGGCCATTTACCTTGAAACATGCCCCTGTCAGCAGACTTCTGTGGAGACCACACAGTGGGAAAAGAAAAAGACCCTGTGGTTAGGTGAAAAATAGCCCACTGTGTTAAGAGAAGAACCTTTCACTTGTGACTTTTTGAGAAGTCAATCACTGCCTTTATAACTCTGCCCTTGATGTTTACTTGATCATCAATAAATGCCTAATCATCTACAAATGCTCAATCATCAACAAAATACCCCGTTTCACCTTCAGAAAACTCTGTCCAACAATTTTCAGAATGATATCATGTAGTGTAATGAAAAGGCAGGCTTAGTTTAGGTGTAAAATAAGTGTGACAGTGGTTTTAGGAAACAAATTCTCTGCTCTGTGAGTTTAAACGGTCCACCCACTGTACCTCTGTTTTCAGTATTATCTTTCAAATACTAAAAATTCTGTTTTTCAGAAAAAGGCTTTGCTTCAACCTCAGAATTCTTCTGTCAACAAGGTTTCAGAGTGATACAATGTATTGTAATGACAAAAGGCAGTCTTAATTTAGATTTAAAAACAGTGCACAGTACTTTGTGAGGGACACCTTTGCTTGTGTTTACACAATATCTATCAATGCATTTCTGCTCCTGTCTATGATGTTAGATTTCAAACACCAATAGCCTCTGTCTTTCAGAAAAACGGTCCCCTTTACTCTCAGAATTTATTTGTTAGCAGATCTTCGGAATGATGAAATATAGTGCAAAGAGAAACCAGACCTAGTTTAGGTGGAAATCAACGCGGACAGTGGTTTAGGTAATACACCTTTTGCTTGTGAGTTTGAGAAATATACCAACAAAATATCTGCCCCTCTGTTTCTGATAACTTTGCCATCAACTAACATCTTTATACCCCTGCCTCCAGCTTCTTATCAACAAATTTTGCCCTTTAACTATGTACAGCTTCAAACCGAGGTCTACAGACTTTAAACTTGATTTTTCGAGTTCTTTAAAGTAGGAGATAGAGTACCTTGTGAGTTTTTGAGAAGAAATCCCTTGGAGGGAGCTAAAAATGCAACGGAACTCTTCAAAACTGGCGCGGCAACCTTTGGAGCAAAACCCGTCGCGCCGGAGAAAAGTGTCGGGTGGAGTTGTCGTGCGGTCGGGCGGCCACCTACAGGCACGTCGTGCCCGCCTACAGGCACGTCGCGCCGACGTTGAAGGCCTTTGCAAAACGACGCCCAGGCACGTCGCGCCACTTTCCAGGCCCGTCGCGCCGATTTTTTAATGCAAAATTTCGGAAATTTCGCCCAATTTTTTCGCTTGTTTGATGCTGGATGCGAAAGGACTCTGACTCTAGCCCTTTTTTACAGTGAATTTCCACTCCTATATTTCAAACTTATATCGTTTTTCAAAACAAAACAATATCAACGGTCACTCTATTTTTAAAAGGTAAAATAAAGCCGTGGTTTGGTTTCTCATGCGGAGTTTCTTGTTTTAATACCCTTTGATTTTTTAACCTCGGTTCATTCAAAACTGGCTTTGGAGATTCGCCAATCCTTTGATCATATGTATATCGCGGATCTTAGCACAAGTGTGAGGTAGAGAACTTCCAGCTTTGTTTCTTAGGTGGTTCCTTCATTACTAACCTTTGGACCCTAAAACAAGTCTTCATAATCTTGGGGCTATGTTTGCCACTGTGTCTAATGGTGTAGGTACCAGTGGCTGCATCTTTTATGACTTGCACTGTTCTCCAAAGAGGGTCATTTTTATTATAATTTTATGTTTGACAACTCACTGCGCCACATCCCTGTCACTGCTTTTGCTATACTGTATCTTTGTGCTGAAACTGTCTTTTAGGATAATGGCCATTGTGTCTGTTTTAGGGAATATAAACAGTGATAGTTCCTAAAAAACAAATCTGCCTAATCATCAGATCATATACCAGTTTGCCTCCTTATTTGAAAAGACAAACTTGTAAAATATGAAAACAGGGCTTTTTGGCACACAGTCTTTATTCTATTCTGATCAGCATATTAAACCCCTTTTTGTCAATAGAAACATTTCATGACTGGACATATGTTCACTGCCTCCCTCTCTTGGTGATTGCTAGTAAAGAATGGCTATTTCATAATGCACTAAAAATGTTGGAAAAGTTGTAAACACCTCTTCTTGAAAGGCGCCTCTTTTGGACTTTTGACATATGATATTGTTTTGTTGCTCGACCCTTTCCTCAAGGAGAAAAAACTTCTTTTTGATATCAGTGGCACACATATGCTCAAATTGTCTCTTTTTCTATTGCATACCTGTCCTTATGCATTTTATGACTCATCTTTGGTCATTGTTTTACTTTCCCAATGATAAATTGCTGCTTCTAGGTGTTTCACAGGTTTCTCTCTGGACTGTAAATACACTTTTAGGTTGCATCCTTTCACCCTAGACTTCTTTGTTTGCTCAGAAGGATTTTCTTTGATTTCTGGATAAGTGGTCATGGAATGTCTTTAACCCTTTTTAAGTTAACTGCTCCTTTGGCATTCAAAGCATACAGTATGTTCAACATTTTCTCTTTTCTACTGGATGGACTGTTGATAGATAGCTTTTCGAGGAGGGAGATCAATACATTTATATTATAGACAGTAACACTTTCCTTCATTCAATTTCTTTGTGTCTTTTCCCTGTACTTTTGGACTTACCAATTTTCAACAGCCTGCAATGATTTTTGGCCCTCTGCTCATATATGGAGGAGGCCCTTCATTAGGTAAAGTATCAGAAGCCCCCCTTTACCACTATGTCAAACACAACCTTTCTCTGAATGTGGTGGTAAGTAAATCATTTGAACAACATCAATCTAGGCATCACTATTTGCAAGCATCACTGTGTTTTTTGAAGAAAACCTAGCCACAGTGACACTGTTCTAAGGTTGCTGAGATATTTGTCACTTGGCTTGTTCATCTCATGACCTGTTATATTGACAAAGCTCTTTTTTGACTATGAAGGTCATTACTTTCTTGAAAAACCAAGAACTTTCTCCTGCCTGTGTAATGACATTTGTTTATCATCTGTTCTGTTTGATCTTTTGGATAGACAGGGTCCTTGTGCTTTGGAAAGTTCACTGATGACAGGCCTTCTAGAGTTTCAACCATTCACCTGACTTGAAAGTTTCAGATGATCTCTTTTATCAGGCTAAACTCCCCTTTCCTTTGAGCTTATCATACTTCCACTACAATCCTGTTATGGTCAGCAATTACATTCATGAAACCTGAAGATATTGTTTCATTGTTTCAGTCAGGGCAAACCTGGAATTTGCAGCCTTCTGAGTCAACTCTGGCTTGCGCCCTCTTCTTATGGATGAAGGAGGCGCCCTAACCCTCTGCTTGTAAATGAAGGAGGTTCTGGGCCTTGACAATTTACCATTTTGCTGAGACAGTGGTGACCCTTTCTTACTGTGATTTTCATACTGAAAAGAGCTGTAAGGTCCTGATTGAGAGCCTTTTGTTTTGCAGCTTCATCTCAGGCTCAAAATACATTTAGAAGCAGTTGTTCTTCTAACTGTAAACTCAAACATTTACTCCATGAGATGAAATATATTTCCTGTCTTTGTAGAACCACAGAACACAGTGAAAAACCTACTAGTCATCTTGAGAATGGGCTTCATGCAGTGCTGAGACCTAGGGAATATGAGTGGCGCGACTTAAGGCTGTCTGTCAGCTTCATTTGCAAATTAAGGGATTAGTCATGGTAGGTCTGCTGCAGATGAGGGCCTTTTTGGCTTTTTGATGATTGCCAAAGGTGAAATGTCCTAAACGCCACTTCCTAACATAGGGGAGACCTTTGAAACAGATGTGGATTTGCCTTTTAAAGCTGATGGGCAGACTAATAAGGCTGAGGTTAGATAGGATTGTGATATGGAGTTTTTTGATGTTTCCAGGGGTGTACTGAATAGGTAGAAAGGCGAAAAAAAGTTTTGGGAGGGTTTTCTGGATGACATATTGACATAAGGAAATCAGTTTCTAGAAAACTCAGCTGAAGATATAGTCATCACTAACATGCCAAAAATGCGATGGCTAACGGATGAAGCTTCTAGATCCTTGTGGACAATAGAACCAAAGTGTACTCTGGTTAGGAAGAGGCACCATATATTTTCAGACGGAAGCAGGAACCAGCACCAGCACTACTAACGTATTGCATGTGCCAGGAATAGGTATGAACCTAAATTTAATGTCCCAGTTACAAGACAAGGGATATGATGTATACTTCGTAGGAAAGAAAGTTTATGTCAAGTACCCTAGCTGGAAGAAGGTAAGGCAAATTGGAGCTCGGAGCAACAGGTTATACAGGTTGCAGATCGATTCTCCAATAGCACTAATAGGCAGTGATAATAACAGTGGGAAGGAGTTGAACGAATTATGGCACAGGAGGATGGGACATTTACACCATGGAGCACTAAGGATGCTCAGAGAAACAGTAATAGAAGTTCCAGTTCTTAGCACAGATCACGATGATGTGTGTAGAGGTTGCGTACTTGGGAAGTATGCAAAGGCAGTGTTTCCTAGAAGTGACAGCAGAGAAAATGGCGTGTTGGGATTGATACACTCAGATATTTGCGGCCCTATGTCCACCAGAGCTCTTAACGGTGGCGAGTATTTCATTACCTTTATTGATGATCATTTCAGAAAAACCTGGATCTACTTCTTAAAGACCAAGGATGAGGTCTTTGATCGGTTCAGAGAGTTCAAGGCTCTCATAGAAAACACGACAGGGAAAAAGATCAAGGTACTACGTTCAGAAAATGGTGGAGAATACACGGATAAAGACTTCACAAATTTCTACGTGAGGGAGGGTATCAAAAAAGAGTGGAAAGCTCCATATAGTCCACAGCAGAATGGGGTGGCGAAGCGGAAGAACAGAACAATAGTCGAGGTTGCAAAGGCTATGTTGTATAACCACGATCTGCCTAGATTTTTATGGAAAGAGGCATGCAATACAACGATGTACATTAAAAATAGAACTTCTCATAAAGCATTGGGGAAGAAAACGCCAAAGGGGGTCTTCACAAGGAAGAAGCTGGAAGTAAGTCATTTGAGGATATTCGTGAGTGTGGCTTATTGCCACATTCCAGATGAGAAGCGTAGTAAGTTGGATCAAACTGCAGATAAGGGGTACCTCGTAGGGTATAGCGAGACCTCAAAGGCATACAAGATCTACATTCCTAGCAACAAGAAGATTGTAGTAAGGCGAGATGTAAAGTTCATGGAAGACAGAGCTTTCAGAAGATCTTGAGAGATGCCTATAGGTGCTCATAAGCAAATGTTCCGTTAGTCCAACAGCAGCAGCGATAGCAGGTACGACAAGCAGGAGGACAGTTACAAGGATCAAGTACAATGATCAGTACCAGTATATCCTCAGGAGTAGGAGATCTAGGGAGTTCTTAGCAGACGGAACAGCAAGAACAGGAGGAGGAACTTATTGAACCTCCCACCACTAGTGGTAGAACCATTAGGGAAGTGCGTCAGACCTTGAGGGACGCAGAGGAGTTCGTCTGAGCTCCTAGAACAGACAAGAGGTAGCACAGGCAGCCTAACATATACCAAGCCTTGGTAGCCCAGGTTGCAGAACCCTCCGTCTTTCAGGAAGCCGCACAGCATTAGGTGTGGGTGGATGCCATGGTAGAAGAATACAGTTCTATCATGACTAATGATGTTTGGGAGGTAGTGCCTAGACCAGAGGATAGATCAGTTGTAGGTTCCAAATGGATCTACAAGATCAAGTACACTACAAATGGCAGTGTGGAGAAGTACAAGGATAGATTCGTGGCAAAGGGGTATGCACAGAAAGAAGGGATAGACTATGAGGATACCTTCGCCTCAATTGCCAGATATACCTCTATTAGATCCGTCATATCCCTAGCAACACAGATGGGATGGGAGATTCAGCAGATGGACATCAAGACAACATTCTTAAACGGGGCGATAGAAGAAGAGGTGTCTATCGAGCAGCCTAAAGGCTTCGAGACTCGTGAGAAGCGCACTCATGTATGCAGGTTGAAGAAATCCCTATACAGGCTCAAGCAGGGACCCAGAGCATGGTATGGTCGAATTCACAGTTATTTGCAGCAATTGGGATTCATCAAGAGTGATGTAGATCCCAATCTCTACTACTTGATGGTGGAGAATGAGCCTCTCATTCTGATTTTGTATGTGGATGACCTGTTTTTAACAGGATCATCAGGACTCATAAAGGATTGCAAAAGGAACCTTGAAGCAGAAGTCGACATGAAAGATATGGGGTTGTTGCACTATTTTCTAGGATTGGAAGTATGGCAGAAGAATGGGGAGATCTTCCTTTGGAAAAAGAGATATGCTACAGATATTCTGAAGAGATTCAGAATGCAAGATTGTCGACCCATGGCAACGCCCATGATCGCCAATTGGAAGAAGATAAATGCATCAGGGGACAAGGAAGTCGACCCCACCTTGTACAGACAGCTCATTGGGTCGCTCATGTATCTGGTCAACACTAGGCCAGACATCTGTTTCACGGTCAATACCCTTAGTCAGTTCATGGTGGAACCGAAAAGGGTACATTGGGCAGCAGCTAGACACATTCTTAGATATGTGCGTGGGACAGTCACATATGGGTTGAAATATACTCGAGGAGATGATGTCAGATTGAGTGGATTCACAGATGCAGATTGGGCAAGTAGTTCAGTGGACAGGAAAAGTACCTCCGTGTACTGCTTCAGTGTTGGATCGGGGATGGTCTCTTGGTGCAGCAGGAAGCATAAGTCAGTAACATTGAGCTCAGCAGAAGTTGAATATATGGCAGCCAGCATAGCTACGTGCGAAGCTATATGGCTTAGGAAACTGTTAGTGATTTTGTTCAAGAAGAAGATGGGAGCGACAATTGTTTACTGTGATAATTAGAGGTGCATAAAACTCTCTAAGAAGCTAGTATTTCATGATAGGTCGAAACACATTGATATCAGATGTCATTTCATTTGACTGTGTTCTGCGTGGGACAGTCCAGCTGCAGTGTGTTCCCACAGGAGATTAGGTAGCAAACGTACTCGCGAAAGCTCTAGGAAGAGCTAAGTTCATCCAGTGTACGGAACAGATGGGTATTCTAGAGAACCCATTTCAGTAGCAGAAACAGATGGATTCTCAATTGCAGCAACAGTAGATGAGAGGGAGTTGCAGTGCAAATGCAGTAGTTGGCAGCAGTACAGCAAGGTCAGCAGCAACACAGATGCAGTGCAGAATCAGAGTTGCGCAGCAGTTGGTGGGCAACAGTAGCCAGACATCAACAGCGCAGCAGGAGATGGTGGAGAATCTGAGTATTGCTATCAGGAGGGCAGCAGTACTAGAGCACATTCCTCGCTAAGAGGGAGTGTTTATTTTTGTAGCATCGGATGTGCTCTAGCCTTGATATTTTGCAGAGAGGCTAACACACATGTATTCTCCAAGACCCATAAATCGTTTAGGGAATTTCCACCTAGAGATGGCTTAATTAAAATAATTAATCAGTTTTTAATATTTCCTAAGTCTAAACTTAGAAAATATGATTAATTAAAAGGTATTAATTTATTCATTTGCGAATCTTCTAGAAAAAGGCATGGATAGAGTCTTAGTTAATCTTAGCCATCGATTAAGTTTTAATCGTGGTCATTGAAGTCTCAACGAGAGGTTATAAGAAGAACTCGATGGGCACTTGGAGAACACATCAGTGCAGTTATTCAGTTGATTTTCTCAGTGGTTGAATTTCAGCAGAGGAGATAGAGCCAGTGGGTGAGTTGCAGGTGCGAGAGAGAGAGAGGGTATCAACAGTGGTCCGAGAGTGCAGGACAGATTCAGGAAGGGCCATCGTGAGGAAAGGCGCGGTACACCAGAACATTGCGCAGAGGGTGACGCAATGAGACCAGCGTAAGGGCAGAGGGCCTGTTTCATGGTCAGAATATCGATGTGGAGAGTGAGAAATCTGTTACTGAATTTCTCTCAGTATTTTCCCTCTATTTTGCTATCTGAATCTATGTACATGAATTAGTGCTAAATATTAATAAAGAAACCCTCATCTGCTACACTGGTTTTCCCGCATTGGGTTTTTCCAGGGACAAATGTCCAAAAGTAACTGTGTCAATATCTTTGTGTGTGTGCTAGAATTTCTCAAGTTTTTAGCATTTATTTTCCTCCTCGGTATTTATTTTGTGAAGGTTGCAATGTATATGTTTCGATATTTGCAGTATAAAACTGCAAATAATTTGTTTAATTAATTTAACAATAGAAAAATCGCCATCAGTATAGCAACAAGATTCCGGATTCGGAATTTTCACACTCCATCCTCTGCCTGAACAAGCTTACCAACAACTTCTGAATCCATATAGCTTCACACGTAGTTGTGCCAGCTGCCATATACTCTGCCTCTGTAGAGCTCAGTGCTACTAACTTCTACTTCTTGTTGCACCAAGAAACCATCCCTGATCCAATGTTGAAGCAGTACTAAGAGGTACTTTACTATCCACTGAACTGCCTGTCCAATTTGCATCTGTGAACCCACATAGTCTGACATCATCCCCTCGGGTATATTTCAACCCATAGTCTATTGTGTCGCACACATACCTCAAAATGTGCCTCGTTGTTGTCTAATGCACTCTCTTCGGTTCCACCATAAACTGACTAAGAGTATTGACCGCGAAGCAGATATTTGGCCTAGTGTTGACCAGATACATGAGAGAACTAATGAGTTGTCTATACAAGGTGGGGTCAACATCCTTGTCATTCGATGTGTCTATCTTTCTGTACTTGGTGAATGAAATTTTTAAACGTGGCCCTACAATTCGATGTGTCTATCTTCTTCCAGTTGGTGATCATGGGCGTAAACATGGGTCTACAATCCTAGATTCTGAATCTCTTCAAAATATCAGTAGCATATCTCCCTTGACCAAGGAAGATCTCCCCGTCCTTTTGCCACACTTCCAATCCTAGGAAATAGCGCATCAACACCAAATCCTTGCAATCCTTTATGTAACCTCTTGCAATCCTCTATGAAACCTGATGACCCTGTCAGGAAGAGATCATCCACATACAACACTACAATGAGTGGCTCATGCTCTGCCATCAAATAGTAAAGGTTGGGATCTGTGTCACTCTTGACAAATCCCATTTGCTGCAAGTAGTTGTCAATCCGGCCATACCATGCCCATGGAGCCTGCTTGAGCTTGTATAGAGCTTTCTTCAACTTGCACACATGTGTGCACCTCTCATGAGCCTCGAAGCCCTCTGGTTGTTTTATGTACACCTCCTCCTCTATCACCCCGTTCAAGATTGCTGCCTTGACGTCCATCCTGTGAATCTTGTTGAAAAGTGTAACTAGGATCGGTTTTCATATTGACTATGTAATTATGTACTTATGTAAAGAAGAAGACGAAGATAATAAAATGTATTTTGTTGTACTTGCTTCATGGGTTTCATGAGCAAGTTTTTATTATAGGTCAATAAACTTCTTCTTGATGTCTATTAGGGCTTGTCTTTTGTTTATAAGTGTAATTAGTGTCATGTATATGAAGAGCCTAGTCATCAATAAATGCTCCAAGACCTTGTCATGAACCTTGTGGAAGAATGGCTTAAAACAAACCTCACTCAACGTTGAAGATAAGCTCCAATATACTCAGATCTAGTCGGCTTCTACACAGTGATAAAGTTGGCATACAAACTGTGTGTAAGTCGGCCTAACAAGGTTGAAATTTGGTACCGGAGGACAGGTGGTTCCCTAAGGCTTTGATCTTTGGCCTAGGGAAAAGTGTCCAAAAGAATTTAATTTTTCTCCTAAAGTGACTTTATAAAGTTATAAAGTCAAATCTAATTTAAAAGTGACTTTAAGTGATAAAGTTACTAAAGTCTAATTTTAAAGTGACTTTAATAAAGTCAATATAAAATTAGAAAGGAAAAAATGACTTTGGAAATAAAAGACTAAGTGGGTCTTTATTAAAGTGGAGTGAATTAAAAAATAGAAAGTGAGATTTAAATGAGCATTTAATCTCAGCCCTAGATCTCAATCTATTTCAGCCATTGGATTTAGGGATTCCCCAAAAGTCACTTAGGGTTAGGTTAAAGGAAGAAAAGGAGGAAAAGGTCATTCATTCTTTCATGAGCAGATTGGGAGAAGGAGAGCAAGAGAGCAAGGGAGATTTCTGGGCAGTGAGGAGAAGGAGGCAGCAGCTTGGCACGCATTCCAAGGCAGCATTTCAGCAAGACATTTCAGCAAGACAAGTACAACAGATTTAGCAAACAGCAGGCAGATTTTTGGCACGGTTTTCTAAGAAGCGGGGAGAACATGCAGTAATATTAGGCACTGAAATGCAGACGTGAGCCTGTATACGTACGGCAGAGTTTTAACTTGAACATTCCTACATAAATCGAGGTTTTGGGCAGCATCATTAATTGCTGTTGCTGGAATTCCCAAGGAAGGCAATCTGGGCGGCATTTGTATTGCAGATTTTGAGCCTTAAATCGAGTAGTAGTATTTATTGCTGTTCTGTTTTTGCTGTTTTTACATTTTAAATGGCGGCGTTGAGTTCAACCACTGACAGATGGGTGTAAAGTCTGTTGCTGATTTTTATTTTAACAGTCTTTATCTCTTCCATAAAAGGCGACTCGAAATAAGGAGGAGCTTTCGAACTGGTTTTCCCCAAGAGTTGTAGGGGGCTTTTCCAGGGTCATGTTGACCAAAAATATCTGTGTCAAATGTGTGAATCACTGTTTTTATGCTTGCTGATTTTTAATTCTGCATTTTCCAGCATTCTGAAAATTTTCAGAATTTGTGTTTTCAGCAAAATTTATTTTCCAGTTTGTTAAATGTATGGATATGGGAAAGGGCATTTAACTATTTTGGAGTAATAAGGTGAAAACTGAAAACCGGGGTGGGAAACTATAAATTTATACATGGTATCAGAGCTTGAGTCTTTGTGGAGTTTGGGACAGCAAGGAGGAAAATTACAGCACATGATTTTCATCACTGAAAATTCCAGCAAGCTGATTTTTCACAAACCATGATTTACCTTTACTACAGCATGATGTTATTTTTCAGTTTTAGGACAGCAGGATGTTTTTGGGACTGAGGGTGGAGGATAGGTTGGATGGGCATTCCAATTACAGCGTTTGGAAGGAGAGAATGCAGAGTATCTTTGAGGAGGCAGAAGTCTGGGACATTATGGTGCATACCACACAGAACCCTGTGAATGTGCCCACTGATGCTACTCAATTGGCAGCATATAATAAAAAGAACAACAAGGGTAAGAGATTGATTCTAGACGGAATCAAAGACCATTGCATTCCTCATGTGAGAGGGAAGAGAAATGCTCATGAGATGTGGACAGCATTGTCCAATCTCTACCAGAGTACCAATGAGAACCGGAAAATGGTCGTGAAGGAGAAGTTGAAGACCATTAAGATGGGCAATGATAGTGCAGCTGGATATCTCACAAAGATTACTAATGTGAGAGATGAGTTGGCAGCGATTGGAGAGGCCATTCCACCCACTGAGTTGGTGCGGATTGCAGTGAATGGCCTCCCAGTTCATGGATGAACTTTGCTGATGGGGTTTGTGCACGTGAGACCCTTCCCACATGGGAGAGGTTTTGGGATGATTGCATTCAGACAGAGATCAGGAAAGGTCAGCTTGGGGCAGCCAAGCCAGTTGAGCAGGATGAGGATGTAGCACTGTTGGCAGGAGGCAAGAAAGGCAAAGGGAAGAAGCAGGCTTTCACAAGTAATGGTGGGGGCAAAGGTAAAGGTAAAGGTAAACAGGGCAACACACAGAAGGACTATTCCAAGGTGAAGTGTTGGAATTGTCAGAAGATGGGACACTATGCAGTTGTGTGTCAGGAGAAGAAGAAGAAGAAGGGGAAGAACTAGAGCATGGCAGCATCAGCAGAGGTTGAGAACTTTGCAGATCGCTTTGACCGAGAGTTTGGGTTCATTGCGTGTGAGTCCTCTAGTGCAGGATTACCTGCCACAGAGGTTCAGAGGGAGCATGCATTTCCCTCCACTAGCGGAGCATCTTTGGGTATCTGGTATGTGGACAATGGGGCTTCACGTCATATGACAGGAGTCCGTGAGTACTTCTCAGAGCTTTCAGAGAGTGGCACTGATATAGAGGTAGTACTCGGTGATGACAGAGTTGTTAGAGTAGTCGGTGTGGGAACACTGACATTTCAGAGGGAGTCTAAACCTCCCTTGAAGGTGTCAGATGTTCTTTATGTGCCAAGGATGAGGAAGAACCTCATGTCCTTCTCAGCTTTGGAGGACAAAGGATATGAGATACTGTTCAGGGGTGGACAGGTGCTGATGTATCCCAGGGGCGCTCCAGCTGATTCAGCTAGAGTGATAGGTGTACGCCATGCAAAGGTGTACAAGTTTGCATTTCGGCCCCTTTTGGCATTGAGCAGTAGTACCGACAGCAGAGCTAGCAGTTCTGAGCTGTGTGAGATTTGGCACCGCAGGATGGGGCATATGTATCATGGAGCCTTGAGGACTTTGCGGGAGATCACTACAGGTGTGCCAGATTTCAGTACCGATCACTTTGATACTTGCAGAGGATGTGCGATGGGCAAGTTTGCCAAATCCCCTTTTCCCAGCAGTGACAGCAGAGCGACTGGGATACTTGATTTGATTCATTCCGATGTGAGCGGTCAGATGTCTCATGTTTCCTTGAGTGGATATGAGTACTATGTTTTATTCATTGATGATCACTCCGGGAGGACCTGGATTTATTTCTTGAAGACTAAGAGTGAGGTCTTCAAGCGGTTTCAGGAGTTCAGAGCTCTTGTGGAGACACAGACAGGTCGGAAGATCAAGTCCCCGAGGTCGGACAATGGGGGAGAGTACACCCTTGGAGAGTTTGTTGACTATTGTGCGGAGGCAGGCATTAGGAGGGAGTTCACTGTTCCTTACAACCCCCAGCAAAACGGGGTTGCGGAGAGGAAGAACAGATCCATCGGAGGGGCTGCCAAAGCCATGTTACATGATCGGGGGTTGCCATTGTTTTTGTGGGCAGAGGCCTGCAACACAGCTGTTTACTTGCAGAACAGGAGTCCGCATCGTGCCTTGGGGCACATGACTCCAGAGGAGGCTTTTTCTGGGAAGAAGCCTGATATTGGTCATCTTCGTATCTTTGGGTGCATTACATACTCCTACATACCCAAGGAGAAAAGGACCAAACTAGAGCCCACCGCAGAGAAGGGTATCTTTGTGGGCTACAGTGAGACCTCCAAGGCCTTTCGGATTTACATTCCTGCGCAGAGGAAAGTTGTTGTCAGGCGGGATGTGAAGTTCGAGGAGGACAGGGCCTTTAGGAGGTCACGGGAGTTAAGAGTATCTGGATCAGCCAGACCCTCAGCAGCAGTTGAGTCAGTCGCAGGGATCCAGTGGGCAGGGATCAGGAGGATCCGGAGGTACATCTATGACGATGTCAGGTCCGTCAGTGGGGAGTGGCTCGCAGAGTCAGAGGGGTGGAGCTATGGGCAGCACGCAGAGCAGTCCACAGAGCAGTTCGCTGGGGAGTCCACTGATGGACAGTTCACACGGTACCTCAGCATCTACAGGTTCAGGTGCAGGCAGGAGGACAGCAGACAGACAGTCAGGAGTTCAGGCTCCTGATGTTGAGGAGGAGGAGTTTTATTCTCCGGCGGGAGAAGTGTGCTTAGGGAAGAGGAAGCCCAAGTGGCTTCAGGACACCTTGAGAGATGCCACATCTGTTGCTGAGCCTAAGAGGCCGGTTAGAGAGAGCAGACCACCTGAGAGGTTTTGTAGCTATATGGCAATGGCTACCAGCATCCTTGACTCTAAGCCTTCTAGCTATGAGGAGGCAGCTAGCCAGCAGGTCTGGAGAGAGGCCATGCAGGAGGAGTATTCTTCTATCATGAAGAATGATGTTTGGGAGATGGTGCCGAGGCCTGAGGGCAAATCCGTGGTTACTTCCAGATGGCTTTACAAGGTAAAGCATGCTGCAGATGGCAGCATTGAGAAATTCAAAGCGAGGTTTGTGGCTAGGGGGTTCTCCCAGGTAGAGGGAGTTGATTATGAGGAGACCTTCGCTCCCGTGGCTCGATATACTTCGATTCGCTCCATTATATCGATAGCAGCAGAGATGGGTTGGAAGATCCACCAGATGGATGTGAAGACCGCATTTCTCAATGGCTTCATACGGGAGGAGGTGTACATTGAGCAGCCACAGGGCTTTGAGGTGCATGGGAAGGAGTCCCATGTGTGCAGACTGAAGAAGGCCCTTTATGGCCTGAAGCAAGCTCCCAGAGCTTGGTACTCCAGGATAGATACTTACTTGCGGAAGATGGGTTTCACAAAGAGTGAGGCAGATCCGAACCTTTACTATATTGTGATAGGTGAGGAGCCTCTCATTCTGGTGCTGTATGTGGATGACTTAGTCGTTACAGGTGCAGAGAGACTCATAGAGCACTGCAAGAGAGATCTTGCGGCGGAGTTTGAGATGAAGGACATCGGCTTGATGCATTACTTTTTGGGTTTGGAGGTGTGGCGGGAGGAGGGGCATTTCTTCCTGGGACAGGGGAAGTATATTGTGGACATCCTTGGCAGATTCCACATGGAGGATTGTAGACCCATGTCGACACCGATGATCACCAACTGAAAGAAGCTTCATGCTTCGGATTCCGAGTTGGTGGATCCCACATTGTACAGGCAGCTGATTGGTTCCTTGATGTATTTGGTCAACACTAGACCAGATATTTGTTTTGCAGTCAACACGATGAGTCAGTTTATGTGTGAGCCTAGGAAGGTTCACTGGGTGGCTGCAAAACACATTCTGCGATACTTGCAGGGGACAATGGATTATGGTCTGGACTACAGGCAGGGGGATGGAGTGAGATTGGCAGGTTACACTGATTCTGATTGGGCAGGTTGTGCTTTTGATAGGAAGAGCACTTCAGGGTGCTGTTTTGGGTTGGGTTCGGTGGTAGTGTCATGGTTCAGTCGAAAGCAGGAGTCAGTAGCATTGAGTTCAGCAGAAGCAAAATATATGGCAGCCAGTCTAGCTAGTTGTGAGGCCATCTGGCTTCGCAAGATGTTGTTTGGCTTATTTGGTCAGCCGTTGAGACCTTCAGTGATTTACTGTGATAATCAGAGTTGCATTAAACTCACGGAGAATCCAGTATTTCATGACAGGCCAAAGCATATCGGGATCAAATATCACTTCATCAGAGACTATGTTCAGAAAGGAGCTGTGAAGCTTGAGTATATTCCCACTGATGAGCAGGTTGCAGATATTCTTACCAAAGCCTTACCACAGGGCAAGCATGTCTACTTCAGAGACAAGATGGGTGTGGTGAGGAACACCTTCCTTGGTAAGAGGGAGTGTTGAAATTTGGTACCGGAGGACAGGTGGTTCCCTAAGGCTTTGATCTTTAGCCTAGGGAAAAGTGTCCAAAAGAATTTAATTTTTCTCCTAAAGTGACTTTATAAAGTTATAAAGTCAAATCTAATTTAAAAGTGACTTTAAGTGATAAAGTTACTAAAGTCTAATTTAAAGTGACTTTAATAAAGTCAATATAAAATTAGAAAGGAAAAAGTGACTTTGGAAATAAAAGACTAAGTGGGTCTTTATTAAAGTGGGGTGAATTAAAAAATATAAAGTGAGATTTAAATGAGCATTTAATCTCAACCCTAGATCTCAATCTATCTCAGCCATTGGATTTAGGGATTCCCCAAAAGTCACTTAGGGTTAGGTTAAAGGAAGAAACGGAGGAAAAGGTCATTCATTCTTTCATGAGCAGATTGGGAGAAGGAGAGCAAGAGAGCAAGGGAGATTTCTGGGCAGTGAGGAGGAGGAGGCAGCAGCTTGGCACGCATTCCAAGGCACGCATTTCAGCAAGACATTTCAGCAAGACAAGTACAGCAGATTTAGCAAACAGCAGGCAGATTTTTGGCACGGTTTTCTAGGCAGGGAGGCCGTACAGCAAGCCGTACAGCAATATTGGGCACGGAAATCGAGGCAGCAAGGGGTTGTACCGTACAGCAGAGTTTTGCAGCAGTTTTGGCACGCAAATCGAGGTTTTGGACAGCAGCATTAATTGCTATTTGCACAGATTTTGAGGAGGCCATACAGCGACATTTATTGCAGATTTTTGGGCACGCAAATCGAGGAGAACGTACAGCATTTATTGCTGTTCTGTTTTTGCTGTTTGTACATTTTCCGAGGCGGTGGTTAAGCACGGAAAACGAGATAAGTTGTAAAAGTCTGTTTGCTGATTTTTATTTTGCTGAATATCTCTCACTGTAAAAGGGCATTTTCCAGAAATAAGAAGGAGCTTTCAAACTGGTTTTCCCCAAGAGTTGTAGGGGGTTTTTCCAAGGTCATGTTGACCAAAAATATCAGTGTCAAATGTGTGAATGACTGTTTTTATGCTTGCTGATTTTTTTATTTCTGCATTTTCCAGCATTCTGAAAAATTTCCAGAATTTGTGTTTTCAACAAAATTTATTTTCCAGTTGTTGAATGTATGGTTATGGGAAAGGGCATTTAACTATTTTGGAGTAATAAGGTGAAAACTGAAAACCGGGGTGGGAAACTATAAATTTCTACAGTTGTTTTATGTACACCTCCTCCTCTATCACCCCGTTCAAGATTGTTGCCTTGACGTCCATCTGGTGAATCTTGTTGAAAAGTGTAACTAGGATTGGTCCTCATATTGACTATGTAATTATGTATTTATGTAAAGAAGAAGACAAAGATAATAAAATGTATTTTGTTGTACTTGCTTCATGGGTTTCATGAGCAAGTTTTTATTATAGGTCAATAGACTTCTTCCTGATGTCTATTAGGGTTTGTTTTCTGTTTATAAGTGTAATTAGTGTCATGTATATGAAGAGCCTAGTCATCAATAAATGCTCCAAGACCTTGTCATGAACCTTGTGGAAGAATGGCTTAAAACAACCCTCACTCAACGCTGAAGATAAGCTCCAATATACTGAGATCTAGTCGGCTTCTACACAGCGATAATGTTATGTATATTTTATTAATTATTAGTTAGATATAGTTATCTTAGGTTTTATTAAGTGAAAGGGCATGATCAAAGATCATGCCTCTTCACCAAGGGACACCATGAGGCTATATTTAAAGCCTCGGTGATTCCCCATTGTAATCATATCTGATATTTTATCAATAATAATATATACTTATTCAAGTTTACCAGAGTTTTTACACTCCATTGGTATCGGAGCCATCGCTCTTCGGGATCTGTGTGATCACCCAGAATTAAGGAATTACAAGAAAATTCCAGAATTGCAGATTTTTTTAAAAACCAAGTGCTTGTGGGCAACAACATTTGTTTTTAAAAAAAAAGAACGAAGAAATATATATATATATATATATATATATATAAAATAAAGAGAGAAGGAAAGTTAACACAAAGGGGGAAATAAATTAAAAGAAATATATATATATATATAAAAGAAAATAGTTCCAAAAGAAAAAGAAAAAGTAAAAAGAGATATATATATATAAAGAAATACGTACATGTGAAGACAAAGTAAAATTAAAAAGGAAGAGTAATTGCTCGTGGTTTACAATCTCGTGGTTTTTGGGCCCATGGTAATTGCCCATGGTATTAAAACCCATTTTCCCTTTCAAAACAACGTGCCTTTTCAAAACAAAGTGACTTTTAAAAACAACGTGACTTTTCAAGGTTAACAATCTTTTTCCCCATAATTATATATATATATATATATATAATTCAAATAATAAAATAATAATAATAATTATTATTATTATTTAAAATATATATATATATATAATAATAGAAATTATTATTATTATTTCAAAAAAAAAAAAATTAATTAATTAATTAATTAATTTAAAAAAAAAAGAGGGAAACACTGGCAGAAAAATATTCCCCACCTCATACACGTTCAATGTCTTCATCAATGTCGATGGCCGAATTCCAGAAGAAATTGGTGGATCTCGATAAACATATCAATAATAATTTTGAAAAATTCGGAAAAAGATTAATCGATCTTGAAGGTACAGTTGCAGGACACTCCAACGACATCAAAAAGGTTCATGATACGACAAATCGAATAGAAAGACAAATGTGGCTAAATCATCACGAGGCCACAGAAAAGCATAATGAAGCAATGAACAAGATGACAGAACTCTTCAATAAGCTAAGTGATAAGATATATAAGTTAAGTCAGACACAATCCCCAATATTTCCTAATATGGAACAAAATCAACAAAACAATTTCGTAGATTCAAGGAACTCAGAAGAGCATCAGAAAAAGAACGATTCCCCACATCATCAAGAAGATAGTAATGCAGATTTTCAAAATAAGCAGCTTTGGAATGCATTTGCTAATCAATATTCCCTTCTTGTTCCACCATTAGCATATCAGCGAAAAGCCAAAATCGAGCTACCCAAGTTTGATGGTAATGAAAAAAATAGCGTTGCATGGCTTAATAAAGTAGAAGAATATTTTGAGATTTATGACATTACTAGTGATGATGAAAAAATTAAGCATGCTTCCATGAAAATGGAAGGAGAAGCATATAATTGGTATATGTGGTGGAAAAAGACGACGTTTGCTATCAGTTGGAGGAAATTTAAGGATGCATTCTTCAAAAGGTTTCAAGGCATAAAAGAAGAAAAGTTTTTTTCAACGTTTATCAAATTACGCCAAAAAGGAGATGTGGACGAGTACACTCAAGAATGGGAGACCTTGGCAACACGAGTACCGGGATTGTCAGAATCTCGTCTAATCCAGTGTTTCATCTCAGGACTTAAAATCCATATACAAGAAGAGCTCGAACTTCATGAAATTACATCAGTAGAAGTAGCAAGGCAAAAAGCAAAAGCTGCCGAAAAGAAATTTGAGAGGTTATCAAAAACAGAAAAAGTATATTCGAGACAAAGATTTCCTCCAACTGAATATATAGATGACACAAAATATGTCCCACCCCATGTTCGTGAAGAAGAAAAATCTAATGTGGAAAAACAAAGAATGAGAGAGGGCAAGTGCAAACGTTGCGGTGAAAACTGGGACCCTAAGCACAGATGTGCTAATGGAAAAGCGAAAAATCTATACAGTTGTGAAGCAACTAATGACACTAACAATAATGATTCATATATAGAGGGATTAGAAGACAACTTAGAGTTCTCTCCAGAAGTCGATGGCGAAACTATTCCGCAAGTGTCATTATCAGCGATGACAGGTATGTCACAACCTCAAACCCTAAGGTTAAGAGGACATATCAAGAACAACAACGTAATGGTTCTCGTCGACACTGGCAGTACCCACAATTTTCTAGATTCAACCATGGCAAAAATACTTAACATCTTTACCTTCCCCATGCCTAATATGAAGGTAATGGTGGCCGATGGTAAGAAGATTGAGCAAGTAGGGAAATGCCATAAAGTCAAACTACAAATAAAAAACTTTCATTTAGAATCTCCATTCTACACCGTTCCATTACGAGGAGTAGATGTGGTCTTAGGAATTCAATGGCTACAAACTTTAGGTACTTATTCTGCCAACCATCAGAAGCAGTTTATAAGTTTTAATTGGAAAGGGCAGAAACACAGGTTGTATGGATTCCAAGCCCTAGAAGATCAAGTCTTATCTTCCTCTCTGATGATGAAGATGATTCAAACAGGAGCGCCAACATCTGCAGTACAATGTCATCAGTTATAAATGTTATCTTCAAAAGGGAGCCACGAAAAGTTACTAGAAGAACAAGGATTAGTTCGGACACACGAAAAAGTATTTCAGGATCTACCCATAAAAGTGCATCCCGATAGGAAAATCAAACATCCAATAGAAGTCAAGGAAGGACCCGACCCTGTCAATATCAAATCTTGTAGCTATCCACATCACCAACAGATTGAACTCGAGAAGATGCTCCACGATTTTTTTAAAATGTGGGAAGCAAGAGCCCGTCACTCGAGAAAACCAAACATTCGTCAACGATGTCCTTCATTACGTATGCTTTGAGGACAAAGCATCTTAAGAGAGGGGCAATGTTATGTATATTTTATTAATTATTAGTTAGATATAGTTATCTTAGGTTTTATTAAGTGAAAGGGCATGATCAAAGATCATGCCTCTTCACCAAGGGACACCATGAGGCTGTATTTAAAGCCTCGGTGATTCCCCATTGTAATCATATCTGATATTTTATCAATAATAATATATACTTATTCAAGTTTACCAGAGTTTTTACACTCCAGATAAAGTCGGCCTACAAACTGTGTGTAAGGTCAGCCTAACAGGAGGAACTGTGCCATATATATACACAAGACCTGCGGCTCATTTATTACCAAGAAGATTGTGGATTCCTCTAAGATTTTACAGAGTATATAAGTGAGTAATTCTGAGGTCTTGTACAGGGTTATAGTGTGGATTTGTTTGAGGCATCACAGCATTTGTTATCGGACCTTATATCAGGAAGAACCTACGGATATAACACAGAAGTATTGCATACTGCTTTGTGACACCAAGCAGAGCAAAGGACTTGAAACATAAGCGAAGTTAAGGGCAGTGTACAAGAACTATAAGTGCGGATCTGTTTGAAGAAGGATTTGCTAATTGTCCTGAGGTTAGATCGCGGATCAGCATACACCTACAGTACATGAAGTTGAGACAGTGTACTAAAGAAGAAAGCAGTCTTAAAGGTGTGGAAAAGTGAGGAAGGCAAATATGTGATTTACATTCCTAACTACAGTTCAAGGAATAAAGTTACAAGTGTATGCAAAGTGAAGATGATTCAGTCTCCAATAGTTGACTAAGCAATAAGAAGTAAAACTTACTGAGACCGATTGGTGAAGAATAGAAGAATCAAGTTTGAGATCATCAAAGAAGAAGTGGCAAGGTCTTGGATACATATATAGGTCAAGGATCTGAGTCTTGGTCATGTTACTTGTCATTTGAAAATCTATAAGAAGAATTTCTCGTGGGTTTTCCTCTCCAAGACGGAGAGGCTTTGCCTTGGCTCTACGAGCCTAACTTTTGTGTCTCGTGTATTTTTATAATTGACTTGATGGAAAACTAAATAAGCTAAAGAAGAGAAGACATAAGTAACTCAAGTAACCTCACAAGTAATTATCAAGAAGAGAATTTGAATTAAACACCAGCCCTCTAAATTCTCAACATGGTATCAGAGCTAAGGTGCTAAAAGACAAGGGCTACTTAGCAAGGAGGCACTTAAGGAAGCAAGAATCAAAGTCAAGGTTAAAGTTTGCCTTGAAAAGTCAAATCAGTTTCAAAGGAAGACTCTCAAGCTATTTCAAGAAAGATCTTCTATCTCATTCAAAGGATCAACTCATTCAAGAAAGTCATCTTTGCCATCAAAGACTTACATTCAAGACATTGTTAGAAGAAGACATCATCTTTTGAAGATATCCTTTATCATCAAGGATTCAAGCACACCTACATTGAAGATTTCAATCTTAGAAGAAGCTCTTGACTTCATCTTCATCATCATCAAGGAAGCTGCAAGCCACTCTACTCAAGTAAGTATCTATGACCTTACTTAAATCTGTCAAGATGACTTATTGCAAAGAGAGCAACAAACTGGTTGGGTCATCAAACTTTAGTGCATGGAAGAAGAGGACAGATTTGAATTTAATTGAGACGAAGTTATGAACTACATTGAAGGATCTACAATTCAACCCCCAAAAGAAAATGCTCCAGCTCATGCCAAGTACATGAAGGGAGAAATCAGAGCCCAGAGGATTATCATAGAATCCATTAAAGACTCACTCATTCCCTATGTATCAAAACTAAAGTCTGCAAAAGAAATATATGAGAAACTGGTGGAGCTATTCTCTGTGAATACTACAAGAGAAGCAATCTCTCCAAGACAAGAACTATACAAAATGAAATTGTCAAGAGAAGAAGGAATCACTCCATACTTTATGAGGATTTCTGAAATAAGAGACCAACTGCAGGAAATGGGAGAAGTAATGTCTGATACTGAGATGACTACAGTGGTGTTGAATGCTCTATCGGAAGAATGGGGAAACTTCACTTCAAGTTTATACAGGAAGAAATAAGCAACACCATTCCATGATTTATGGTCTCTATGTAAAATAGAGGAAACAAGATTAAAAGCCAGAGTTGATACAGGATCAAGTGAAGGGAATCAAGCCTTTGCAGCCATATCCAGGAAGAAAGGTAGATTCGAAAAATTTGGTCCTCAAAATAAAAGAAGAAAGATGGACAAAGTACGATGCTTTGGATGTAATGAACTTGGGCATTGTAAAAGAGATTGTCCTAAATCTAGAAAGGACAAGAGGAAAAAGGAAGAAGCCCATGTTACAAATGAAAGGGTAGAACCTAATGTTAAGAAATCTAAGAGAGACGAAGCGAGAGATCTCTATTATGATTGAGACCATCTTCTTCTTTAAGAGATTTCTGTTGGTTGTAAAATAGTATGATAGGAAGAAATGTACATTAATAGCATCATGATAGAAGCATGATAGGAGCTCTTGGTGAAACAGCTCCTGGAAAACCTTACTGGTAACAATGATGGAAGGCAGTCATCAAGATCAAGGGTCATCATGGAAAAGGGTGCTCTCACTCTCTAATGGAATTATCTATGGGTTCGCTGATTAGAAAGAAAGCAGAAAGGTTTCATCAAGAATTCTATGCTTCAGAATTTTGGGAGTAGGATGTGATGACATATTGATAAAGCAGGTCAATGGAATGAAGTTCTTCATTCAAGTGAAATTGCTACAGGATGACTCAAAGGAAAAAGGTATGAGGTATATATGTATTTATATGCTGACACTGGATGTTGTGAAGTCATGTCATATGGTTGCAGGTAATAGACTTCTATATTTAGAAGTATGATCTATGGAAGAAGATCTCTCATGATGCACTGACAGATGAAATCAACATAATATATCTTCATATGAGGTGGTTGTATATGAACAAGGAACTGGAAATTGGAAGTTCATGGAAATGAAGATGTGCAGAAGGGAAGAGATCATGAAGTGCAACCATGTCAAGAGGCAGTTATCATCCGGAAGCCAAGAAGATGTGACTAGAATATCTCCCAGAGAATATGTAGACTCTGATAGAAGTCTAGTAAAGAAGAAGACCCTTGACAAAACATATCAATAGGAGATGTGTCAATCTGAATAAAGGATGTCGATGCCTACAAGAAGATGTCATGGTGAAAGATCATCAATGAGGTAACTTTTGATTTAAAAATTTATACGTATATGTTTATTTGGATGAGTTTATACAGGGCTGCCAATAATGTGAAAGAATGTAAGATCCTTGGAAATGGTTTAAAAGAAAGCAACATGGCATAAAAGATGGACCAAATAATGAAGATAGATACATCACTTTCTGATAGCTGACATGACTCATGGATGAAAGTGATGGATGATCTGTGCCCTATGGATCCAAAGATTGAAGATTCCTCAATATCGAAATCCATGACATTGAGGGAAGGAATTCTTCATGAGCAGCTGGGTGTCTCACCATTGCTGCTACAGGTCCCTGATTGAGAGGGAGCCTGGTGATAAGTTTCTTACTTGGAAGAAACTGGGTAATTCCTGAGAATGAGCTTAGGTACATTCCTTGTACAGGAATGAGTACATTCCCTTGTGGAATAGGTCCTCCCTGGCTGAGAGGGAGAGATAGACACATCATTCTGGTCTTCACTTGGGAAGACAGAATGGACGATTGGGTAATCATTTTGCATTTGATACTCTTTGAGAATGTGATAAGCATTCAAGATAAGAGTAGTCGAGGACTGATATTCTTTGAGGGATAGCTACCCAAGAGAAGAATGGTCCAAGAAGGTCATACTTTGGGAACATCTGGGTGGAGTATGTACCTTGGAGAGATAATGACTATGATGTCTATAAGTCATGTGTCTCGCCAGCATTGTACCCCATTGTCTCGTTGAGAGATGGGGTTGTTAGTTGTTGAGAGATGGGGCTGTTAGGACCAAATATATTTTGTCCCCGAATCTACACTAAGGGAAAAACTCCTTAGGACCTCACACAACAAATTAGCTGAAGTCACATTGGAGTCTTACCCTCAATCCAAGGATTGCACCAATATGGAAAAGAAATTTGGCGAAAGCAAGTTAAATATTGATGACAAGGACCACAAAGAAAATCGGATTGCAGCAGCAAATTCTCCTAAAGTCACAGTCTTATAAAAGAGGGGAACACAAGACATATTTACTGTAAGAAGCACCATAAAAAGCGTGGAAAAAGGTGTTGGAGTAGAAATACTCAGCATTTAACATAAAATATTATATATATATCATTAATGAATGAATAACGATACAATGGTGAGAGGCCCTTGGCTTAAATACTGCCTTAGGTGTCGCTTAGTGAATGGGCATTATCTTTGATTATGCCCTTTGCCTTAATTTAACAAATAATTACATTGATAATTAATTTTTACATAACATTGCCTTCCTCCTGAAAAGATGCTTTGTCCTCAAAGCATATGTAATGACAGGTGTTGTTGACAAAACACTTATGTCTCCCAAGAAGCTTCTTCTTTTGGTAAGTCCTTCCACTTGAACATGTATTCTTTGATTACTTGAGATCGCAGCTTCTTTTCCCTGATGGAGATGATGCCTTTTGGTTCTAGAAAGACCCTTCCTTCGTCATCTAAGGTCGAAAGTGTTGTTTGTGCCGATTGATGTTCACCAAGTGCCTTTTTAAGGCATGATACATTGAAAACGTTGTGAACATGACTTTTAATTAGGTAGGCTTAAACTGTATGCTACTTGGCTGATATGGTCCATAAAATTTTGGTGCCAATTTGTTTTTTCCTTTCCATTTCAAGGATAATTGCTTATAAGGCTGAAGTTTAACAAATACCCATTCTCCAACTTCAAATTCCCTCTCTGTTGTATTTCGATCAGCTTGCTGCTTCATACGATGTCTTGCATTATTTAAATTTTCTTTAAGAGTTTGGACGACTTTTTAGGTTTCTTCTAACTGGTTTTTTAACAGCTGGAAGTTTCGTCTCGATGATAGCAAGGGTCCTTCCATTTCGGAGGTTTGTAACCATACAGAGCTTGAAATGAAGTCATTTTCGTTGATGTGTGGTAAGTAGAATTGTACCACCATTCAGCAAGATGTAACCACTAAACCCACTTATTTTTTTTGTCTGTGGCATAACAACGTAGGTAGGCTTCTAAACATTTATTGACAACCTCTATTTGGCCATTTGTTTGATGATGATAGGTTGAACTCATGTTGAGGTAGGTTCCTATATGATTGAAAAATTCCTTCCAAAAATTACCCTTAAATTTGGCATCTCTATCACTCACAATGACCTTGGGAAATCCATGTAATTTGTAAACATTTTTGCAAAATATCTCTGCGATTTGTTTTGTTGAGTCTAATTTCCTCATTCCAATAAAGTGAGCATACTTGGTGAGTCTGTCGACTACTACAAGAATTTTATCCTTACCTTCAGACACAGGTAAACCTTCGATAAAGTCCATTGATATTTCTTCCCATTTCTTATTCAGGGTATTTAAAGGATGAAGTAGTCCAGGAATCCTAATATTTTCATTTTTATTCCTCTGGCATTTATCGGATTCTGCTACCTATTTCTGAATATTGTTACTCATTCCCTTCCAAAAGAACGACTGGCGTGCATTATAGTAGGTTTTAAAGAACCCTACATGTTTGGTTGACAGTGAATCATGCGACTCTTTGAGAATCTTGGCTTTAAATTTGGAATTTGAATTTAGGTAAATTCTTCCATTCAAATTTTGAATTCAGAGGAAGGTTATTGATTATAGCACTTATTTCTGGATATTTTGCATATTCACTTCGAATCTCATTAACCCATTTGGGAACAACAACCGAAACTGCAAGTAATGATGGTTCTTTGTCTTTCCTGGATAGAGCAGTTTCCACTACATTGTCCTTCCCCCTTTTATGTAATATCTCCATGTCAAAAGCAACAATTTTTTCAATCCACTTTTGTTGTTCTTCAGAGAGTGTTTTTTGTTGGAGGAGGTATTGGAGACTGTTATGGTTTGTTCGTATGGAGAACCTACTTCCCAAAAGATATTGTTATGGTCTGTTCGTATGGAGAACCTACTTCCCAAAAGATATTGCCTCCACTTGGCTAGTGCATGCATAATAGCGAGCATTTCTTTATTGTATGTAGATTTAAGACGCTCTCGCTTATTGAGTTTCCTGCTTTCGAAAGCTATTGGATGACCATCTTGCATAAATATTGCTCCTATACCAAAACCTGAAGCATCACGCTCAATTACAAAAGGTTTTGAGAAATCTGGAGTTACTAATACATGGGCATTAGACATAACTTCCTTCAAGTCTTCAAAACACTTTTCTACTTCATCATACCATCAAAATGAGTTCTTCTTTAGAAGGTTTGTTAGGAGTGTGGTTATATGGGCATAGTTTTTAATAAATTTTCGATAATACTCGGTCAATCCTAGGGATCCTCTTAGCTTGGAGATATTAACTGGTTTGGGCCATTCCTTATAGCCTTGATCTTATTATGATCTAGTTTTACTCCTTCCATGGATATTATATGTCTGAGATATTCTACTTCTTCCTTCCCAAAAGTGCATTTGGACTTCTTGGCATAGAACTGATGTTCTTCTAATGCATTAAGAACTTGCTCCAAGTGTTGTAGGTGCTCATTCCATGTTTTACTATAAATTAACATGTCATCAAAGAACACTAACACAAACTTCCTTAGATATGGACGGAATAGCTCGTTCATAGTAGCTTGGAATGTTTGTTGGTGCATTGGTTAATCCAAAAGGCATTACTTTAAAGTTTAAACTTGTAATGACCTTCATGTGCTTGGAACATTGTTTTTGCTATGTCTTCCAACCTTATCCTGATTTGGTAATATCTTGACCTTAAGTCCAATTTTGAGAAGTATTTAGTTGCACGTAGTTCATCCAACATTTCATCGATAAAAGGGATTAGAAATTTGTTTTTAATTGTTATTTTGTTTAGTCCTCAATAATCAATGCATAATCTAAACGATCCATATTTCTTTCGAACTAATACAACTGTAGCTGCATACGGACTTTTACTTTTTGTGATGATGCCACACTTTAAAAGATCTTGGACTAATCTCTCAATTTCAGTTTTTTGGTGATGTGGGTATCGATATGGTTTGATATTAATGGGATTTGATCTTGCTTGGACTTCTATTGTATGCTCGATTCCTCTTCTAGGAGGCATCTTCATTGGAAGATCTTGGAATACTTTTTGGTGCTTTTGAATTAGCTCCTAGATTTATGGTGCTTCTTCGTTGACCAAACTTGAAATTAACATTTCTAATTGACGACACTGTACTACATAATCTGGTGCTCCCTTCCGAATCATTTTCATCATTTGGGATGACGAAACAACTTGATTCTCATGTGGCTAGAATCCATATAACTTATACTTCTTCCCCTCCCATTTAAATCTTATAAATTGCTTTTGATGGTTGGCAGAATAAGTGCCTAGGGTTTGTAACCATTGGATACCTAAGACCACATCCACTCCTCCTAATGGTACAGTGTAGAACGGAGATTCTAGATTATAGTCTTGAATTTGCAATTGACTTTATGGCATTTCCCTACCTTTTCAATTTTCTTGTCGTCAGCTACCATAACCTTCATGTTGGGCATTAGAAATGTGAAAATGTCGAGTCTCTTCGCCATGGTTGAGTCCAAAAAATTGTGGGTGCTACCAGTATCGATTAAGACCATTACATTGTTCTTCTTGATATGTCCTTTTATTTTAATGTCTAGGGTTGTGATATACCTATCATGGCCGATAATGATACTTGCGGAATACTTTCATCATCTGGTTCTGGAGAAAATTGTGGAGAATCTTTAATTTCTTCATCATCTAATTCTTCATTGTCTTAATCATTAGTTGCCTCACATGTATATAGGTTCTTGGTTTCCTTCCCCTTAGCACATTTGTGTCTCAGGTCCCATTTTTCACCACAACGTCTGCACCTACCTTCTTTCATCCTTTGCATTTCCAAATTAGTTTTGTCTCCTTCACGAAGATGTGATATATGTTATATGTTGCAGCTTCCGGATTGCTTGCAGGCTGAGGCCTTTTCCGCCACTTCTCTATCTTTGGTAAATTATGTGAATTTTGTTAATATTCTTCAAATAGCTGCAGAAGGCAGTAGTTCGAATCCCTAGAGGGATTGCGCAGTCCAGGCTAGGAGAGCTGAATTTTCGAGGAAAGTCTCTCTCTGAGTGAGTCGACAAAGAGGAAGGGCTTCTAGATCGAAATTTTGTCGAGCCAAAGGGAACAGCGCAGAGCCTCAACATAGAGCTGGTGGGACGCAGTTTTTTTTTGCATGCTATTTGTTGAGCAAAAAGTCGTCAAAAGAGAGAAAAGAAGCACAGTGAGGGAATTTTCTTCCTCAGGGAATTCCTAGCTGAGGATTCTATTTTTCGAGATATGAGCAGCAGATCTAGGTGGTTGATTTACCACCTCCAGCAAAGAGTGCATAAGCCAGTCCAGCGATGCGCAGAGGAGAAAGGGAGGGAGCAGATTCAACATTTTTTTTGGCAGATATGGCAGCTCAAGGGCTTAGAGATCAGCATCGGTTGGAGGGAGCCTCCAACTACGTGATCTAGAAGGCAAGAATCAAATGCCTTCTAGATGAATACGACCTCAAGCTTTTTGTGGAAAGTACGATAGTTGTCCCTACAGATCCAGATTAGAACAAGAAGGACAAGGCTGATATGACGAAGACTAAGAGGTTGCTCCTAGATGGAGTCAAGGATCACATAGTGTCCCACATAGCCAGCAAAGACATAGCTAGGTAGATGTGGGAAGCCTTAGCATCGCTATACGAAGGATCTTCCAAACAGTGGAAGATGTACTTAGAGCAGAAACTGAGGATGATTCAGATGCAGAAGAGGGAGCGTATTGTTCCGTTCCTGTCTAGGCTTTAGGAAACTCATGATCAGCTAGCAGTCGTGGGGTCCACACCTCAGCCTCCCGCGATGGTAAGGTTGGCCCTCAACGCAACCACAGAAGAATGGCAGGTTTTCGTCCAAAGTATCCTGAGTAGAGCAACCTTGTCGAGCTGGGAAGAGACATGGGATGCTCTTCAGCAAGAAGAGCTAAGGAGGGACCTAGTCAAGTGTAAACTTGACGGCAGCAGTGGCAGTGGGTCGAAGGCAAAGGAGGAGGAGGAAAATGCAGCCCTTGCAACCAAGGGGCAGCAGGAGCAGTAGAGACAGAAGAAAGACGTCTCGAAGATAAAATGCTTCAGGTGTGGTGAACTTGGTCACTACGCAACACAGTGTCCTTTGAAGAAACATGACAAGGACGAGAAGCATGATCTGAAGGCTGTGTCTGCAAAGATCGAAGAAGATGAGTATTCCATGAGCGCCCACGCATCTCCATGAGGGAAATGGGGTGATATTGAACTGTAAGTTCGCAAGAACTTCAGTTGGGCAGGTTCCTTGAGGAGTCCACCTCTTTGATCATGACCTTGCTACGGGTACCCAAGATCAGTAGTAGCAGGCTAGAGGAGTTTCAGTTGGTGCAAAGGAGTATTGGAGTGACAGATGCGATAGCCAGAGCGCTAAATCTGAGCAGCGCAGTGGTTCAGAGGGACAGCGTGGGACTAGCAGCAGTCAGAGTTTCAGCATCGAGATGTATCCATTCTGAACACTTGTTGAAATTTTGGATGTCTTTCAGTTGCTTCTCTCAGCAACTTGTTGGAAATATTGTCATTGATGGCAAAGGAGCAGATCAAGATCAGCAAAGGTATAAAGGAGCAGCAAGGCAAAGAAGGAAAAAGTGCATTGAAGAGGCAGCAAAGAAGTAAAGGAGCAACAGATACATTGATGGCTTGGTAGAACATTGATGGCTTGATGGTTGGATAATATTGTAGAAACTGCTACATTGAAGAAATTGTAATAATGTGAAATTGTTGATTGAGCTAAATTGTTGTGATGCAAAGGCGAGACTCTAAGGAAAAGGCAAGACTCCAAGGCAAAGGCAAAGGTGTTGCAAAAACTGTGGTAATACATTAATGATAAACATTGTTATTTGATATTGGCATTAGGATGGTGCATCTAATCATTACATATGGCTAAAATTGATATTGGATAAATTATCTATTTTTTGTTCTAATATTCACATTGAGTTTGGAAATGAATGAGTGGAAGGCAAAGAGTCAAGCCTATTCACTTCATATTCCTATGTGGAATACAAACAGACATCAAATTATCTCTATAAAAGATGTCATTTTGGAGTGCATGAAGAGGTTAGAGAGTTGGAGAATGTGAGAGAGTTGATTAAGATGTTATGCATTAATTACCTGGCACATATGGAGCTGATGTGAAGCAGATTTGAAAGGAAGAAGAGGCAAAAATGAAGATGGAGAGATGCTGAATTTATAGCCAGGTAAACCAACACTTGTTGTTTTTTATTTGCATCAAGGGATTGTAGTCTCCTCTCAAGTTGTGGCTTGATAAATGTTCAATTGGAGCTGGTTGAGGTAGGAACCTCATGTGGGTTGTATCCTATAGAAAACATATGGGAGTTGGAGTTTCCTTGCATGTTGTAGCTTGCAGCAATTTGAGGTAGTAGCCTCCTGTAGGTTGGAGCCTACAGAAAATTAGATGTAATAAGGAGTAGGAGCTTGCCTTTGCATCACAACAATAATAAAATCGTGGTTTTTTGCTTTACAGGTTCCAACTTATATCTGATGTCCATATGCATTGTTCCTATGTGATGATGTGATGTATTAGTCTTCTTATTACTTGTTGTTCACATATTCAGTCTGCTGGTCATTATTTGTTAAGATGCTCATGTAATGTTTCAGCTAATAATTTAATGAAAAGAATTTTAAAGTCCATGAATGGACTTAACTGATTCACCCCCCCTCTTAGTTAAGTCAAGGTTTCATCAATTGGTATCAGAGCAGGTTCCTTTGGTGTAAGCCTAATAGCTTGAAGGAGATCTGGTTGAGTCAGGGATTATCAAAGTGTACCTGTGTTGAGTGCAACAAGCTTTCGGGAATGGACAGATAAGGTTAAAACAGAGTTAATGGCTTATGGACTTGGTGTATAGAAGCTTGTATGCGATGGTTACTGCAAAGACTCTCCCTCTTGCAAGATCAACAGTGGAATGCTAAGGCAAAATGTGTTATGTATAACAAGGATCTTGATACTATAATAGATTTAACGTCTGCAAAAGAAATCTGGAATAGATTGCATCTCATGTATGGAGGAGACACTAGCAGTTGCATTGTCAAGAAGGAGAAGATAAACAGGAAGAAGAAAAACCCCTTTCAAAAGGAAAAGATCCAGTCAAATGAAGTCTTCGCTAGTGTGAATGGACATGATTGCCATGAAGATAAGACAGATAAACATCAAGCTAGGCTTGACTTAGCATTGGCTAAAATAGAAAAATTAAGGAATGGGAGCAGAGACCTAAAGAAAATTGTGCGGATATGTGATGAGAGAGAGCATCAGTGCAAGGAAGAAATTTTTAATCTAAAGATCCAACTTGAAGAGGCAAGGAGAATAGAAGAGATAATGAATATTCGGCTAAGGGAGAGAGAGGTACAATGTGAAAGATTAGAATCTGAGATTATTACAACTAGAAGAGAGTTAGATGGAAAGAACATGTTGTGTAAGCAGTTAGAAGAGAAGGTTGTATTCATAAAGAATGCCGAAAAAATAGCCATAAAGGATAATGGAGTAGCCCTAAAACTACCTACAAAAGAAGAAGCCAGCTACAACATGATTTGTAAAGAAGCTAACACAAACAAGCAGCAAAACCAAGAACAATAGGAAACAAAGAATGTCCATTTTGCAAGAATGCAGCCTCGAGATGAGGTTAGAAAGACAATAAGATTTCAAAGAAGGAAATATGTCTCATGCTTCCATTTCCATGAACCGAGACATGTAGCAGCAAAATGTTAGAGCAATGAAATCAATACTAGTTAACAGAAGGTGTAGAAGTCAATGAAGTTCCATCATGTGAACAAACAAAGAAGACTCTCATCAACCAGGTACACTAACTATTTTTTTGGTTATTGTTATCTATGCAATGAATTTGGTCATAAAGCATTTGAATGCAAATTATACACAAAGAAAAGCGTGAACTCAAGAAGGAGCAAACAATTTCCTGCATTTCTTGGCAATACAAAATGTTATGTGTGTAATAACCTTGGCCACAAGGCCAAAGACTGCAAGCTATCACATACCCTAAAGAAGCCTAGACAAAATATGTACGCTACAAGAAAACCAAACAATGTGACAAAAGGAAATAAAGACAGTAGAAAGCAGCCTACGAAAGTGTGGAAGAGGAAGAACAAAGAACAGCTAGTGACCTAGCTTGATCTCAGGGGGAGTTGCTCAAGAAAGCAAAAGATGAATCTATTGAATGTTTGAGCAACACCATCTCAGGGGGAGAACAGTTCCATTAATACTCATTGGAGACAAGAAAAACAAGTAAGTTAAAATCTAAGGAGGGCCAAAGCAACCAAATAAAATTGAAGTCATTATTAAGACCCTTGCAATGAAGATGGAGAATAAATTCAGCTTGAAAGGGAAGTGAAATATCTACTAATAATGTTACCTTCTAGACAGTGAGAGGTATTTGCAAGGATTCAAGATCTTGTTGAGAAGAATAAATAAATAAAATTTCACCGTCTTATATGACTCGTGACTAAGAACTCCATAGAAGTGGAAAGAAGCAAAGATGAGTAGTGTTGATGCTATGGAGTTGGAACAAGGGGGATATTATTTATCCAAGTTTCTGAATTTTACCAAGGATTGGAAAGAGATTTAAATGATAAGGTTGAGGATCATGTAAATGAGTACATGAAATATTATAGAACTGTGTGCAAACTATGCAACCAAAAGCACTTTTACAACTTCCCTCACCAAGTCTATGATAAATAAAGGAGAAAAGGCATGAAAGCATTGTATAAAATTGAAAAATAAAAAGAGAAAAGACAGGAAATAAACGAGAATTTGTAAAACAAGCAGAGTTATTGCCTACTCCAATTGTCAAATCTGAGGTCCCCGTGAATAATGACCAGGATGTTGCTACAAGTTAGTGTGCTACATTCAAACAATATGATGAATGCAGATGAAAACTATGAAATAAATGTAGAAAAAGACTTGAGCATCCAGAAGAGTTCCATTGGTTGTTGTGAGGTAAAGAATATGAAATTACATTGGTTGTTGTTAAGTTCAGCCTGGTTGGAATCAATGGCTGCTGCTGCCAACGATCAAGTCTCCAGTAAAAAGGAGAATATGCTTCCGAATGAAATTTCAGAAGAAAATGAAAGATTTTTAAGGGAGTTTCCACCATCATCATCTTCATCGAGGAGGATTGATTTCACAGATCTCATGTCTGCAAACTATCTGCACTTTGCGATTTTTCGCCATTGCCGCTCCAAAAGTGCTCCTAATAATAATCTTGACTCTGCTGATTGGGATAAAATGTATGTATTAAAGTAGAGAAAGAGAGAGTTAGAGATGCATTGCAAGTGATATGGATTAAACATGAAAACTTGAGTTTACAACTCCATATTCCTGGCGCGTTGGAATGGACTCCATTTTTGTCTTGTATAAAAATGCTAGTGGAGGTATCGAAAGAGTGCTTATAAATGAGAATGCAATTCTCGAAAGATGTGGCATTCCGTCGACACTAGATGAGTTTGTTGTTGAAGATTCCATATTGATGATTAATTTGATGATAGTGTGTGCCAGATTGCTTGCAGAAGGTGCGTGTGCCAGATTACTTGCAGAAGAGATATTACAGGTAACGTATGATAGCTACCAGAAAATAAATAGAGGGACAATAGACAAGGGTGCAAATATCTGGAGTTACAATCCCCCCATGCATAATAAAACGCCTCATAGAATGCATTAATGAAATTGTGTTAGTAACCGTCGAACCTGGGATAAACGAAGTCGTTCAACGCAAATCTGGAACTTGGATTTCAAAGTGGGAATTATACACTTCGGCATGGCAGCAATAATATTGACGATTCTCTGACTTATTGATTATGGTGGCAGCGTCTTGAAGGTGGATGTCAGGCCAGGGAAATGTATTGTTGGAGCAATAATCATAATTACATTGCAGAGCCCAGCGTGAAGACAAATGTCGTGTAACTACCATTGTTGAAGCATAACTGCCATTTTTGGTGCACTCAGCCCAGGCTTGATTTCGAGAGGAATCCAAAGCTTCCACTTCGTCCATTGGTTTCAGATGGCATCTGTAACATATCAGACTGCAAAACGATTTAATTTTTTTTTATCATGCAAGTAATCCTCAACGGGTAAGGCAGATGGAACAGTTCAGTTTCATATAATCCTGATGGTTACACTCCAATGTCGCGGGGCGGAATTGTGAGACAGGGTTGTGACGGAACGTGCTGAGCCAAGTTTGATACTGTTTTCGGCAAGAAACGTAGGGTTTAGTATTCTGTATTGTTGAAGAATGACAGGTTTTTGACAGTTACATATTTCTTCCAACACAGGGCTTGCAGGTTCCGTTTCTTTTTATTTCTCGCTCTCTGGCCGGTATTCCTTCATGCCATATGTGTGTGTCGATGAGTCAAAAGATCGGTATTGTTTTTATAAGATGGTGGCTGCGATGTCTATATGGTAGTTGCGATCTTATCATAAGGTGTGTCTATGATATGGTGGCTGTGATGTTATCATATGGTGTTATTATCAACCTTTTACCTTCAACTACGTCAAAATCATCTTCTACGGCGACAAAACATTTTCTGCTTCGTTGTGGCCAATACAAAGTTTTTGCGAATGGATCTGCGTGCAGGAGTCAATGCCTTTCAATTCCAAATAAGAAAAATTATCTCCACAGAAGATCGAATTGATTCGGTGATCGTGAAGCATGGCATGGAGGCTACGTCAACCCGTTGGAGACTGCGTCAACCTGTTGGCATTGGGAACCTTATGATACTACGATATTCGAGCAAAATTAATATTTTTTGTGAAGTCGTGCAATGATGCACAACAATCCAGGACTTGTCGATTACACAAAGAGTTCAGAAGAATGTTACACCACAACGTGTTGCTGGCCTTACAACTCAGCCTGGGCCTATGGCATGTAATCAAGATCACGCCAGTTGGGGCAATCGTTCAAGGTGTAATGGCCCTTTTGCTACGACTCCTGGGTCGGTTTTCAGATTATGCCTGACTGCGACATTTCCGGGGAAAATTATTCAAGATAAATGTGTATTGCGCGATAAGAACAAAAAATTTGCCGACGTGGTTGAGAAATATGGATGCTAGTGGCATATGTGAAGGGAGAAAATAAGTCACCAATTCCTACTTGGGCCATGCTTACACGCTGAGAGTGGATGATCACTGCTCGAAATTGGAGGTGGCGTTATTACTTAACGCAAAACGCTGTTGAGTAACTATCGCGTGATCTGGTCGTGGAAATACATATAGGACTATCGTATTGCTGGAAGCCTTCGTGATTCTGTCAACGAAATTTAAAATCAATCTGTGTCTCAATTTTTGTATCGACTGAATGAAATGCATGAAAAGATTCGATTCCCAGTACTTAATCAGATAAATAAGATTGAAGACGTTGATAAGGCTTCCACGTTGCTTCAATATCGGTTCAACTCTGAGCCATATCAATATGGCGTTGTCAACTCATGGGATTCATATCAACTGACGAGAGCCATATCAACTCACGTGAACCATATTTACTAATTGTAGCAGATGGATAGAACATATAATTAGCATGTAATTTCAGTTTGCTCAGACAAGATTTTGCACACATATTCGGCAGTTTATTAAAGGTCCAACGGCGATCTTGCCCAATGAAGTCACCGGTTAGAGATGTTGGTCTTGTTACAGAAACGAATGGCGAGGTACAATCACCAAGTATCCAACTGATATATTGGCTATATCACTACCCGGGTATAAATCAAGTTCTGAAGATGTTGATGGATACAAATGACAAACCCTTTGCTGTTGTGATGACTTTAATTTTCAAAGTTGCATCCCAATGCCAGCAACTACCTCGAGAGGTGAAGGCAGTCCGTGGCAGACTAAAAAGTCTAGGAGTTGCTGTATCTCCACAAGTTTTAGATGTTTTAAGAAGTGCAGTTGTTAGTTGGAGAGATGGTGCCGATGCTCTGTTGAGAGATATTGACTCTGAATGTGAAACTGGTGAGGATGAGTTTACTGCACCAAACACCATGTCGGCTGAAAGGGAGTGTGGTATTGCTACAGAACAGTTGCATGTGGCAGCTGAGCAGGTTGCGACTGCATGTTGGTGAATAGTTGACGTGAATACTCTTATAGAGATGCTTTCAGTACCTTGTCTTACTCTAGAAGCTCAGCATGTCATTGAGAGAGCTATTGCACTGGGGGCTTTTGGGGAACCGTCAATAGTCATGGTGCTAGAAAGAAGGTGTGCTCAGAGGCTGGCAATGGATTCCAGATGTTGTACTGCTTCCACTAAAAACCAAGAGGCCATTGTAGCTGGGGCAGCCAATCAGTCATTTTTTTTGAAGAAGATGACGACTTTGCAGCCGTTCTTGGTCTTGCAGAGTCACTGGATATCTCCAAGGATACTCGAGTAAGGGAATTTGTTAGTACATTGTATGCTGTAATGTTCAAAGTATATGGGGATGAAGGTTATCGTGATCGGATGCTGAGGAGGCTTGTTGAGCATGCAACCAGTAGCACAAATAACTGTCATGAAATAGATCTAGGCATGAGCATTTTGACTTTTCTCATTTGAGAGGAGAGAACAGCAAGACCGGTTCTAAGCATGATGCGCGAAGTGGCCGAACTTGCTAATGTTGATTGTGCTACCTTGTGGCAGCAACTATGTGCAAATGAAGATGAAATAATTCGGGTTTGTGAAGATAGACAAAATGATGTAGCTACCCTAACTACAGAAAAAGCCTTACTATCACAGAGATTGGGTGAATTTGAAGCAGCAACATTACGTCTCAAGTTAAAAATGAAATCTGACTTGGAATGTTTCTCCCGGGAGAAGAAGGATCTCATGAAAAAAAATACATGCAACAGAAAATCAACTTGAGTGGGTTCGTTTAGAACGAGATGAAGAAATTGCTAAAATCATTGCAGATACAAAGGTCCTGCGGAACCGTGTTCATGATGCAGAAACACAGCTTGCACAGCTGAAGTCTCGTAAACGTGATATCTAATGATCAATGTCTTTGGGATGGGCTTGTTGGTTTTGTTTAAAATAAAATTGCTTTGTTGGTATCTCTGATGGTTACTGGAATGAATGCCATTGGCTCTACTATTGGCATATCTCTTACAGATCAATGTGGAAGAATATTTCTAGTCCTAACCAGTTTATCTGGTGTTTGTGTATCCCTCGGCATTCTATCAAGTGCATTCTATTGGATTTTACTTGATGTAGCTGTTGTTGATGTGGTTTTTGCACTGCCATTGGAAACCAGATGCTTCCCTGAAGTTGCCTTGTTCCAAACACTACTGCTGAGACATATTGGTATGATGAAGGATGTCCAAATAGCTTGTTGTTCTTGGATTGGTTTTGTATATAGTTTTCTTCTCCCGTGGAATGGGATCTATTCCTTGGGCAGTCCAATAACATTTATGGTATTTGCTGCTACAAAATGCCTAACAGATTTAATGTCTCATATCTTTAATTATCTATGTGTTCATATCATCTCACATCAATGTGCAATATATTTGTAAATTGGAGAGCATTATCTAGCGCTTATTATTTATATACGTACAATTATAATTCCTTACAAAGTGTCCTCCCAACAACACTCTTGCAATCTTCTCTGAAATGCGTTCATCCTATGAAGTCTTGCAATAATTTGAAAGTGTTCTCACGACAATGTTCTACAGTGCTCCTGTAATGTTAATACATTTTGAAGTATATTTGCAGCAACATTTATATATCATATGGAGCAGCATTCAATTTGGAGTAGTGTTCAAACTATAACAGTGTTCTGTGGTGTCCTAATTTGTTGTTTGCATCTGCATTCATTCAATGAATGGGTCAATATTGTTTGTACAACATAATACATTGCAGGTTATAAAGCATTGATACAATGATGGCAGACACACAGGCTATTAGTGATTGGTAACCTCCTTGCCATTGATGTCAAAGGGGGAGGTAATCAGAGTAAGGAAGACACTTCTCAGAATGAAAGGAGGAGGACAAATGTGTTTCCAACAATGCCAAAGGGGGAGACTGTTGGAAATATTGTCATTGATGGCAAAGGAGCAAATCAGGATCAGCAAAGGTGTAAAGGAGCAGCAAGGCAAAGAAGGAAAAAGTGTAGGGAAAAGGCAGCAAAGAAGTAAAAGAGCAGCAGTTACATTGATGGTTTGGTAGAACATTGATGGCTTGGTGGTTGGATAATATTGTAGAAACTGCTACATTGAAGAAATTGTAATAATGTGAAAATGTTGTGATGCAAAGGCAAGACTTTAAGGCAAAGGCAAGACTCCAAGGCAAAGGCAAAGGTGTTGCAAAGACTGTGGTAATACATTAATGATAAATGTTGTTATTTGATATTGGCATTAGGATGGTGCATCTAATCATTACATATCGCTGAAATTGATATTGGATAAATTATCTATTTTTTGTTCTAATATTCATAATATGAAGAGTTTGGAAACGAATGAGTGGAAGGCAAAGGGTCAAGCCTATTCACTTCATATTCCTATGTGGAATACAAACAGCCATCAAATTATCTCTATAAAAGATGTCATTTTGTTGTGCATGAAGAGGTTAGAGAGTTGGATAATGTGAGAGAGTTGATTGAGATGTTATGCATTAATTACCTGGCGCATATGGAGTTGATGTGAAGCAGATTTGAAGGGAAGAAGAGGTAGAAATGAAGATGGAGAGATGCAGAATTTATAACCAGGTAAACCAACACTTGTTGTTTTTTATTTGCATCGGGGGATTGTAGTCTCCTCTCAAGTTGTGGCTTGAGAAATGTTCAGTTGGAGCTGGTTGAGGTAGGAGCCTCCTATGGGTTGTAGCCTACAGAAAACATATGGGAGTTGGAGCTTCCTTGCATGTTGTAGCTTGCAACAATTTGAGGTAGCAGCTTCCTATAGGTTGGAGCCTACAGAAAATCAGATGTAATAAACAATAGGAGCTTGCCTTTGCATCACAACAATAATAAAATCGTGGTTTTCTCCCTTATGAGTTTCCACTTATATTTGGTGTCCATATGCATTGTTACTATGTGATGATGTGATGATGTGATGTATTGGTCTTCTTATTACTTGTTGTTCACATATTCAGTCTGCTGGTCATTATTTGTTAAGATGCTCATGTAATGTTTCAGCTAATGAATTTAATGAAAAGAATTTTAATGTCCATGAATGCACTTAACTGATTCACCCCCCCTCTCAGTTAAGTCACGGTTTCATCACAACTGAGTTGCAGTGCAGAGTTAGCAATGGCAGTTCTAGCAACAGATGCAGCATTTGAGAGGGAGTTGCAGTACGGATGCAGTGTTGATCGTGTCAGGGTCAGCAGCAGTACAATTGCAGCGGCAGCGCAGTAGATGGTGGACAGCAAGTCAGACATCAACAGCACAGAGGGATACGCTTCAAAGTTAGAGCAGTATGCAGCAAGGTGTATTGCTAAAGCACATTCCTCGCTAAGAGGGAGTGTTGATTTGGGGTAGCATCGGATGTGCTCTAGACACATGTATTCCAAATAACCCAGAGATTGTTTGAGTAAATTCCACCCGGATTGTATTTTATTAAGAAAATTAATTATTTAAAGTGACCCTAAGTCTAAACTTAGGAAAATAAAATAATTAAATTGAATTAATAGAATATGGGTGTGAATGTTCTAAAAAAAGCAAATCAAGTCAAAATGTAATCTTAGCCGTTGATTGGAGATCTAATCTCGGTGGTTGAAGTTTCAACGAGAAGACTATAAAGAAGGCTTGAGGGTCATTTGGAAAAACACACCGAGAGATCAAGAGATCGAATTTTCTGAAGTGAGCAATGCTCAGAGGAAAACTTTGATTAAGATATTCTCACACAGTTGAGGGGCAGAGACAGTTTTGGTCGGAGGATTTTCTCTGGGGCCAATAATACTCAGCAAAAAGGCAAAGAAAGACGCAAAGGTGACAGCGCAGTGCCTAGAGAGGGTGACGCAGCACCCATAGAGGGTGACACGGGGCCACGAAGGCCACAAGCACAAGCAGCATAGTCTTCCTGAGCAGTAGTCCGAGATTTTGCTAGGAGATCGGGATTCTGAGCCAGAAGGGCTAGAATCAAGTTTCCTGAGAGCAGATCAATCCAGCAAAGGAGGTGACGCAGTCCTCCAGAGTTCCCCACGCAGGCCCACGTAATTACTGCGCAGAGGAAGTGCAAAGGGTGCTGGGGGGTTCGTCATTTTAGCTACCAGATCAACCGGGACTTGCCCAGTGAGGTAATCTCACTATTTTTCTTTGTCGAGTGATATTTTCTGTATTGGATTTCCAGCAAGGCATCCAGAGATTGTATTCAGAAATAATTGTTGCTTAATAATAAAACCCTCGAATCTGCTACACAGGTTTTCCTGCATTGGGTTTTTCCAGGGACATTTGTCCAAAAACAACGATGTCTTGTGTGATATTCTTTTCTTTTGCTCAGTTTCTTGTTTCAACATATTAATTTAATTAAATGAAGGTTGCTTCAGTAATTTGCTTCAATATTTATAAAAGAAATCTGTAAATAACTTGTTAATATAATTTACAAGTAGGTGAAGTAAATTCAGTTGGTTGTAGTAGGATTCCGGACTTGGAATTTTCATAGGAAACCCATTATCCAATGTTTTGGGGCAACATTAGGTAAATTTTGGGATAGCTAGGGCAAAATGCCCAAATTGGGGGTTGCACATGAACCCCTCACATTAATTAAGAAAGAGAAAGCCCCCGTGAGAAATCTATAAATAAGAGAGAGATAAGATCATTTTATCATCATCGAATTGGATTGAATTGTTTTTGTTTTCTTTGAGCCTAAGGCTCTAAGGGTTTAAGATTCCCTTCTTCTTGATTAGTTTCGGTGGAGGTGATCCCACCCTAGCTAATCCCGTCTAGTTTAAGTGGGAGGTGATCCCACCCTAGATAGTCACTCCCTTCTCTATTCTATTACAGCAGCAATCTCTTGGAGCAGTTCGGACTTGTCTGGTTAGCAAGGAGGAAATACTCTGTGCTTTTTGGTTAATAAACTATGTCGAAGCAGCGGGAGTCCTCTTTGTGGCTTTCTGTAACGTCGTGTGTTTCTCCCTAAGTCACCGCAAGTTGATTCTAAGGCAATGTAGTAGTTTTGGAGCAAAAGAGGCTCCCCTAGGATCCATGTAGACAAAGCAAGGTCCTGAAAGGCATTTAAGTCACACGATGGCCCATGTCCAACCTTGTTGTGAACCTAAGATTTGTACGTGAAAGTTATCTGGGCAACATCTGTTGTAGCGAAGTTGAGGCAATATCCTTCATGCCAAGGGGTACCCTGCAATAGATTGAAGGAGATATTTACGGTTAAGCAAGGGCATACGCTACGGTGCCCTAATCAATACTCGCAACAATAAAGTGAACGTTCGTCATACCACAGGCACTAACAACAAATAATCGAACCAGCGCAAGAGTCTTCTCTATCACAGGTGGAAACTTGATGCAAGGGTAGCAGAATAAATAAGCAATAGTTAGACATTGGTCTAGTAGCCACAGTATTGAGCTAGTTACAGTTAGAAGGTTTTGACTACTGAATTTTGACATTGCACTCAGGAGTATACTGGTGTTTTTTTAATAGAATCGATCTGTTTTTTTTTTGTGGGCAGCCAAACCTAACTTACCGTGGTTTTGTTGAAGAATCATATTTATAATATACAATAGTAGACTTTGATAAGTAGTTGAAGTGCTATCAAATTCATACTATGGATTATATATTAGAGGAATCTATTGTTTCATTGGGCAATCAACCCTAACTTATTGTGTTTGTTGAAGAAGCATATCGTTGTTAGAGATCTTATTGTTGTTGGAAATCTTTATCTTGTTCAACGATACCTATTGTTGAATGAATGAATGAACCCTGTTAATTTATAATCTTGTTGATTTATTGAAACCCTAGACAATCATAGAACCCTAAGGGCTAAAATTACCTAGGACATTACATACATCCCCAATAGAAAGGTAACAATTATGTGAAATTGTGTTGTAAAATAAGGTCAAGTTCCAATGCAAACGTTATGCAAGGGATGAAGCAACCAGGGAAATGGAGGAGGCTATAAGAGAGAAAAATCCAATTTTGTTCCAGCCATGAGGCTGCACTAAAGTCGGTGCTTTTCTTTAAAGAGGGCAATGTAATACCCCATTTTAGGTACCTTGATTATGATATTGAAATATGTACAGATTAAAATATATGAGTTGTGTAATGACATCCTAATCTTAAATGGAAGCTCCAAGCCAAGGTCCCATTGATAAAGGATTCAAGAATTGATAGTATGCATAGGAATAAATTTAGAGGGGTTTAAAACCCAAGTTTATACATGATCTAAATATGATGTAAATAAAATACCACTTGTCAACTTGGTTGCCTTATGAAAGAGGGGGACATATGATATGATAAGTAGCACTCACCTAACTTCCTCGCCATTTTGAGTGGCAAGACAATACAATGTAAAATACCATATCAAGACAAGCACCACCTTCACTAATATGCATTAACTTTTTCATCAACCTTCATTAGTTTTCCTTCTATATATATATTATAAACCTCATTTTGAGACTTGAGAGGGTTTCTTTTCACATGATGTACTCATCCTGTAATGTTCCTTTTCCTGGATTCCTTTATGGTTTGGTCGGGATGGACTTCTAGGGTTGGTGGCAGCCAGGTCACAAGAGCAGGTTTACTCCATCAGCGATCCTAGAGGCTTCTGGAGGGGCTTTATCGGGTTTAGCAGAGTTTACTTGCCATGTTCCATCATCAGGGTCAATTCCACACAACTTGCTTTTGGTTCTGTTGCATTTTGATAATTCCCGTAAAATGGGGTTATTATTGAGCCTAACTAAATTAATTGCACTTAAGGTGGCATTCCAGGAGGAATAGATGATAGAACACCATAGTGTAATAGCTCGTTGGAACCAGAACGAGAAGATCTACAGAATGGGATGGTGTGAGGCGACCTTCAGTGGCCTGAGGAGGGATGGTGGCCGATTTACCATTTTCTCAGATTAAAAAGGTGGTTTAATTAAATAAAAGGAGGGAAAAGTGCTAAATGGAGATGTTGTCGCCCAAATTGTACAAGTGAATGAGACAACAACTCAAGGCAAAGGTTGTCAACTTTATCCCTACCTTCTCCGTTCTAGTTGTCTCCCGACAGCAGGTTATGGGGGGTAGTCCCTATGAAATGTGAAGATGAGAGGATTATCGAGAACCGCCAAGTTCGGGAGACACAACTGAATGGCCTAGCAACTTGGTTAATGATGATTAGCGAGTTTAATTATTAGCACGATTTGATTAGATTATTTGAGAGACTAGTGCCTTATGGAGTCAAATTACTTGCACGATATAAATTAGTTAACAAGTTACCGGATGAACAATTGTTGCTTAGGATGCACACTATCCTATATGCGATGCGACACCTAAACTAAGTGAAATGCAAATTCTTCGCTGATTTTAGATTAGATTCCTATATAATGAATCCTTTCTCTCAGTTGTTTAAAAGTTAGTCTTAAGTGTAGGTTGTGGAGAGAAACCTAGGGGAAGATAGCAAAGGCTATATTCATGATACCTCCCATGGATTTCTAACCACCCAACGCCTCTCGCGCTATAGAGATTTTGCCTCTGACGACTGCAAGGTCACCGTGTTAACCACAAGTGAGGGTCTAAACTTCGCAAGCTAGGGGAGAGAGGTGGTCCTATCGTCTTTCTACCAAGCTTATGCTTAAAGGTAGATTAATTAATACAGTATTATTCCTAGAATGCAATTGCAAAATGAGTTATTAGCCTTAGGTGAGATTTTTAAATGCTTTAAGTATTTTAAGACAAATTATCCAAAAAAAAATATTTGATTTATAGCAATGAAATAAAGTACTTAACAATTGCAAGGACAAATCTTCACCAAAAGCAATGTTAAATGAACCAATTAGATGGCGCCAAAAAATGTTGTGTTAAGCAATTCAAGATTAGCAATCCCACTATGAATCTACAGCATGTAATTTTCACTATTTTTACATAATGAAAGTTACGATTTTTCCTAGATGAAAAAAATATTAGCAATCCCACAATGGACAATTAAGAAATGCACAAGTCCAATGCTTTTTTTCAACAATTTTAATGTGCCAACACCAATCCCTCAACAAGATAGAAATTCTTAGATTGAGATTGTTTAGTTTTCGGAACTAATCCCACAGTGGCCATTTTGAGTCGACGTTTTGAGTTTATAACAAGACTCATCAATTATTAGATTACTCCTTATCTCAATATGGAAATCAATTGAGTGTTTTATGTTGATTTTTGTAGCATCGGAAAGTGTTCCAAGTCTCAAAATTTGTAAGGAGGCTTGGATATCAGTATTCCAAAGAACCCAGAAACTGTTTGTAGAAATTCCACTCGGTATATGTTTTATTAAAATAATTAATTATTTTAATGTGGACCCTAAGTCTAAACTTAGGGAAATTAAATAATTAATGGGTATTAATAAGACAGAATGTGAATCTTCTAGAGAACGAAGATCAAGTCAAGTTTTAATCTTGGCCATTGATTAGACTTCTAATCTGAGTCGTTGATTCTTCAATGAGAAGATTATAAAAGAAGGCTTGAGGGTCATTTGGAAAGTAAGCCGAGCATACACTCAGTAACCCGAAGGAAGTCGATTCTGAAGGATTAGAATTCAATTTCAGAGGGAGAGTTGCAGGGCAAAGTTGCAAGGCAGAAGAAGGAGAGGGAATCAGCAGTGACAAAGGTCGAGGAGATAAGGAACCAGAAGGCTAGAGAAGGCAACGCAGAGTGCCCACGCAAAGTGACGCAGGCACTGTGCAAAGAGACACGCAGAGGGACGCAGAGGGAAGTTGTGGGTCTTCCGAGTGTCAGAAATTCTCCAAGAGGTTCCGGAGAATTTATCTCAGGTGTTTTCTAAAAGAGCCTGCCAGTCTTTCTTTGTAAATAATTTCATTGTTGAAGAATAATATATAAACCCTCATCTGCTACACCGGTTTTCCCGCATTGGGTTTTTCCGGGGACAATTGTCCAAAAATAAGTGTGTATATGTGATTGATTCTTATGCTTGTATTTTTTACTGTTCCTTTCTCTGCATATACTTGAGTGAATGTTGCAGTAGTATTTATTTCGAAATTTATTGGAAAAATTTTGTAAATAACTTATTGGAAATAATAAGTAGGAGAAATAAATCTATCACTTCAAAAATAAATTTCTAGATTGAAATTTTCACATGGTATCAGAGCAAAGATGAGTAATAGGAGCAGAGAACAGACGATAGAACATAGATCAGACGTTGCTGCAGTAGCAACTCGGAAGGGTTCATGCAGTTCTCCAGATAAGAAGGAAAGCATGAAAGAACAGATGGATCACGATGTTTTTGTTCTGGCATCTAGATTGGAAGAAGAGTTTTCTTGTGTGTCAAGATTTGCTTCTCTTGAGATCTAGTATATTGACAATGGGGCTTCTGCTCACATGACGGGAGTGCGAGAATGTTTCTCAAACTACCAAGAAGAGCAGATGAACTTTAAAATCACCATGGGCAATTTGGCAAAATGTACCCCCGTTGGAAGAAGTACCATAGTGTTTCCAACAGAAGCTGGAAATATGCTCCGGGCCACCAATGTGCTGCATGTGCCTAGTTTGGGCATGAACTTACTCTCCGTGTCGCAGCTTCAAAACAAAGGCTATGACGCTTACTTCATTGGTAATAGAGTATACGTCAAACACCCAAGTTGGAAGAAGAAGACACAAATCGGAGTCGGGAGCAATAAACTCTACAAGTTATAGCTCGAATCCCCAATGGCACTGATAGGAAGCACTAATGAGAAGGATTTGAATGAGCTATGGCACAGGATAATGGGGCACTTACATCATGGAGCGTTAAGAATTCTCAAGAAGACTGTCACGGAAGTTCCAGAATTGAGCACCAAGCGAGACGATGTCTGCAGAGGGTGCGTATTGGGAAAGTATGCCAAGGCAACATACCATAGAAGCAACAATAGGGCTAAGAGTGTGTTGGGCTTAATACACTCGAACATCTGCGGGCCAATGTCCACTAGAGCTCTTAGTGGTGCCAAATATTCCGTCACCTTTATTGATGACCATTCCACGAAGACCTAGATCTACTTTCTGAAGTCCAAGGACGAGGTCTTTGGTTGATTCAAGGAGTTTAAAGCTCTGGTGGAGAATCTGACAGGAAAGTGGATCAAGACACTGCGATCAGACAATGGTGGAGAATATATTGATAAATACTTCACAAAGTTCTGCGCAAGGGAAGGCATCAGAAGAGAGTGTACAGCTTCGTATAATCCGGAGCAAAATGGAATTGCAGAGAGAATGAACAGAACTATTGTCGAGGTTGCAAGGTCATTGTTGTATGATCAAGACATGCCCAAATTATTGTGGGTTGAAGCTTGTAATACAGTTGTTTACGTACAGAACAAGATTCCTCACAACGCATTGGGTAAGATCACTCTAGAAAGTGTCTTCACTGGCAGCAAGCCTGAAGTAAGCCACTTTAGGATCTTTGGAAATGCGGCATATTGTCATGTGTCTGAAAAGAAGAGGAAGAAATTGGATAAGACTACAAAAAAGGGATATCTGGTGGGATATAGCGAGAACGCAAAGGCTTACTGCATTTACATTCCTAAGAGCAGGAAGATTGTAGTGTGGCGGGAAGTGAAATTCATGGAGGAAAGGGCCTTCAGGAAATCCCGAGAGATGCCTTCTATTACGCAGTCTGAGGAGGATCCATTGGTCCAACCACAACGACCTGTGGAAGGTAATATGAGTGCCTCTCAAAGCCATGGGGAACCAAGGGATACATCTCCCGAGGACTTGCAGGAAGGAGAGCAGGTAGATCCACCCACTACCAGTGGTAGGACGAGCAAGGAATTACGACAAATTCTGAGGGACGCAGAAGAAGTTGTCGGAGCTCCCAGAAATGAGAAGAGGAAGCACAGGCAACCTGAAAGGTACCAAGCTTTGGTAGCGTAGGTTGGGAACCCTCTAGTTTTCGGGAGGCAGCTCAGCACCAGGTGTGGGTCGATGCGATGGTGGAAGAATACAGCTCCATCATGACGAATGATGTCTGGGAAGAGGTTCCCAAGCCTCAGGACAGATCAGTTGTAGGTTCGAGATGGATCTACAAGATCAAGTATGTTGCAGATGGCAGCATCAAGAAATTTAAAGCCAGGTTTGTGGCCCCAATAGCCTGATATACTTCTATTAGATTTGTGATATCCCTTGTTGCGCAGATGAGATGGGACAATGTGGAAAAATTCGAAGTCGGGATTAAATCGGCAAGGGTCAAAAATTTGAAAAACTCGATAAAGTCGAGAATTTTTTGAAAAAGTCGACAAAATTTTAAAAATACAAAATTATTCATTTTTTTTTATTTTTTTTAGCATCTAAAGTATCCACAACATCAAATAAATGAATTTCCACATAAACATATAAGGAAAGCTAATATATAATATGTCTATGAAGTCTAGTGCTACATCACATATCAAAATCTTGAGTCCTGTCTCAGTCTCAACTCTCAAGAGTCAAAATATCAACAAAAAATATAATAAATGTATATCATGAGTCATCTCCGTGTCATAAAATAATCAGTCACTGAGATCCCCTGCCCCTTTTACGAGAATAGGGAATGGCTTTGCCTTTTCCTCTAGAGGAAGAAGGCCCTACCCCTGGGGATACAAATGGACTCAGTCGTCCTCTAAAAGCAAATAAAAGAGGTGGCCTCCGCCCTCTGTCGTTGTTGCTACCCATCCTAGATGGTGTCACCTCCTCCTCCACATCCTCCTCCTGCTCTGCCTCTTGACCCTGCTCCTCCTCCTCTACCTCTGGCTCCTCCCTTGCAACTGCTACCTCCTCTAGCGCTAGTGCCTCTGGATCCACATCTAACCAATCAGGAACCGAGTCCATGGCCGACCTCTCAGTCTCGACCCTCCATGCAGCAGTGGTATCAATATTGTCCAATGAGATGGCATCCATATCAAGAGTTTTTTGAAGTTGTCTAGTAGACGTACACCATGTCATAGAGGCGTTGGGATTCCAATCTGTAAAAGGGTCATAGATTGTAAATTAGTATTTAATTTGAAATTTTTTTACCTGTTGTGCTTTTTGTTGTGTATTTTGTCAAATACACTCTAGTTGCACTCACACCCAGAGGAACTGCATGTTTGGCTGAGCGCTTGAATGGCAAGCTTTTGGAGATGGGGTACTTTGCCACCATAGCTTGTCCACCAAGCATCTAGAAGTTAAAATAAAAATGAGAAGCAAAAATTATGAAGAGACAATGAATTATGAATTTTAAAGTTGAAACAAACAGAAGCTTACCTGGCATTTTGGTCGTCCTATTCTTAATAGCCATGGTAAAACCAAATGTGCCACCTATCATCCTATATATTTCCATTTCTTTAGAAATATCTTCACATTCTTACTCAGATGCCACCATCCTCTCAACACGTGAAGAATCCATCCATCACCTCGGCATCAAATCTGAAACCACGGGAGTAAGCAAATGCGGGGTTGAGGTAGATACTTGCAGCATGAATGGGGTGATGAAGAGTACTACTCCATCGGTCATCAATCACTCTCCATATGACCTGTTGTTTCTCTAACCCCACGTCTTCCTTATCTTCATAATAAGCATGAATGGCTTCTTTGGCCCTATCCATGGCCTCATACAAGTAGCCCATTGCAGGCTTCTCTCCATCAACCAACCGAAGAACCCTTACCAAAGGTTCTAAAATGGCACACACCTCCTCTACTCCTGCCCAAAAGCTCTGATCATATGAAACTAGTATGCATATGACATCTCCCTCTAGTTTGTGGCTAATAGATAAATCACGCCAATCCTGTGAAAGAAACATGCTCTTCACATCCCACAAAATTCAACAAAGACTGAAGAGATATGAAAGTAGTGGCAAAGCGTGTTATCACAGGACGCACCAACTCTTTGTTGTTGGTGAATCTTCTCATCAAGCTAAAGCACAGATGCATGATTATATATAAATTTTGTTATGCTCTTGGATGATTCAACAATATGCCTCACAATAGGAATCGTACCTATATCTTCCAACATCAAGTCAATACAATGAGCAGCACAAGGTGTCCAAAACAGGGTAGGATACCTCTCCATAAGCAACCTATCAGTTGCAACTTAATTTGTAGCGTTGTTCGTTATGAATTAGACAACAATTTGTGGGCCTATTCCCTGAATGAAGATGTCCAACAACTCACATAATAAACGTGCATATTTAATGTGTGCAGATGCATCAACAGATTTCATAAACATTGTCCTCTTGGGACAACTAACCAAGAAGTTAAGAAGGGTCCTAACCTCCTGGTCAGTCCAACCATCTGACATGACTGTGCATCTAGTGTGTTCCCATGATTCAATAAACTCCTCCAATCTAGCAGTGCAATCATTCTTTTCATCTTGAAGAAGAGGCCCTCTCAACTCTACAAAGGTAGGGTCTTTGTACCCCAGGCCAACGAAAATAACAGCATCAAACATAGGTTGGTAGAATGGGTTTGTCTTGGCAATGTTGAAAGGAACATCACTCCATAGAAGACATTTACTGACCAACCTGTCAACTTCTGCCTTTTCCCTTTTTTTAATTGTTGATTTGATGCCAGGTTGTGCACAAGGTGTGGTTCTAGGGAAAAAAAAAGATGAGAAAGCTGAGGGATTGGGACATGTGGGTGTGGAAGGTGATGTTGAAGAACCTTGTGTCTTTGCCATCCTCTTTATCCATCAACGCTTTAATGGCCTGTTGGATGATTTCTAAAGATGCATTGGGGCAAAGTTCTATATTTTGCCCCGGAATTTGCCCCAAATGGAATTTTAATCTATTGACACCCACTGACATATGCTTGCCACACAACTTGCAAGAAAAATACATTCTATTGACACCCCCAGTTTTGGGTACAGGATCAGGTTCACCATATTCCCACATAGGGTCCAAAATCCTTGGCATTTTGTTTGAAACTTTGAACTTGAATAATTCAATCTGAACCTTGGCACAAAAAATAATTAAAAAATAAATAAAAATCGCCCATCACATAAGAAGCAAACACAAATGTGGTTGTTGATTTTAAATTTTAAATGCCTTTTCTCACTCATTTGAACACACACAATCACTAAACAAGGGTTTGAATTTTTGTTATTTGATTCTTGAAAGTTGAAGTTTTAAATTTCAATTCAATCTAGAGTCTAGAGTCGAGACTCTAGATTCTAAACAAAAATAAGTTAGAAAACAAGCTAATTGAAATATAGAATGATTTAAGAAGACATTTATGTAACAATTTACGAAGAATAAGAGAGAAAATACATCCCTGGCAATAGTAAACCGACACCTTCAATCTCCCACGTTGAGCAGTGGACAAATCTCCAAATCCACACCACAAATCTTGGACAATGGCAAAGCTCAAGCCTCAATCACCTCCTCTCTCTCCACAGCCCTCAAACGCAGCAAACGGATTGAAAAATGACTGATAAAAATCGAGTTTTCGGCCTCTTAACTACGCCTTTTGAGGGATAGACAACTTTTTCAGTCGAATCAGGATAAAGTAACAACTTTTTCGATTATATCGCGACTTTTTCAAGGCTGAAAAAGTCGGCAAAAAGTCAGCCGATATAATCAGAAAAAATGAAAAAATCGGGATTTTTGGAAAAAGTCGCGACTTTTTGCCAGTTTTTTCCACACTGGGATGGGAGATTCACCAGATGGACATCAAGACTGCGTTCCTAAATGGGGTGATAGAAGAAGAAGTATCTATTGAACAACCAGAGGGCTTTGAGACGCATGAGCAGAAAATTCATGTGTGCAGGCTCAAGACGGCCTTGTATGGATTGAAGCAAGCCCCCAGAGCTTGGTATGGTTGAATTGACAGCTACTTGCCGAAGATGGGATTTGTCAAGAGTGACGCAGATCCCAATCCCTACTATCTGAGAGTAGGGGATGAGCCTCTGATACTGGCGTTGTATGTAGATGATCTATTTCTGACAGGGTCATCTAGGCTCATCAAGGACTGCAAGGAGAATTTAGCTGCAGAATTTGACATTAAGGATCTAGGGCTAATGCATTATTTTCTAGGGTTGGAAGTTTGGCAGCAGAAGGGTGAGATCTTCCATGGTCAAGGAAGGTATACTACAGAAATTCTAAAGAGGTTTCAAACTGAAAACTATAGACCCGTGGCTACTCTAATGATTACCAACTAAAAGAAGATTGACACGTCCGAAGATGATGAGGTTGATACTATCTTGTATAGGCAGCTCATAGGTTCTCTAATGTATCTGGTCAACACGAGACTAAACATTTGTTATGTTGTCAATACTTTCAGTCAGTTCATGGTGGAACTAAGGAGGGCTCATTAGGCAGCAGCCAAACATGTTCTCAAGTATCTTCAAGGAACAGTTGAGCTTGGACTGAAATACACCCGAGGCAATGACATCAGGTTGAGTGGGTTCACTGACGCAGATTGGGCTGGGAACCCAGTAGATTGGAAAAGTACCAGTGGGTACTATTTCAATGTTGGATCAGGAATGACCTCCTGGTGCAACAGAAAACAGAAATCCGTGGCTCTGAACTCCACAGAGGCTGAATATATGGCAGCAAGCATGGTTTCGTGTGAGGCCATATGGCTTCAGAAATTGCTTGTGAACTTACTCAAAGAAAAGATGGAGGTGACCAGCATATTATGTGAATCAGAGTTGCATCAAGCTCTTTGAGAATCCTGTGTTTCATGATCGGTCAAAGCACATTGACATCAGGTGTCATTTCATCAGAGACTGTGTCCAACGGGGAGTTGTACAATTGCAGTACACTCTGACAGGAGAACAAGTGGCGGATATCCTCACGAAAGCTCTGGGGAAGACTAAGTTTGTCTATTTCAGAGAAAAGATGGAGATGATCAAGAATTCATTTCAGTAGCAGATATAGGATTCAAAGGGAGTTGCAGTACAGATGAGGCAGTGACAGTGACAGTGTAATGGGCAGCAGTACAGAAGGCAACAGCGCAGCAGCCAGGCATCAGCATCATAGAGGATGCTTTAAGACAGAGCAGCATGCAGCAGACATATTGCTAGAACACTTTCCTTGCTAGGAGAGAGTGTTGATTTTTGTAGCATCGGAAAGTGTTCCAAGTCTCAAAATTTGTAAGGAGGCTTGGACATCAATATTCCAAAGGATCCAGAAACTGTTTGTAGAAATTCAACTCGGTTTATGTTTTATTAAAATAATCAATTATTTTAATGTAGACCCTAAGTCTAAACTTAGGGAAATTAAATAATTAATGGGTATTAATAAGACAGAGTGTGAATCTTCTAGAGAATGAAGATCAAATCAAGTTTTAATATTAGCCATTGATTAGACTTCTAATGTGAGCCATTGATGCTTCAATGAGAAGATTATAAAAGAAGGCTTGAGGGTCATTTGGAAAGTAAGTCGAGCATACACTCAGTAACCCAAAGGAAGTCGATTCTAAAGGAATATAATTTGATTTCAGAGGGATAGTTGCGGGGCAGAGTTGCAGGGCTGAAGGAGAGGGAGTCAGCAATGACAAAGGTCGAGGAGAGAAGGAAGCAAAAGGCCAGAGAAGGCAGCGCAAAGTGCCCACACAGAGTGACACAGTCTAACACAGGCACTACATAGAGAGACACGCAGAGGGGCGCAAAGAGTCTGCCAGTCTTTCTTTGTAAAGAATTTCATTGTTGAAGAATAATATATAAACCCTCATCTGCTCCACTGGTTTTCCCGCATTGGGTTTTTCCGGGAGCAATTGTCCAAAAATAAGTGTGTATATGTGATTGATTCTTATGCTTGTATTTCTTACTATTCTTTTCTCTGCATGTACTTGAGTGAATGTTGCAGTAGTATTTATTTCGAAATTTACTGGAAGAATTTTGTAAATAACTTATTGGAAATAATAAGTAGGAGAAATAAATCTATCACTGCAGAAACAAAGTTCTAGATTGAAATTTTCACATTTTCATAATATTGCAAGATTATGATTTTAGATATGATGCTTGCTTGCAACACAATAAGTTAGAGTTCACAATGAACAGCAATGTAACTACTTATCCAATAGCCAAATAAAAGATAGCAATGATCAGTGAAAGTATTCCTTTGAAACCAATGTCACAAATGCTAAAAATCCTTTAGACAGTGTACTAATGTCTTTCAATATAAGTGAGAAGAAGAGAGCTAAACATTCATTAACCAATGACAATGTAGGAAAGCTTGCAATTCACAAATATTACTCTTTAGTTTATGTAAATGGCATTAATGGAACAAGAGCAAACTTATGAGGGCAGCAAGCTTATGTTATGCAACAATTGCCAATTCAATCAAAATGCCAATTAACCTCTAGAGCACTTCTTTTTGTTAAGAGAATTGAGTTACAATTACTATGCCAATGAGATTGCAAACAGTGAGACACTTGTGAATGCAAGAGATGCAAGAATGCAACGAGATGAAAGCAACAATGAAATGGGGCAGCAAAGAGACCAATGCTCACAGTAGTAAGAGAAACTACCCAATCATACAAGGAAACACTTACACAAGATGCAAAAGATGCAAAGGGTGAATGCACAATAAAATGATATGACTGCTATCTATTCCTTATACACTGTTATGTCTATGATCAAACCTTATGATGCATATATCATACCTTAGATTTGTATGACAGTCCTCCCAAAAATCACAAGAGATGCCAAACAATGCAAACCCAACCAATGCAAATGATTTTCTAATGATATGAAATGATTGCCAATGAATTTTATAGGTACCTTAATGTTAATTGTATGTGTTATTTATGACTGTTATAAATGCATAGATGTTTGTAGCAAACCAGTGATGAGAGTGAGGAATAGAGAAGCAAACCAAATGGCCAAAGAGCCTTGTAGATGAGTAGCTAGACTTCCAATGAAAATGCATTCCTACAAACACAAAGTTAACTCCCTGAAAACACTTGAGACATCTGCAAAACCAAATGTTAGAGCCCAAGAACAAATGCAAACTCAAGATATGACAGAGATGAGGAAAGGAGAGGCCAACACTAGGGCTTGAAAAGACAATGATGAAGGAAGAAGGCTAGAAGAGGAGCAGTGAAGAGGCTAGAAGGCCAGCAATAGGGCTAAGAGAGCTAGATAGGGTCATGGATAGGGCTTGAAAGCCGAAAGAGGCCACGGATTAGAGGAAGAAGGCCTGCGGCAGAGGGAAGAAGCCCTCTAGGGCTGATGCCTAGAAGGCCTGCAGTTTGAAGGAAAGGCCTCCTTGGAGGCCTGCGGCACCCAAATTAGCCTCCTAGAGGTTGCCACAAGGAGGAAAGGGGTTGCAGCTAGGGATGGAGGCCCTAAAAAGGGTCACAGCTCATTGCAAGAGGGCTAAGAGTGTTGCGGCAAGGGCTAAGAAGGGCATGGATAGGCCTTAGAGGCCACAAAACAAACTCGGACCCTTGTAAAACCCTCAAACGTTAGCCAAAACCAAAAATTCACCACAAATACTTCATAAATTCACCTTGTTGGGCCAGCACCTCTCTTCCTTGGCTGAGCGTTGAAGTTGGAGGGGGACTGGAGGCTAGATCTTGCCTTCCTAGACCTAGATCTGCCTCAAAAGGCCCGATTTTGCTCAATAAGCTAGACATCTTGCTTGGATGAGAGAAACCCTTCAAACCCTAGCCTTAGTCACCGGGTTCGGCGAACATCATCCTCGAAATTCGAAAATCGTCGAACATGATCCAGATCCGAACAAATTCCTTGAGGTTCGGTTAGGTTCGATCCATAAAATAATTTCCACACAGTCACAGGGTTGTATCTCTTATGTGACTAGTCCAAAATCTTTACTTTGTTTTAGGACTGTTCTTGCCGCAATATAAGTCTGGTCCTGGTTAAGGATTGTAACTAACTAATGCAGCCCCTTCACAGTTCAAAGATATTTCATGCAACTAAACTCTTCATGAGTTCTTCACAGTCCAGAGGTCTGAAGACAAGCAACTGTCCAAGGTCTGAGCTCTTCTCAAACTGAGTTAACAGAATCTGACTATAAGTCTGGGCTTTCAAAGAGGTAATTGATCACAATGTGAAATCTCCACCAATTTTTGTAGCTCCTCCCACATATCTGGGCTCCATAAAATTCTGTCCACAGCAAACATGCAAATCTGAGCTCCAAATCAATCTGAGATCACAAGACCGAATTGTGCACCAAAGAAGCCTAATAAGAGGGTTGAATATGTCCACAGAAGTGCCCTAGTAGCAAAGCACAAGAGGCCGAATTACATGCCCTAGATTCACAGATCCAAGCTCACAATTCTGGTCCAAAGCTCTGTAACACCGTTGAGGTGCTCAAAAGTCAAAACAAAAATGTTGTAGGTGATCCAAAGAGTTTTAATATTGGATTGTGATTCTTGTGGGTGTAAGTAGAGAGGGGGAAGTATTGTTACGAGGTTCCACGAGTTACGTAGTATTATCTTGTCTCAAATTTGTACACAGAGACATTGACACAGATACCAAGCATGAGTTTTATCCTTAAGTTCTCTCCTTCTTGGCCTTTAGATCACAACTTGTTGTTATTGCTTCTGTGATTATATTCATAGAAACTTGAAGAATCAAGTTCTGTGCAATGGAAATCTAAGTACCTAGCCACATATTTATAGTAGTTTTGTCCTCACGAAAAGATGTATTGGGTGAAGAGGCCGACTTGAGTAGGCTAGCACATCGGTTCGGCATCCAGTGCCAATGGTTAAAAATTCAATATCTCATCAACTGTTGGGAGTTTCGGGGCAAATAAGGACTCATTAGAAAGAGGAAAAAGTCCTCTTTAAGATGGTATAGAACTTATAGTGGAAAGCTGCCTCCAAGCTGTCCAAAATAATTTTTCTTTGTAACTTATCTTAAAAAATTTAGTGCAGAAGGTAATTAGGACAGCAAGGTCATTAGGGCTTCTTCATTGTTATGACTCCAAGTTCTTCACCATAATGTGTCATCAATATCATTCATGCCATCATGATAGTGTATCATCCACGTCATGTAATAGTGCGTGATATGCCATCCATATGTCAAAGTGCAACATCCATTAATATGCCATCAAGAGAGCTTCAAGTCCTTCATGTCATCATATAGCTTCCAACCATGTCATGAATGACATCATAAAGTGTAGTCTTCTAGGTTACCAAACAAGGTACATGATTGACACTTGGCACCTTAAGAATATTTGCCATCTTGACATCATGTTGGTTCCAGGCTTCTTCGTGACTTGACATCTTCATTGATGGTATCAACCAAGAGTCATGGTATCATCATTTGGAACCAGGCATCTCAAGAATATTGACATCTTGTCCAATTCCATATTGACATCAATGACAACCTTAGACCAACAATCTCCCCCTTTGTCATTGATGGCAATATTCTTTCCCTTCCAACATTTTCTCCCCCTTTGACATCAATGGCAAACGGGGTACCCAAGAACTCCCCCTATCATCATGCTTCATGCTGCTCCCCCTATCATGGTGCTCTTCCTGGCAATGTGGTTCATGATAGATGTGTTTACATTTCTTCATGTGACGAACCATTTCCCCCTGTCTGCACAAATTCCTTTAGCTCATGAAGGATTGCTCGCCTTATGTGATCAAGTAGAAGGCATCACCATAATATCATGTTTTTCTTCAATGGAGTTACTTCCGAGAGATTATCTTTCAAGATTGTCCATGTGTAACTCATCAAGGATTTTATAGGGCCCATTCACAGATAGTTTCTGCAAGAATGCTCAAGAATAAGAAAACTCCCCTTAACAGTATGCATAGTCTTCTTCTTGGCAGAAATTCATCATCAAACCTTGTAATATCATCTCTGCCAAAGATGTCTTCATCAAATCAAAAACATGTGTGGTTGGCTAGAGTGTCCAAGAGACTTTCAGATCCAATTTGCTTCCTTCTCCATACTTGTGTAATTTTCTTCTCTGGCTTGGTTTTCATGGTTTTACGGACCCAAGTCAAGTTACAATCACGTGCCATATGTCCAATGTTATGGCAATTTAAGCACTCTATCTTGTTCATGAATGAGTAATCATGACTTCTTCTTGCAAAATTACTTCTAGAAGATTGACGGGGACCATTATATTTGCTTTGTGATATGCCCTACAATCTTTTTCCATGTGCCCAAAGTTTGTACAAGAATAGCAATAACCAAGAAATATACTTTGGTACCTGGGAGATGAAGAGTTTCTTGATGTACTTCTGAAGTCTTTTTGCCTTGGGATTCTTTGATGATATTCATTGTCTTTTGTATTCTTAACACCATCTGCAAGTATCCTTGGAGTAGGATTTCTTCCATTGTTGTCTTGACTCTTCTCCTTACCTTTGCTAGAACTGGGAGCCTGAACATTTCTTCTTGGCTTCCTCACATCCTTGTTTTTTGAAACATTATCATTCTTGCTTGAGGATTCACCTGCATAGCCAAGCCCTGATTTATCAAGGGGAGACCTTCGATGACTTAGAATGTCATCTAGGGTTTGAGAACTTTTCATGTTCTTATTTAGCAAGTCAACTTCCTTTTTAAGAGTGACAATTTCTCCTTTCAATTTTTCACAACCTTCATCTTTCATGACTAGTTGCTTCTTCATTTCTTCCATCATCCTTGTTGCTTCGTGTGCTTCGATTTTAAGGGAGATGCTATTTGATTTCATTGTGAAGATTTCTTCATTCTCCTTTGCTAGACTGCTCTCCATTTCTTCTTTTATTCTTGTAGCTTCCCATGTTTCGGCCTTGAGAAGATTGATCTCTGATTTTAGTTTGAAGATTTCTTCATCATTTTCTTCTAGTTCGCATATCATGGTGTTTCTCTCCTTTTCTGCTTCATCAACTTGTCCTTTTATGAATGCCAAAGTTTCCATTACTTTCTCGGCTCCTTGTGCTTGTTTCCTTGCTTTTTCTAGTTGAGATCTAAGAGAGGAGACCTCTTCCTTGTATTGACCAATCTCTGCTTCAAGATTGTTTAAGCTCTTAAGTCTTTGTTCAAGGTGGCTTAACAAACTTTCTTCCCTTTTCTTTGCCTTATCCAATTGATTTTTCATAGATATGACTTCTTCATGATGCTTTCTTTTGTTTTGATGAAATTTCTCCTTAAGTTTGGCGAGCTCCTCATCTCTTCCTTGTACTTGAAGCTTAAAAAGGTCAACTTCCTTCCTTGTCTTGTCCTAGTCACCAACTTGCACTTTCTTCTTATGTTCCTCATTTTCCCTTTTCAAATTGTTAATTTCTTCCATGGCAACTATAATTTTTGTCAAGAGATCTTCCTCAAAGTCTTCTTTATTTTCTTCATCTTCTAGATCTTCTTTAGCCTTGATGTCATCATCACTCTTACCTTCAGCTTCCTTGATGAGCTTTGGATTTCCTTCTTGTTTTCCATCATTTTCTTGACTAGAGATCATTGTCAACATTCCTTTTGAGTGAAGATCATGAAGTTTATCCCATATGCCTTTTGTTGACGAACATTTTTCAAAATTGGCCCTCATAGAATCAGGTAGGCCATTCAAGATTGCTTTCATTGCTCTTGTATTATACTCCTTGGATTCTCCTTCCATCATGCTATCAGTAATCACCGATTTCCAGACTTCAACACCTTGAGTCTTTAAGAAATTCCTCATTCTTGCCTCCCATATATCAAAGTTTCCATTGAAAATTGGAGCCTTCACAAATTGATTGACTTCAATTTTGATGGTTGAGGAAGACACATCTTTAGGAGGATTGGAGACTTTCTTCCTTGGCTTCGCCATTTGTGTTCTAATGAGCAACCTGCAAGCTGTTAGGCTTTGAGTGAAGGTACTGGCTCTGATTCCAATTGTTGGAAATACTGAGAGCGGGGTGAATCAATATTTATTTCCAATTGTTATTTTTACTAGTTAGATCACTTACATTTAGAACACAAATGAACAATAAAAATAAATGTTTTTATTAATATCAATAAATTAAATACAATATTTGTGTAGGGCTCCAACCCTAGATGAAGACACCAATCTTCAATCTCCCAGGCTCCAACCTGTATTATGCCAAGCACCGACTTGGACTTATCAATGCTCCAACCTTGTCAGTTTGAGGCACCAACCTCTAGGGCTCCAACCCTATCTCTGGTACAGGCTCCAACCTGGTCTCTTGAGGACTCCAACCCTATCTTCCAAGGCACCAACCTTTTCTCTATGAGGATACAACCTCTAGCTTCAATTCGTCAAGATATATTTGGTTATACTTCACGGCCCCCAATGTCTTCTTCAACAAGCCCTAACAATCTTCAGTTTTCCCTCACTTAGTCTCCACGTCACTTCATCAATGACAACCTTGTTCTTCACATGAAGGTGTCTTCACTACTCTTCATATTACCCAAACAAAGATCTCCAAAAGTCACCTCATGATTGCTTTAACGCATCAATAACATCTCCAGGACCTTCAAGGTGTCTTAAATAGGCAGCCCAAGTTTGCACTTATCAACAAGTCAAATCTACACACTGGACTTCAAGAGACCTCCAAAAATACTAGAGATTCTCCAAGAATCAATGCTCCTTCAATAGGTGCTTCAAGATGTCTTCAATAGGTCTCCATAAGTCTTCTAAAGGTGACTCCAAAATCTGTCATAATTCTGCCTCGGGACTGCTCCATATATGATGCCCAAAACCACTGTTCAAGCTTCTCCACACAGTCACAGGGTTGTATCTCTTATGTGACTAGTCCAAAATCTTTACTTTGTTTTAGGACTGTTCTTGCTGCAATATAAGTCTGGTCCTGGTTAAGGATTGTAACTAACTAATGCAGCCCCTTCACAGTTCAAAGATATTTCATGCAACTAAACTCTTCATGAGTTCTTCACAGTCCAGAGGTCTGAAGACAAGCAACTGTCCAAGGTCTGAGCTCTTCTTAAACTGAGTTAACAAGTCAATAATCTGAACTATAAGTCTGGGCTTTCAAAGAGGTAATTGATCAAAATGTGAAATCTCCACCAATTGCTGTAGCTCCTCCCACAGATCTGGGCTCCACAAAATTCTGTCCACGGCAAACATGCAAATCTGAGCTCCAAATCAATCTGAGATCACAAGACTGAATTGTGCACCAAAGAAGCCTAATAAGAGGGTTGAATATGTCCACAGAAGTGCCCTAGTAGCAAAGCACAAGAGGCCGAATTACATGCCCTAGATTCACAGATCCAAGCTCACAATTCTGGTCCAAAGCTCTGTAACACTAGTCCGAGGGTGCTCAAAGTCAAAACAGAAATGTTGTAGGTGGACTGAAGTATTGTTCTGAGGTTCCATGAGTTCTGTAGTATTATTTTGTCTCAAATTGTACACAGCCCTTAACACAGGTCACCCAAACAGTTTTATCCTTAAGTTCTCTCCTTCTTGGCCTTCAGATCACAACTTGTTGTTCTGTACTTCTGTGATTACTCTTCACCGAAACTTCAGAAGAATCCAAGTTCTCTGTTCTGTGGAAATGCGAGTACCCTATCCACATATTTATAGTAGTCTGTCCTCACGAAAAGACATGATTGTTGGGTGAAGGGCCGACATGAGTATGCTAGCACATGTTGGCTCAGAATTAATTTTTCTTAACTTAAAAATTCAATATCTCATCAACCGTTGGGAGTTTCGGGGCAAGTAAGGGCTCATTAGAAAGAGGAAAAAGTCCTCTTTAAGATGGTATAGAACTTAGTGGAAAGATGCCTCCAAGATGTCCAAAATAATTTTTCTTTGTGACTGCTCTTAAAAATTTTAGTGCAGAAGGTAATTAGGACAGCAAGGTCATTAGGGTTTCTTCATTTGTTATGACTCCAAGTTCTTCACCATAGTGTGTCATCAATATCATTCATGCCATCATGATAGTATAGCATCCACATCATGTAATAGTGCAGTGATATGTCATCCATATGTCAAAGTGCAGCGTCCATTAATATGCCATCAAGAGAGCTTCAAGTCCTTCATGTCATCATATAGTTTCCAACCATGTCATGAATGACATCATAAAGTGTAGTCTTCTGGGTTACCAAACAAGGTACATGATTGACACTTGGCACCTTAAGAATATTTGCCATCTTGACATCATGTTGGTTCCAGGGTTCTTCGTGACTTGACATCTTCATTGATGGTATCAAGTCACTATCAACCAAGAGTCACAGTATCATCATCTGGAACCAGGCATCTCAAGAATATTGACATCTCGGCCAATTCCATATTGACATCAATGACAACCTTAGACCAACACATACTAGCATCATTTACAATAAACTTTGCAGAAATTGGGTTTACAATGATAATATTGGACGCTGCATGATAACATCGATCTAGAAAAAATTGATCTGCTGCTTTGTATTCTGCTTCTTGGACTGTTGACAAAGTGTGGTCAACAGGAGAAAAAGGCCAAGTGACTAAATAATAATAAAATAAAAGCTTCTAGATGGGTCCATCAGATCTATAAAGGACAAGGAGGAGATCATTTGAGGATATCTTGGATTTGTTTGTTGGTTTTTGATGAGGGTTGGAGAACTTAGTTCAGTGCTCAATAGCTCCGGAATGGAAAACCCTTGGTGATTTTGGTGAGTGTGGACAAAAACCCACCTCATCCCCTTGGTGAATTCATTCAGAATTCACAAGTGCACATATCAATTTCAGTTCAGTTTTGGACACCCAGTTTCAGCATTGGAGCAGATTATTTTGGAGGCCAGAATCTTATCTCAGCCATTTCATTATGCATCGGCATGTAAACCCTATTCAGTTAATATAATAAAGCTGAGCTTATTTCCTTGCCATATTTTGTTTGCTGCATTTTCTGGCAATTTTCTATTAAATGGATGAAATTTTTATTTGAAAAATTTTGGTTAAGTTCTGAAAATTGGCCAAATATTTCATTTGGAATATTACACATCCATGCAAAGGAGAAGAGGAGGAAGACCTGCATTTTAGCAAATCCTGTTTGTAGCTTATGTACATGACTTTGGCATGTAGTAGTGGCAAATCTCCAACGTTCGCATAAACTGGCAGAATTAACTCCATTGAGGGGATGGAAATGGCAGATGCATGCAGGAGACTTGCTGTTGCAGAGATTTTGGCATTTCCATTGCACTAGAAAGTAGGCCAGCAAAGAGCATTTATCCCTTGTTCCAGCGAGGAGGCTGGCAAGGAGGCCTTCTAGCAAGTAGGCTAGCTAGGCTTTCAGGGGCTGCAATGGTTGTGTCTCCTTGCTGAAATCGATGCTGTTATAATTCTCACCCTGTTCAGCAGGTGGGCTAACAAGGGTTCCAACTGTTATAATGGGCCTTCTTCATTGTTCTAGCGAATAGACTAAGAAGGATTTGAGCTAATAGTTGCTGGAGAATTTATGGTAGCCCATTACATATCCCTCAGCCATTTGTCATATCATAGACCCAGCTTGAGAACAGCATTCAAGTAGAAATGCCTGCTGCTGGGGAGTGAAATATCCTTTGCTAACCAGTTTTCAAAGTCAGATACAGCTACAGAATGTATCTTTTGTACTCGGCAAAGTTATCTTTCAGTTTGAATGAATTAGATATGGTGTGATTTAAGCTTCTGTTCTGCTATCTTGCATGTGTTGAAACAGTTTGTGATTTGCTAGTTAGCATGTTTATCTGTAAATTCTGTGGATAATATATAACCTGTCATTTTCAAGTTGTTTTTTATGGTGGTTGGATGTAGAATATTCTGAGCACTGCTAAGGAAAAAAAATGAAAGAGAAGTGTCAAATTAAGTCACTCCGCTAAATACAATGTCGGATACACCAAAAGTACTAGTTAGTCACACAAACTTTTATAGTATTGTTTTGCAACATTTATAAGTAGCACTTGTGTTAGTTTTAATTCAATTTTAGAACTCACTTTACTAGTTACTTTGAGTTTGGCCTGTTTACAATTATTTTCCTTCACTTCTAGTTCTGTAACTATTCTAAATTTAGGAAGCAGCGTATGAGTTAGGAATAAACAATAAAAGGGTAAATAATCATTTAGCTATCCATGTTGCCTATAATCTTACAGTTCGGTCCTAAAATTTTGAACCCCACATTGGTAGGGCGGCCAAGACCCTTGACTGACTCTCATACAAGGCACAGTCAGTCATCCAAGGAGCCCCAAATGGGGAATAAACCCTAGGATTTACAATATCCTAGCTTAACTACTTGGTTGGCCCCTTCAGAACTACGCAAAGCATCACAAAAAGACTGTAAATATGAAAGGCATGGCTTACGATTTGAAACTTATACGTGAAGCAGACCAATATAGAAAAGAAAATAAAATGTTGGGTACTTGAGACACCCGAAAGTCAAAATGGCAATATTTCAACCAAGAATACAGTGCATATCGGGGATACAGCAATGTGCACATCTCAAACAAACCGAAGAGGGATGCTACTAAAGCTGTTTAAATATAAGCGGATATCATACATATTTGCTGAATAAGACACCCTAAGCTAAGCCGAAGGGACTTTCTTACACACAATCCTACATTCCAAAGATGTTTGACAGCAGAGAAGACACTTCAAAACATGAAAATTACCTAGCATTTAACGTTGCGGAACATACACAATATCGACTAAACGTATTAGGGAAATGTTTTACTAGCATATCTTGAATTCCATTAAATTTACAAAGATGTCTGATTATCTTTTAAATTGCAACAAACAAAAGAAACACGTGTTACACGGATTCCATTTGTATTCTACCAGGTTAATTGGGGTGTATGTGTCTGTGTCTCCAAAGTACCTAGAGATAACTGTAATAGTATCTCAGAATATGATGGTTGGTTGTGTAATTATCATTGGCCATACTACTGTATGTGTTATATCAGTCTGTAGAGAGAAACAACTGAGAACCCTAAACCTTTTCACCAGAGGAATCCTTTCTTTCCCATAGGAAACTTAGAATATGGAATGCCAAGTCACCAACATGTTGTCACTAAAGTTGGAATGCTATTTGAATTTTACAGGCAGTAATCCAATTCAAATCCATGCCTTAAGCAACCCAGGTAATCAAGCACGGCAAAGCTCTGATTCTTGAAGCCTGAATCATAGCCCTGAGACATTACAAATAATTATGACAATAAAATCCCCAGCAAGAATTGGCGTGGTTATTGGGTCAGTGCAAACCCTCAGCCTTAACCGCTGAAGGAATTCCGATATAGACAAGGGAAATAAAGCTCATCAGGCTCTGCAGCTCTGATCCTTTTTTCCAGCCCCTTCATTGAAGGTGTTTATACTTGTGAATATATGTCTACATCAAAAGACCAAACCACCATCATCGATGAACTAATCACTTTCAATCGCATTTGACATGTGCCCTAATTGTATAACGCACCTCGGAAAGAACTGAACCGGGGTCTCTGTACGTATCATGTGTAGCAAAACCATTTGCAGTAAAGTGACGAGAAGTCTACCATTACCTGGGAAATCTTATCTCAACATAAAGCCAGTTATCCACGATGATGCTTTCGTTATCTTTGAATTTCCAAAGTTTCGACACCAAATTTAGCGTTCATAAATTGGATTTTATATAATTATATATATTTGTCGAAGTCATTGACAGATTGAGGACTGAAATAAAATTGAAAACGAAGAGGATCAGCAGAGATCTTACATTTTTCGGACTTTCTCCCTTAATTCTATTTTCTTTGCAGCTCCATCTAGATTGAAGCTACTTGCCCTGGAGAGTGCCGGGCAGAGACATAAACTTAACAGTACTGCTACTGTAATTGCATACCGAGAAGGCATGGATCTGTGTAATTGTGATGCCATCTTAGGCCTCTGGATTCTGCATTCTATTTGGCTCAGCGTGGCTTCGGCTCTTAATAATGTCCAATGCCCTGCTCTCTAATCAACTACCCGCGCTCATCTCCTTCATGATCAAGTCAGCATGATATATGAGTCAGCGTGTCCTAAACCGTGATATTCTTAATATTGGTAACAACGATAACCAATGATCTTATTGTTTTAATATATATTAAAATAATATAAGAATTTTATTTATTCTAAGTATAAATATAAATAAGAAATATTATTAATTAATAAATAAATAAAATTCTAAAATTACTAAATTAAATATATAAAATTAAAACATATATATAATAATGTCAACGAGCAAATAATATTTAAAAGTTTTTCAATAGCTTTTTTAAGAATTCCTATATTAATCATTTGTGTTTCTCCACACTTCATATCATTTCAATCAAATAGAAAAGACCAAAATATATATATATGAAATTAACATAAAATTGAATGAATGGAAAGTAAAACATTATATTTTATTAAATGATTTAAATATTAGTAAATAATAATAACTAATAAGTTTAGGGTTGTGTAATTTTAGTAGATTTAATGGTTAAAAGTATGTGCTTTTTTCAAGAGGTCATATGTTCAAAACTAAGAGGGATAGAGTATGTGACCATTGCATGGAGGGAGTACCTTCTGCCATAAACAAGGGGGTGTCATACACCAATTTGGTGTCCAGCTTGGTTGTTATCTTAAAAATAGATTATTATTATTATTTATTTGTTGATTTTCTTTTGTTTTAATGAAATATATTTTTTTATGATCATAATGTGATAAGTTGAAGGTCAATTGTCAATTAGGGTTATCTCGAGTGGGTTGGGTGGAACAATTATTATCGTCCCCACCCAGGGTCAAATCCTTGCTAGTGACATAATGACCTTTGATGCCTTGATGGTTATTGTTGTAATGGCTTCAAGCCTGAGAAAAGAATTCTTAAGTGAGTATAAATGTGGGCTAGCCCTTGTACCAACAGCCTCACACTTACTTTTAGGCTGAGAAGAAGGTTGATTTATTTCCTTGAAAAAATAATTAAAGGTCAATTGGGGTTATCTTGAGCAGTTAGGAGGAATGATTGTTATCCTCCCCATCTAGGTTCAATTCGCACAAGTGACATGATAAACTTGTTAGGTCTAAGTAGTTCTCAAGATATTCCTTGTCTCATGACCATCCTAAAAAATTACTATAAAATTAAATGGTTGCTCTATTTATATCTTTTAGGCATTAAGACTTCTCATTTTTTAATAAAAAATCGATAGTTGCAAAGTAGCATAGTCCCCACCTCTACCAATAATTAATTGATTAATATGTAGTGTTGTGTAGAGTAGAGGTGTGTGGAATAGGTGTGCGAAGGGGGATGTGTACGAAGGTGTGGAAGTGGGGATGTGTTCGGAACATTGTGGAGGAAAGTTTGTGTTCATTGCTCCGCACACCCGTTTTCCCGCACAACACTTCTTTTGCACGCACATTAAAAAGACACTTCTTTTGATATAGTTAAAAATGATCAGCCAACTTACAAAGTTAAACGATCAACCCTAAATGCTTGAACGAGATCATACAATTCTTTGTCATAAGTATTGTAGTTGAGGTTAGCATGAGACAAAGTTTAAGAATAGAAGGCAATGGGGTGTCCACCCTGTTTAAGGACTACACCTATAGCATATTGTGACACAACTATTTCGATCTCAAAAGGATACTGGAGATTGGGAAGGCATAAAACTAGGGCTGAACATAGAGCTTGCTTGAGGCATTCCCTGACAATGGAGTGAATAGCCAAGTTTGAACTACGACCCATTAAAGAAGAAATATCACCCACAATGGATTGATATTGGAATTGAATTCTAGTCGAAGAACATGTTGATTGAGTATCCCCCATCGATTTAAACTATTTTATGCTTGACTAGAAGCAAAACAAAGGACAACATATCATTTTTCTATAGGTGATTTCAAATGTTCTAAGCTACCTGAAAAGGAACTATTGTATCAGTTGCTTTTGTAGCTAATGTGGTTCATGGAGAAGGAGCAGTTGTAGTAGCTATAGCTTATGTAGAAGTTGCTTCTTGTATCAAAGTATGAATTAAAACTATGCCTTTTCTAATTTGTAATTCGATTAAAAAATAAAAATACACTACTAAGGTCAAATTTTGGGGCATTTAATAAATATAATGATTCTCTCGTTTCAACTAATAACCATGATCATCTAACAATGCATGCAATTCAAATTCATGCCTCTTCTTTCACTAATCTAAATATCATAGAATGAACATGAAAAGGCCTTGCAAGTGTGTTGCACGATATTTCTAGTGGTGTAGAGTAAGGATGCATAGAATCAGCCCATGGATGCCTTGAAATCAAACCAAGCCCATGATAAAGGTTTACAATTATCCATGGAGATAACTCAATGAAAACGGTTGGTGCAACCAATAGTTTAACGTTTCGTTATGACATATCTTATGGTCCATATGGTTGGCTTTTAAGATTATAGTTGCAACTTGTTGGAAAGTGCTAATTTTTTGTTGTAATTGTTACATGTTATACATATGCACCAAGGTCCAACCTATACCCATGGTCCACCAAATCCCAGTCAAATAATATAAACATTATTACATGTGGAACCCAACCACCAATAGGCTCGTGATTATGGCCATACCCCATGTATCCACCATATAACACATTAACATATTAAAATAATGTTGGCCCCCTTGCAGCCCCTCCATACTTCCTTCGTGCCTCCACTCAACTAATCGACAACCCGGATTTGCAGTGGATTCCAATGGTTATAATGAATTGTGGACCCTCGTGCCCTTACTGATGTCACATGGGGGTCCGCACTTATGGTTCCACCCCTCCCAGAACCTCACCAGCCTCGCTCGTTGTTGTACATGTTGGCATATTTTGCACGTTGCTCGAGCTCCACACACTGACAAGTTTGCCTTCATGGCCTAAGGCCACCTCCATGTCAACACCTTTATGATTCAACCCCACCGTGACTTTCGTGGCTAGGTATGCTTGTTGGCCCATTATGTGCTCCTCACGACTTTACAGGCTTAGGGTTTCACTTTCCCTATCGATGTTAAGTTAAAACTTTAAAAAGAGGGTAATAAGTAAAAATAAAAATAGGTTAGGGTCTAAGCAGTGTGCATTGATTTTACTAATGCGATTTGTATTCAACAATTCGAATTTTGTAGTATGGCATATCAGGGTCTCATATTTGAAGATAGATAGATGGTGTATCCAGCATCTGTTCATGGGGTGAAAGGATAGCAATGGTGCTCGAGGAACAAAGGGGTTTGGTAATTTGTTGATAATTTCCTAGCCGCCTTATCAGATCCTCTACAGTTGGCTCCGCATAATAAGATGGATGCAAAGTAAAGAAGAATTATCTTGGAAGGATTCAAAGACTACATTATCTCTCACCTAATTGGGAATAAGAAAGCCAAAGAAATATGCACTACCATCATTGGTCTCTAACAAGGTTCAAGCGAGACCAAAAATCTAGTGTTGAAGGACAGGCTCAGGAGCATTAAAATGTCCAAGTTTGATTCGATGGTTTCTTACATCACCAAGTTTTCCAAGGTAAAGGAAGAGTTGGTTGGTGTAGGCAAGACAATTCCAGATAGGGATTTGCTGAATTTTTCTCTATTAGGTTTCACCTAATCGTGTCAAGCCTTCATGGATGGAATATGTGCCTAAGAACACTTTCCATATTGAGAGAGGTTATGGGGTGACTGTGTCCAAGAGGAGATTCATAGACAAGCTCAAGTTGGATATTGTGTTAAAATCAAGGAAGATTAAGAAGATTTCACTCTAGCCAGCAAAGTGACTAAGTCCAAGGGTAAAAAGAGCAGTGATGGTGGTGAGCAAAGTTCAAAGGGCGAGAAGAAGAAGAAGGAGCTCCGCAAGATCAAGTGTTTTTCGTGCCACCAGTTTGGGCATTACGCTACTAAATGCTCTAACAGGAAGAAATGGTCCAAAAAGGACCAAGTAGTAGCCTCTACAAAGATAAATGAGTTTTCGTCTCATTTTGAGAAGGAGTTCTCACTCATTGTCTATATGGAAAGTTCAATGGCCACCATTTTATGGTATGTGGAAAATGGTGTGTCTTGTCATATGACAATAAACAAGAAGTATTTCAACAAACTACCAGAGAAGGACATGTTGTTCAATATTGAGATGGTAGATTATGGGAAGTATTGGGTCGAGGGTACTGGTACAATTCATTTTGAGAGGGAGTCTAGCAACCCTCTATATCTCTGGAAACCTCATCTCAGTCTCGACCTCAGAGGATACAGGGTACGAGGTGACCTTCAAACAGGAAATGGTTTTTATAAAACCCTCATAATCCAAGTTATCGAAGTAGATCGGGGTTAGGCACAAGAGCCTATACAAATTACAATTTGAGACAATCGCAACAGTGACTAACAGAGGAGGTTGTGACTCAGGAAAGAAGCTTGGTGAGTTATGGCATAGGCGCATGGGACATCTGCACCATGGAGTGTTGAATATTCTTAAGGAGATAGCGACACACCTGCCACATTGCAATGTGGGTCAACATCAGGTGTGCAAAGGTTGCAAACTTGGAAAGTATGCCAAGTCATATTTTCCTCGCAAAGATGATAGAGCCAAGGGTATCTTGGACCTTGTTCATTCATATGTATGTGACCCTTTCTATGCAATATCCCTTAGTTGGTACAAAAACTATGTCACCTTCATAGATGATCACTTGAGGAAGACCTAGATATTTTTCATGACGAAGAAGGATGAGGTCTTATCGAAGTTTCTAGAATTGAAGGCATTGGTTGAGAACCAGACTAGTAAGAAGATCAAGGCACTCAAGCCAGACAACGGTGGGGTGTACACCTTGAACACATTTAAGGAGTTGTGTGTCAAGGAGGGCATCAGTAGAGAGTTTACCACACCACATAATCCTCTGTAAACGAGGTGGCAAAGCACAAGAATAGGGCCATAGTTGGAGCGGGCAAAGCCATGTTGCATGTTCAAGGGTTCCCCAAGTTCCTTTGGGTTGATGCATGCAATGAAATAATATTCCTGTGGAATCGAAGCCCACATAGAGTGTTGGGGCGAGTTACACTAGATGAGGCATTTTTAGGGAAGAAACCAAATGTGTCTCATTTCCACATAATCGGTAGCCTTGTATATTATGTACTAGACGAGAAAGGGAAGAATTTGTAGCCCACAATAGAGAAGGGCATCTTTGTGGGTTACAATAACACATCCAAATCGCACAAGGTGTACATTACAACACACAAGAAGACAATCATCAGGAGAGATGTGAAGTTTGAGGAGAATAGGGCTTTGAGAAAGTCCTTAGATCATGAGCAGGCTATCGTGTAGGAGGAGGAGCAACAAGCTCCAAAGAAGGAATCTCAACCAATACCTCATACCACAATTATGTGTGGGAAAGATGAGGATGAGAAGGACACACATATGGGAGAACAAGTGGATCCCACTCAAGCAAAGACTCTCAACGCAGGGAGAAGGACAACGAGATGGGAAGATTAACTATTTTAGGAGGTGTAGAAGCAAGTTAGTGCTCCAATTACTTCAATGCAATTGAGCATAAAACCACACATGTACACAAGATACATGGCACTTATGACTAAGTTAATAGATGTGTATCCTTCTAGTTATTCGGATGCAGCCACTCAACAGGTGTAGAGAGATGCCATGGTGGAGGAGTTATTGAGAAATATAGGGCAATGAGATCAAATCTTTTGTTATATTGATTTCTCTTTACTTTTGATAGATGCTTGCGATTTATTAATTAAGCTCTTCTTATAGTTATTATTCTTTTTTCATCGAACAACTATCCAAACCATAAAAACAAGGAGGCACCAAATGTAGGCACACAGCTAGTGTTAGGCAACGAGCTCACAAAATAGAAGAAAAAATAGATCAATGACTTAAAAATTAGCCTCATCAAGGGGGAAACCTCCTTTACATTACATAAATGAAAAAATCTTGGATGATTCAAATGACAAAACCTCCTTTCTATATATAGGAGTCTAAGGGGTCACAATATAATTAGAGTCGACATAACAATAATATTGTAAGGGCACAACACTAACAATAGCGGGCTTCTATATGGGGCACAATAATAACAATATGGGGACTACATGGGTAAAACAATAACAATAAGGGGGTTACACTAACAATAACAATAATGGGACACACTAGTATTATAGGGACCTAACATGCCCCTCTCCTTCAAAAAAGTGTTTTCCTCAACGCTTGAGTAGCTATGGATGCTTCTATATAAAATTATCATCCTCCCGTGTGGAATCTTCAGCAGGTAAGTTCTTCCACTTGATGAGATAGTATGAAATTGATCGATTTCATAGCTGTCGAGTTCTTGTTTCTGTGACTACTTTAGGTTCCAATATGATTTTTCCTTCCTCGTCAAATTTTAGCAATATTGTATGAACTGGGATATTGTCACCTATGACATTCTTTAAGCATGAAATATGGAAAACTTGGTGCACTCGAGAAGATGCAAGAAGATCTAATTTGTATTCCATAGTACCAGTATTTTGAAACACCTTGTAAGGACCATAATACTTTGGTGATAATTTGTTATCCTTCTTAGCTTGCTTGAGGGACATTTGTTTGTATGGTTGTAGCTGTAAAAATACCCAGTCGCCTATATCAAAACTTATTTCGCTGCGATGTTGATCTGCCTATTGTTTCATTTGATTATACACCAGAGTGGGGTTATCCTTTAATAGTTGGAGAAATTGTTGTTGATGCTTGATGTGATCTTCCGCCGTTTGATTTTCTCTTAAAGATGATGTGATGGAAAGTGGATGATATCCATAAAATGCCATAAATGGGGTCATTTTTGCTGCAGTATGGAAGGAAGTATTATACCACCATTCAGCCAGAGGTAACCACTTGACCCATTGTATTAGTTTATTATATAGAAAGCAACGAAGATATCCTTCCAAACATTTGTTCTCTATCTTAGTTTTCCCATCAGATTGAAGATGATAAGATGAGCTATGAGCTAATTGAGTACCCAGACAAGAAAATAATTCCGTTCAAAAAACTTCAGTGAAAATGGGATCTCTGTCGCTTAAAATAATATTTGGGTTTCCATGTAGCTTTTGAATTGTTTCCATAAATGCAGTAGTAACTATACTGGCTTCAAATGGATGTGATCATGCAAAAAAGTGTGCATACTTAGTAAGTCTATCAACTACCATGATGATGACATTCTTTCCTTTGAACTTGGGTAAACCTGTGATAAAATCCATTGAAAGCTCCTGCCAACATTTACTTGGAATGGATAAAGGTTGTAACAGACCTGGGGTCTTAATTGTATCAACTTTATTTTGTTGGCAAACCAAACACTCCGCCATAAACTTTTGAATATCATATTTAAGGCCATCCCAAAAAAATTCCTTCTTAACCCTATGGTAAGTTTTTAAACAATCTTGAGTGCCCTCCTAAGGGTGCAATTACAAAATAATATTTTGTTTGAGTTGGGAATTATTACAAAGATATACGCAATCTTTTTACCATAATGAATCATTTTTCCAGCTAAATATATCAGTTTTACTGGGACCTTGCTGCAACTTTTGAATGATTGCCCACACTTCTTCGTCATTCATCCCTTGCTTCGGTTATCCAATATGTTTGGATAATAGAAATGGCACAAAGCAATGCTCCCACATTCTCATCCTTTCTTGAGAGTGCATCTACAACAACATTTTGCTTCCCTTTTTTGTAGATGATTTCAAAGTCATAACCCAACATCTTTGTGACCCATTTTTGCTTCTCTTTTGAAGATAATATTTGTTCTAAAAATTATTTCAAACTATCATGATTCTTTTTTACCTTGGAGTGTCTTCCCATTAGGTAAGGTCGTCATTGCTTAAGTGCATGTAGTATTGCCAACATTTCCTTCTCATAAATAGGTCTTTGTAAATAATTTCCTTTGGTTGAATGACTTTCAAAAGCAATGGGTCGTCCTTCTTGCATTAAAACAACACCAATTCCATTTCTCGAGGCATCACATTCCATAATAAAGGTTTTTGTGAAGTCTGGCATGGCTAAGACCGATGCTTGGTGTTGGTGTCAGTCTTTGCAGCCTTCCTCCCGAGTGATCAAACATGCTCTTACAAAGTGATTTTAAGGTGTCAAGGTCAAATTTTGTCATTTCGGTGAGTCTTCAATCAAAATTTGGTCACTAGGTATTAGGTCTAGGGTTTGCTTTCACTCCTTTCAAAGTTTTCAAAATGTCGGTCCATGTCACCATTAAAATGAGTGTACCATCATTCAGAGGTTGTCATCATCATGTCAGGTTCCAATGGGTCATTTTACACCTTGTTCATGCTTCAGTTGTGCCTAGGTAAGGTTCATTTCCCTCTCCTAGGGTTTTGAAGGTAATTTCTCTTGGATGGTAAAATCATCAACAAAACTTGTATCCTGATGTTCATACACCCCCTATCCCTTAATATACCTTATTAAACACTTCCCATCACTATTGTCCCCAAATTCCTCGTTTCGCACAAACCCTAGTTTCTTGCTACAACTTGGCAATTTCTAGGCTAGGCACTTTGTCATTATAGCCCCCTTTTGTACCCCTTCCCCTCGGTCAATCTCTGAAATTCCACTTTCCCCTGCTTCCTAACATCCCTCCCTACTTCCCAAAATTTTCTCAAGAATTTAGAAGCCCCTTATCCCATTTATTTCGTTTCATTTCGACAAATCCCTTGTTCCACACATCGGGAGATGTTTCAATCAAATGATGTTTCTGAGCAAGAAAAGATGAATTTTGGAAACTTGAGAGAGGTTTTTTTCCAAAGAATGCCAAAGAAAAAACACCTCCTTCAATTTTTACACAGGCATCATGGTTTTAGAGAAATGTCAAAAATACTGTTGCCTCAGGAGAATTGAATGCACCTCTGAAGTGACCTTGGGAAAATCAAGATTTATCCTAGCTTGGTTGGCAAAATTACTTGTTTGATGAGTCAAATGATAACTAGACACAAATATATTTCCAATGAACTATTATGAGCTCAATTTGGATTTGAGGAAGACTTTCAAAAGTTGGCTGCAACAGCACTCTGCCTTGAGGCAGCCTCATTCTGCTCATTTTGACCAGTCTTGGGAGATTTAATTTTTGACAGGGTAAATGAACTCCAAATTGAAAATTTTACTTGGGTTGGAAATTAGACTCAAAGAGCTTTCCAACGAGCTATCACACACCAAATTTGGACATTGGGAAGGCCTCCAAAAGCCTCCTGAAAAATGGCGCAGCGCATAGAAAAGTGGGCGTGTCGCATTGGGTTTGTGCGCGGCGCATTGGGTTGGTGCACGACGCACAGGGCCTGAACATTAATTTTTGTCATTTTCTCGACAAAATCTCAAATCAACTCAATCTTTTATGTTTCAATTAGGTTTGTGTGACTTTTTCATTGCTATTAGCCCATGTTTAGTGTGGTTGAAGATTGGTTTGAAGAATTTGAATGCTAAAAGCTTAAACCCTATCCTTTTGTAAAGAAATGCCTCCATAGGGTTTATATGTGAAGTTTAAAAATTGGGTTTTGGTGCTTAACACTCCCACCCCATTTTCATTTATGTTCCCATCATTGTTATCATACTGTTATCATGTTGTTATCATAATCCCCTCTCCTATTCCCGCTATCCCATATCCTTTATACCCTTTGCATCCTCAAATCCTATCACTTGCTATCACTTCCCTTCCTTCATATCATTGATAAAGTCCTAATTTCCAAAACATTCAAGGACTATCTCTATGTATACCTTGTAATTGCACTCCTATCCCTAAAAACTACCCCCATCACCATCTCTCACTCCCATATCACTTATAAAATGTCCAAATCCCGAATTCCCTCAAGCAGTAAGTGATTGTACTTCCACTCCAAATTCACTTGACAGTTTATTGTATTCATTGTGATATTTCTTCACAACACCTTATTTCATATGTGGCACACTTGGTATTGAAAGACAAACTTTTGTTTTCACCACCTACATATCAGCATAAACACCTTGTTTTCAGCACCATGTCAGAGACAAATTCATCATATGAGCAGGGATATGAGCAAGACAGTGACTCAACCACCGAGCTAAACATACACTTGGCATACATTTGCAACATTATGGAGATGGACACCGACGCATCATACAATCGAGACAGTGATTCTGCCACTGAACTGCATGCACCAGGGGGACACTGAAACGGTGAAAAAGGCCTGATCCACTCCAAATCTTGGCTGAAGCTTCCTTGGCTAAGCATGAGATATGATGGGAGACCTTCACTCCAAATTTCAGCAAATTTGGAGAAGATTTTGTCATTTTTGAAAATTTTGGTTGCAAAACAGGTTTTTCCGCCCGACGCGTCGCGCCACCCGACACGCGCTTATGATTGGGACATCTTCTGGAGGAAAACTTGATATTTTTGGGTTTTTTATGGTAAATTATGCATGCTTAGGAATGGATGAGAAATTTCATGAAGTTCTGGGTGGTCTTAAAGGTCAAAAACACTCCAAAAATGGCCTTTCTGCCACTTTTTGCACTAACAGGAACCAGTCTTAGGAGATTGCATTTTTGTAGGGGAAAGTGACATCCAAATTGAAAAATTCCACTTGGGTTGGATAGCAGACATCCAGGGCTTTCCAACGAGCTATCATGAACTCAATTTGGAATTCAGGAAGTGCCCCAAAAATAGGCTCAAAGTGGCGCGACGCATTGAGTTTTTGAGCGCGGCGCATAGAGAAATTTTGCCTCATTTTCACTCTTCAGCTTAGAAATTCGCCCAGTTTTGACTAGTTTTACTTTTTAATGTGATGATTGACCTACCATGATGTAATTTGATGAATATGATGTAAATTTGGCATGTTTTTACTTGTTCTAGAGTATTCATTCACTAAAAAGTAAAAATTAAGTGAATGGATCAGTTTCCTAGCATATAGAGGCAAGTTGTTTGGCTGCCTAGATTTTAGCTCCATGTTTAGAATTGGTTGAAACAAATCCTAGAAGGATGAGCTCGACCCCTAGAGGCATGGGATGGGGTTAGGATGGTCTATATATTGTATTTTCCGAGACATTTTCAGGGTTGGATACTTGGGAAAAGTTTGGCACCTCATTGTACATTCATTTCAGATTTTTGGCAAAGGAAAGACCAGAGTTTTGCAGCACTTGTTGGGATCCTTGTGGCTTCTAAGTTTTGATGATGTTCTTCTCATGTTATTGTAAGTTTCATTAATGTTATATGTATGCCATTTCCCTTCTCTATGCTTCTGAATTAAACAAATGAGTATTTGAGGTAGAATTCATTGATTTGCTGGTGCTCTGCCTTAAGCTTTTGTTTAGTTTTTTATGTTCTTCGTCAGTTTGAAGAGGATCCTTGCACGCTCTTGCCCTCTTCAGCTACTCAGCATTATTTTCCATCCATTCACTCGATCTAAGACATCAAATCCGTTGCCTACCCTGCCCCAACTTGAACTTTGCATGAATTTGGCCTCATCCCCAAGCCCAAAATTGTTTTTCCCTTTTTCCAACAAAAAACCCCTAAAAATCAAAATCAAATCCTCTTATTCATTTATCTAGCCTAAAATCAGTGGTTGTTTTAGTCATCTCAAGCCCCTTTGAATATTTTCATTGAGATTGACCCGGAGAGAGCCCTCTCCTGTCCTCGTAGGGCTAGCTACGAGGATGAGCGTGGTTTGGTGTTGTCATTTTTCTGCCTTACTTCAGCCTAAGCTGGATTTGGGAACTAACACTTGGCACATTGCCTCTTTAGATGTTAAATTACTCTCGGAAGACCGTTACTTCTGCAGGTCATGAAAATGCATCTTTCTTCAATAATGTTGTTAGAGGCGCTGCTATTCTCCCATAATTCTTAACAAACTTGCGATAATACCCTGTTAACCCGAGAAATCCTCGCAACTGCTTTATGGTTGTGGGGACTTTCCATTCCTTAATGACTTTAATTTTGTTAGGGTCTACCTTAACACCCTCGTGAGATACAATATGACCCAGATATTCCACCTCTTGTACTCCAAAGAAACATTTGGATGTTTTTGCATATAATTGTTTCTCCTCCAATATTTTGAGCACCATGTCAACATGTTGAACATGATCCTTCCAAGACTTGTTGTAGATTAGTATATCATCAAAAAATACTAGCACAAATTTTCTAAGGAAGGGTTTGAAAATGGAATTCATCAACCCTTGAAATGTAGAAGGTGCATTGGTAAGGCCAAAGGCGTGACCAAAAATTCATAGTGACCCTCATGAGTTATAAATGTTTTTTGTTTTTTGTTTTGTTTTGTTTTTTTTTGTTGGAATGTCTTCAATATTCATTCTTATTTGATGATATCTGAATGAAGGTGCAACTTGTTGAAGTAAATTGGCATGATGAAAAATTCATAGACCCTCATGGAGTTATAAATGTTTGTTTGTTTTTGTTTTTAAATGTCTTTAATATTCATTCTTATTTGATGATATCTGAATGAAGGTGCAACTTGTTGAAGTAGATTGGCACGACGAAAAATTCATAGTGACCCTCATGAGTTCTAAATGGTTTTTTTTTTTTTTTTTTTTGGAATGTCTTCAATATTCATTCTTATTCGATGATATCCTGAATGAAGGTGCAACTTGTTGAAGTAAATTTCTCCATCTAATTCATCCAATAATTCATCAATGACAGTAATGGGAAATTTATCTTTAATAGTGAGCTTGTTGAGCTCCCTATAATTCAGACACATGCACCATGATTCATCCTTCTTGTGCACCAATACTACTGGAGCAGAGAAAGAACTTTTACTAGATTGAATTATACCAACCTATAGCATTTATGCAACCATACGTTCAATCTCACTCTTTTGGGCATAAGGATATCTATAAGGCCTAATTTTTGGAGGAACACATCTTGGAATCAAATGAATAGCATGATCATGATCATAGATAGGTGGGAGGCCTTTGGGAGTCTCAAACAACTTGAAATGATTGTCCAATTCTTTTTGGAGATATGGAGAAATAAATGATTTCGATGTTTGAACCTCTAGTGAGCATAATTGTGAAGCTACACCTCGTTTTTCTTTCTTCATAAGATTTTTCATGACATTAGAGATGATTCTCTTTCTCAGTTTCCCTGCGATACCTCGTAATTCAACTTCCTTTCCTTCCAAAAAAATTTCAAGAAACGTTTTTGAAAATTTAAAAACTATAGTCCCCAAATATTGTAACCATTGGACTCCTAGTACAACATCAACACCACCCATTAGAATATAAAGCATTGGATTATTCAAGACATATTCCCCCATGGATAGCATGATATTATGGCACTTTCCAGAGTAATTTATAGTTCCTCCATTTGCAACCATCACTTGACACTCTGGTGTTGGACATAGGAATCAATTCAATTCCTTGACTATCTTACAATGAATAAAATTATCGGTACTACCTGAATCAATCAACACTATTACCTTTTTCTTCTTGATATATCCTTCTATATTGAGAGTTTGAGGAGTGGTAATTCTTGCCGATGCATTACAAGATATGGTCATATTCATTTCTTATTTCTCTGAGGTTGCTTCCTGGTGTATATCCTCCTCTTTTGATGTTTCTTGTTCCTTTTCTTCCTCCTCTTCACAAATTATGTAAAATAATTTATTCTTAGCGCACTTATGACCTTTAGTGTATTTGCTATCACAACTATAAAAAATCCCTTTTGCTCTTTTTTCCTCCAATTTTTGTGGTGTAAACCTTGTAGGTTGTGGAAGGATAAGAAAAAAAACACTTTTATCTTTATAGTTGTGAGTGGTAGACTTCCTTGTTGCCATAATTTTGTTTTCAACATTTCTTGCCATCCTAGATGCCTTCTCCAATGAATCAGGTTCCCAAAGACGAACCTCATGTTGGATGTTATCCTTTAAAGTCCCTATGAAGACATAGATCCTATGCTCCTCTGTAATATATGTTACCCTGATATTCAATTTTTGGAAGTCCTCAATGTGCTTTTCCATTGAACCCTTTTGTTTTAGATTTATCGATTAGCTAAAGAAGGTGTTTCTCTTTGTATCCTCATAATGTGCTATCATTTCCTCCGTAAAAATTGACCAAATGACAAGTGGTTTATGAGAACAAAGCCATCGACACCGTACAAAATGATTGGGTTCTAAATATAAAGTTGCAAGGCGTACCTTTTGTGAGTGTTTCACATCATGGAGATCATAATATTGTTCCATTTGTAGTATTCATGTTACCAGATCCTTGCCATAAAACTTAATCATATCAATCTTTGGAATGTGGTGGTACTTAAACCCAACATTGGAGTTTCTAAAATCTTAATTCATATTCCTTTTGTGCTCATCACGATTTTCATGGATTACCTTGTCACCACCGGGAAGCCTTTCTTGCAAAAACTTTTTCAAACCTTCCTTTAAACCTTCCATGTCTGCTTTTAAACCATCCATGTCACCTTTTAGTTCATATTTGGTTGCTCTTTGTGAGAGCAAAATTTTTTGCATTTGGTCCCATAATTTTGATATATCATGTTGCAATTCTTCCTCTCCATGCATCATAGTAGAGCTTTATGAGGGCTTAATGGGTGTGGAATTATTTTTTTTGGGAGGCATTTTAGAACCCAATATTGATATATATGCTTCAATATTCCCTTGTAATCACTTCAAACTGATTTTTTAAACAAAAGTTGTGCAATTTTTTAAAAACTACACACCTTTTTCTTACTTTTTAGGAGCTCAATATTGAAACTATTGTATCTCTGTGATTTCAGATCTCCAAGATCTAAACTTCAGTCTAGTGGTATCCCTCTGATTCCTCTTTCTAATTCCACAAGTCATACCAAATTTGGATTCTTCAAGATAAACTTATGCAAAATATCCCACGATGACCTGATTATGGACTAGTTTAGTAGAGAGAAGTTGTAAGGGATGCCATGTGTCACTATTTAAACATTTGGATTTGAATTTGATACAAGAAAAACTATAGTCTGTGCAATTTCGACTACTTTTTACAGAATTCAAATATGATGCTTGAAATGAAATTTATGATGATTTTCCCTTGGTCAATTGTTTCAGATGAAATTGTGGATCCTGCAAAAACACTAACTTCCTTAGATCATATCTCTGAAAATACAGAGAAACAAGATATGAAATCCGTACACAAGGTTCACCAGTATTTCTACTCTGCATGGTTTCAATTTCAACTTCTGAAGCTTCATAGAAAATTTTTTATAGTGAAAAATCCAAGATGTCCTATTTGAAGAAGCGAAACCCTAGAATCCAAAGCTTTGATACCAAATATTAGGAAACCAACTCAAAAAATAGAATAAAAGATAGATCAACAAATTAAAAATTAGTCTCTTCAAGGGGGAAATTTCCTTTACATTACATAATTGAACTATTATTGGATGATTCAAATGACAAAATCTCCTTTCTATATATAGGAGTCTAAGGGGTCACAATATAATCAAAGCCGACATAACAATAATAATGTAAGTGCACAACACTACCAATAGTGGGCTTCTATGGGGCACAATAATAACAATATGGGGACTACATGGGTATAATAATAACAATAATGGCGCTACACTAACAATAACAATAAGGGGATACACTAGTATTATATGGACCTAACAGTTAGGGGAAAACCCCTAGGTAGGGGAAAAACTAGTCAAGAACTCTTCCTTCTGTAGAGTCAAATCATAGTGAGACAACCAATACTCTTTACCTAAACCTTTCTCCATCCATCAAGTCATCCTTTGCTTTGTAGCAACAATTTTGATCTTCACAATCCTCTCTGCAATTCGACCTTTACAGTCCTCTCTGTATTTCAACCTTTGTTTTGCAATAGTAGCCTTCGTCTTGCAATGGAAACTTTGACTTGAAACAGTAGGTAACTTTGGTCTGTAGCATACCTCAACCTGTAACAGTGAGTAACTCCAATCCTATAACTTCGTTGCTCCATAATCCATATGAATTTATTTTCTGCTCTCTAATTGGGATGAGTTTACTTGGGTACTTATAATTGTTTCTGTCTATAATTGAGCCGACATGAATAGTTAACAGGTCGAATTGTAGATAGGGTCAATTTAAAATCTTTTGAGGTCAAATTGAGTTTTTGATGGATGGAGGATTCATCATGACCAAAATAAATGATCCCAAGAAGGGTTTACATAATAACTTTGACTCAAAAATTGTTATAGCACTCAATGGGTGCTTTGACCTATTGGCCATTGACCCAAGCATGAAACCCATGTTTTAATAAGTCAAATTAATAATAATAAAAAATTATTTTGACAAACATATTACATCATGACTCAAGTAAAATTAGGAAAACCGACACTAGTTACATTTGAGAGTGTAAACTTCTGTGATCCATATCTAATTTAATCAGAATTCTTCCGGAAAATCACATAATCAATTGAGAAGCTGACGCATTTCGAACTACTTAGTGTAGTTCATCATCAGGAGAATGATGACCATTCTCTTGATGATGAACTACACTAAGTAGTTCGAAACGTGTCGGCTTCTCAATTGATTATGTGATTTTCCGAAATATTTCTGATTAAACTAGTTACATTCTTCAACACTCCCTCTTAACTAGGGAGGTATTCATAATTACATACATATGAAGGTACATAGAAGATCTCAAAATGAAATGAACTACGAAGAGTTCTAGCACACTCAATGTTGCGGACTAGATACCTGACCAGGGGATTCTATCCGGGTGGGACTAAGGGAACTCAAGCTTTAGTGAACTATAGGTACCATCATGCTTTTAAGCTCTACCACCAACCCAGGGATCTAGTTGTGTATCCAAGGTCGGAGCTCCATGACCAATGCCACCCTCCCTCTTTGAGATCTAAACATCAACACATCGGCCAACCATATCTCCTCTCAAGCATCTTTCCATTAGATGTTTCATCTCTCCTTAACAAATAAATCATATATATCCATTTGTCCAAGCATGTTTCCAGAGTGTTCAACCTTTTTATGGAAAGATTTACCTATACAAACATAAACCCCAATTAGCAATAAACTTTCAAATATAAGTAAACACAAACATTTCGGGTCCTCAATCATTCTAATGCTAATTTTATCATCAAGTTATCCATATACAATTGGTCGCAAACTTTCTTCTTTTTTTTCATTTCTTAAGCAACACCAAATACATCTGCAGATCTTCTTAAGACTTTTATTTGCAACTTCATGAATGTTGAGATTCAACAAGATGATGAGCTTAGTGAAAAACAGTCACCTTCACTAAGTGGGCCCGCAGGCTATTTTTAGGTGCAAGTCTATTTTTAAACTATGTCTATTTTTAGACATGGTGATCATATTTCAGAAGTTGCAGGATGCTATTTTTGGATGGTTGGTCAAGTTTGAAAAATACATGAAATTCTATTTTTAGAAAATTGGGTGAAGTCTATTTATAGATTGTCGATCTAAAAATAGACGCATGTCGGTTATTATTAGCTCTTAATAATATTTCGACAATAAAAAACAACTTATTCTCTTGGAGCACTTTATTTCAGTGAATAGATTTGGAAAATCAGTGGGCTGAAGGAATTACGCAATTCCTAGGGTTTACTGGTGGTTCATGCATGGAGGACTTAGTTAGAACTGAAGTGCCAAAGTTATGACAGAGTTGGAAGAGTAGTTCATGGAGTTTTATTCAATTTAACTCAGTTATTGGAGTTAAACTCAGTTGAGCTAGTTGTATCTAGTCTAACTGAATGATACACTAGTGAGAGTGGAGTGAATTAATTAGTTAATTAATTCAAAAATAATAACTCATTAATCAACTGAACAAACACAACAGTTAACTATAGTGCATGTCAGTTCCAGTGGAGACCCAGTGGAGAGATAGGTGAAAGGGTGAGATAGACTATCTGTTGTGACTATAGTGATGCATTGATTGCATCACACACACATTGGAGTTGCCAATGAGGATTGCGCAGTCAAGGCAAGGGTAATTCGAATTCATTTAGAGCTACTCTTCAGCAGGGATTGCGCAGTGGAGGCAGGCTATCAGGTGGCAGAAATCAGTGCATGGATTTGAAAATTTCTTCTTGTTAGTGTGTGACGATTGATTGAACCGAGAGCTTGATGTAATAAGCTTTGTATGAGATTGTTACATGATCTCCATGATACAAAATATATGATGTTGGTCGCTTTAATTGTTTTAACAATTCAAGCACCACATAAATTGTCAACCCAGGAAGGTCTGTTTATTCCAAAGACAATCACGCACTGGATATGCTCAATTCCAAAAGCAAAGAAATGTTGTAGTATCAATCACACAAATCAAACTGTTCACACCTCACTTTAACAAAGCTGAAGCCTACTTGTGTTGCAGCAGAAACAATCCCTCTATTGCAGACCTTCATTAAAAGAATCCTAGGAAAAATAATGAAAGGAAATCACCCTGCAGAGAAGGAGATCAATCAACCATAACAGAGAACAGGACCCTATTCCTCCAAACAGGAATCTTCAGCACCTGTTTCCTGATATTAATCACAATGTATAAAAAGATCAATCCATGGAAAACAGGACCCTATTCCTTTGAACAGGAATATTTAGCACCTGTTTCCTAATATCAATCACACTGCGGAAAAAGAAGATCAACCTACGGAGAACAGGACCCTATTCCTTTGAACATGAATCTTCAGCACCTGTTTCCTGATATCAATCACACTGAGGAAAAAGAAGATCAACCTACGGAGAACAGGACCCTATTCCTTCAAACAGTAATCTTCAGCACCTATTTCCCGATATCAATCTAGCACACATTCATCAAATAAACAAATAACTGAAAATAAAGTAACTCCCAGCTTCTTAAGAATGAATGGTATAAAGCTAATGCAGTGTTAAAGAAAACAGAGTTCTTAATAAGAAACACAGAACTATATAAGTAATTCTTCAGCAAACAAGGTTAAATTAAGGTGCGAATAATGTAAAGAGTAACAAACTACAGGAGCAATTGGGTGAATCTTGTGATGAAGGTGGGCCCTGTCCTTCTCACAAGATTCCCCAAGGAAAGAAATCAAATTGAAGCGCTCAAAATAGACTTTTATTCATCTGTCAAGAAATGATACATTACAACAGAGCAGAGGCTCTTTCTTGCTTCAAGAAAATGTACTCCCGCAGTTTCTAACCCCCCTTCTAATGATGATATCTCCTCTTTTTAAAGAGGAGACATATATTACAGTTACATCAGAGAAATCCTATTTTTATCCAAATCTAATTTTTTGTTTTAATATAGGGTCTTTTCTGTTCTTCCATCCTGGAATGTTGTTACAATAGGTACAAAAATACTAGCTTCAAAATGGTCCGTGTAATAGCTTCCCTTGTTCATCTTCGTCATGTTTTCATCATTCTTAAAATACACTTTGAAGATCGCAAATCATGAGCTGTCTCAGCTACGGGATTTGTGTGCCTGTTGACTGTTTCAGCAACGGGTTCGACTGTTTCAGCAACGCGATCCTTATCATAGATTATCTGCGATCTTTTAGACTTGTCTTAGCAACTATCTATCTTCGATTAATGATTAAATATAAAATTAATGTGGAATTATATGCAAAAAAATTAAATACATAGTAAAGAGAAGGATTTCATATACCTTTGGATAAAATGGATGGAAATGATAATGTAAACTTTTAAATATGGACTATAAAGAGTAAAGTGGTGTCAAAATGTATGGACAAAATGGTACATTGTGAGGTCCTAACATCCCCCCCAGCTGAAAGGGTTGCATGTCCTCAGGAAAATTTTAGTTTGAGTCAGAGTCTGAGTATTGACTCTTTGCATGCAATTTACTCAAGCAATAACTATGGAAGGTGGCCTCTGTCGAAGATCTGAATCCCTGGTTACTTTGCAATTTCTGCCATGCTGCTGCCTTGTCTCTTTTAGCCAATCTGTAATGAGGCTGATATCGTTCCGCTGGCATCCATAAGACAGGGAAGTGAAAATGATAACCAATCCAATTCTCGGCGCATTGCTAAATGCATCTGATATAGTTTGGTATTCTGGATAGTGCAGTTTGAAGATTATCAGGGCTAAAGGGATTATACTCTTGTCTTTCCTTACAGGATTGTTGCCAGAACATGGTGTTTGCCTTCAAAGCAGTAGTCTCTTTGATCCTGATTAACTGATGACACTCTCGGAGTACTGAGGCTTGCAATTGTTGTATGTACCTGCTCATTCCTCGCTTCTGCAAAAAATGACGATATTATGCTACAAAAATGGCCGGATTTGAAGGTTCCGGCCTTATCCAAAGGAGGCGATTATCCTCATTGTGCCTAATCGCGAGAAAAGCGGTTTGCCATGTGATTTGATTGGCAATAAAGGAAACAAATTCCCTAATCTGTATATCACCAACAATCGGATTCACGTTGACTTCTCTGTTTTCAGGCATAGCCTCATTATGAAGATAAAGTTCACATAATAGATGTTGATCACTAGCGGAGGCCTCAGCAAATGTTTTGACAAACTGTTCCACTGTGAGCAACTCATGAGGTCTCCCATCCTTAATTGCTTTCAACTGAAAATAAACAAGGCGTTCAGAAAGAAACAAAGAATAATTCAAAGAAGGTTTCCTGGTGGCTAACAATTTTTGTACTAATGAAAACATCAAGACCAGTTTGTCTTTTAACTCCTTAGTTTCTTTCTTGGAATCCTTAAGTTGCTTAAGTGTCTGATCCCAGTTATCCCAGTTGGAATACATCTAATTTTGCCAGGCCATTTTATGCTGTTGAAAATTTTTATCTTGATCAATAGCATACTGCTGCTTCCACTTATTCATTATTTCCAACTCTTTCCATGGTGGAGTTTCGGCATTATAAGTAATGGGCTGAGGCATAGTCTGAGTAGCTGAGTTAACTAATACAGGACATGATATATGTGGCTTGGTTTCTTTCTCCAGACTTTTTTAAGGCCCTACTGGTTCTTGTGTGGCAGTAGGGCGTTCTTCCTTGACTGCAACTGATGTGGATGCCTCAGGCACTGGGACTTTAACTATCTTGTATCCGGCCTATTGGTAGATGTTTCCACATTCATGGCACATATATTCTTTACATAGGTCATTCTTTTGTACTGATGTTGTATGTGCCAACATGTAGAGATTTAGCTCTTTATCAAAGGCTTCCCTTGACGTTACCAACTCTCTTTTGTAGGCCTCTAATTCTGACTTTAAAAATTCATTTTCCTCTAATAAAGATGCCATGGTGAGTGAACCCTGTGTGTTGGTTGCTTTTGCTGGAGTTGATTGTTGTTCCGCAGCTGTAGCTGGTTCTTGTGTTTCAGCTACAGCTGGTTTCCTTATATTATCATGTTGGATGTTTGATTTTTGCACTTCAGCAGCTGGTTCTTGTGTTTCAACTGCTGAGTGAGTAACTGGTTCTTGTGGAGTAGTTACTGTTTGAGTTGAAAATGATGTCATATTACCCTGGGCATCTGGTTCTTGTGGAGTAGTGCCATAGGACGAGACGGGTAATGATTCAGGAATTTGGAATGGTGATGACGAATGAAGTTTTAGAAAGATAGCTGCAGGGTCAGGGGAAATGGGAATGACTTCAGATACAACAGTAGTTTTCATTTTTCTCCTAGGTAGGAAAGCGGAAAAAGCAGTGACTTTCTTTTTCTTTTTATGAGAAGATTCTTTTCTAGGAGAAGGGCTACCGGAAGAGGTGACAGCTTGGGATGTGGCCCTTATTTGCCTTTTTGAGACAGAGACTGTTGCAATTCGTCTCTTTCTTTTATGATTAGGGGGTGATGGGGGTGTTTCAGCTTGAGAGTCATCGCTAGGGATGTGGACAGTGGGATGGGATGACTCTGCTAAATGAGATGGACTTGGTGACAGGTCAACTGGCTCTGAAGATGGAATCAATGGAGGATCGGAAATATCTTCCAATTGCCGTTCGTAAGAGCTTTCGGGGATTTCTTGGGGATTTTCAGCTTCTTGAGGTATTTCGGGGGCTTGTTCGAGAAGTAAGGGTGGGTTATTTAGAGGGGGGTTTTGCTGGGAAAAACCCCTCTGAATTAATAATTGACACAGGCGATGGTGGGTAAGGGACAGTGATGGGAATTTTACCCGTCTACAGTAATATGACATATTTTTAATACATCCAAGCACATAATAAGGAATGTTGACTAGTCGACCATGCCGCAAATGGCTCATTAAAACAAAATCGTGTTGATAAACTACCTGGTAGCGCCCCTCGCAAGTTAAATAGTGCTTGACAAATTCAACTACCTTTGGCCATGGGGGAGGTAATGAATGCAGACCTATGCCACGGCCTTTAATCTCAACCTGTTCCTATGGAAGAAGGAAGTCCTGCTATGCGTTTAGGATGATTTGTTTCCTGCTAAACCACTGAGCACCTGTGACCGGCAACCTCAAAACTTGTGCTATATCTTCTTCTGTGACCGAAATTCAGATCCCTTGGACTATGGAGTGATCCTCCTGAAAATTCTGTGCAAACTCCAAAACTTTATGAGGATCAAATTCTCCTAGCCTCTCGAAATATGTGATCCATCCTGCCCACTGAAAGATTTGGTAAGCCTCTGGAAATAATTCGAGAAGAGTCATCGAGCCAGGCTCATGTCTGATAGTTGGGCCTCCCATAGCTACTAACTTGAGTCAAATGCAGAGGCGCAGAGAGCAAAAACACTAGACTTGATCAGAGTAATTGTTTACGACTAAGAACATGGTGTATCGGCCGAAATAATGGGTATATAGAATGGCGGTGGTTTGTATGGGGTGAAATGATGATCTTTATTTTTGAAATCCCCCCCCTACGTGCGGTGAAATGATGGTTTTGAATGTACAGGGGATATAATCATAATGGGAAAGATCTTCTCTTTATACTACAATTTGATTGTATTACATAAAAATCCACTTACCTTATATTTACCTATATTCTGTAATTCGAAGTATAGAGTGCTTGTTCATAATGACTTAATATTGATGGAAGAATTTTTAGAATTCTCTGACATATAAGGGGGATGATACTAGAGTCTGCTGAATCATAGAAGGAAGATAGTAAATAGACAGTATTTACCCAAGGAATCTGAAGAACTTGTGAAATAGAGGAAAGGAAGGGTGTTTTAACGATGGGAATATAAATGACAAGTTGCTGAGAGTGGTGTTTCAGCAATAGAAAAATAGATGACATGTTGCTAAAAGTGGTGTTTCAGCAATGGAAAAATAAGGGAAATGTTGCTGAAATGTGATGATTTAGTACTAGGAAAATTGGGGAAGTACTTGCTGAAGGATGATTTTTCAGCAGTAGGGAACAGGGAAAATGTTGGCTGAAGAATGGTATTTCAGTAGTGGGCAGAATAGGGAAAATGATATGAAAAAGGGAAAGAAGGGGTAAAGGGAGAAGTGAAAAAGAATTGTTGGGAGATGAGGAAATGAATTAAGATAAGGGAGACAAAGCTTCTCTGATTGAAGCTTAGATCTTCATGAAATTGTCCTCCTTGGTAAGTTCCTCCTTAATCTGCAAAATACAACTGTAACATGCCAACCCTTGACAGGGATTATTAGTTTTAAATCTAATATAATACTAGAAATATAGTGCAGAAAATTAAATCCTGTGAGGAGCAGAGGACTCCCCTAGAAAAAGATAATGTGTATCAGTCATGCAAGCAGCCTTAAAATCTTCTTTAGAAACAGGGCGCTGGTACAAGCAAAGCCTATGACCATTTACTAGTAGAGGTGTTTTAGAATCATCAATTATTAAAAGTCTTACTGTTCCATTGGGAAAAACAACATCTACTTCATACGGTCCAAGCCATCTTGTACGTAACTTACCTTGAAAGTTTTCAAACTGAGAGTCATACAGTAAGGCCCAATTACCTTTTTGGAACTGCTTGTGCTTGATAATTTTATCATGCCACCTCATTCTTTGTTGTTGAATCATGGTTGTCTGGTGAATGGCATCTAATCTCTTTTCATCCAATTCAAGAAGCTGCTGCAACCTAGTTGTCTGCACATCAGTCAAAACAAGGTTAATAGCTAAAGCAGTTCTTAAAGTTTTGATTTCAAATTCCACAGGAAAAACAACACTTTTACCATAAACCAATTCATAGGGAGAAAATCCTGTAGTATTTCTCTAGGTAGTTCTATAAGCCCATAGTGCTTCAGGGAGCCTTTGAGACCAATCCTTCCGGTTATCCTTCACTGTTTTAGTTAGAATGGCTTCCATTACTTTATTTGTGCTTTCCACCTTCCCATTGTCTTGGGGGTGGTATGGTGTAGTCATTCTATGATGAATATGATATTTTTGAAGGGCAGATTTAAAACCATGAGAGTTGAAGGGAGGTCCTCCATCTGTAACCAGCTCTCTAGGAGTTCCAAATCTAACAAAGATCTCCTCAAATAAGAAAGCTAGGACAACTTCTTCATTGGCTCTAATAAGTGCTTTGGCCTCCACCCATTTAGTCATATGATTTGTAGAAACTAATATATAAGTTCTTTGATTGGATGGAGGATTAACGGGTCCTATGAAATCTAAGGCCCATCTTTCAAATGGTTCAAGTACTACCTGGGGGTTTAATGGCATTTGATCTCTATGATTGGGTTGACCCATTTGCTGACAGCTGTCACAAGTCCGCACATATTTCTTTGCGTCTTTAAACAATGAGGGCCAATAGTAACCCATCCTCAAAATTTTGTGTGTTGTTCTTTTATCAGCAAAATGCCCTCTGCAGGGGCCATCATGATAAGCTTTTAGTATGTCATACACCTCATCCTCTCTGATGCATCTTCGGATTTCCTGATCAAGCCCTGTGTAGAAAAGACAACCGCTTATCCAGCTATACCTGGCACTTTGTTGAACAATTCTTCTCTTTTCCCTATGTGACAGGTGTGATGGTAACTTTCCTGCAACCAAATAATTGGCAATGTCTGCATACCAAGGAGAGTGAGCAGATACTGCAAATAAATACTCATCAGGAAAGGAATCATCTACTGGAATATTATTATCAATTTTTAACCGTGAAAGGAAATCAGTCACAACATTTTCTTTACTTGGCCGATCTACAATTGTAATATCAAACTCCTGCAGTAACAATAACCATCTGGTAACTCGAGCATTTGTGATAGATTTGTTCATTAAATACTTAATAGCCGAGTGATCAGTGTGGAAAAAAGTAGGATAACCAGTGATGTAATGTCGAAATTTATTAATGGCATAAATTACTGCAAGAAATTCCTTTTCGGTAACTGTATAATTAAGCTCAGCAGGGGTCATGTTCTTATTGATAAAATAGATAGCATAAGGAAGATGGTTTTCTTCTTGTCCCAAGACAGCTCCAATTGCAGTGTCTGAAGCATCAGAAGATATATGAAAGGGGAGTGCCCAATCAGGTCCTCTCAAAATAGGAGCAATAGATAACTGATGCTTGAGTTGTACAAAGGCTTTCTGACAAAGATTAGTCCACTTAAATTCAACATTTTTCATGAGCAACACAAATAAAGGAGAAGCTATCTTAGAAAAGTTTTTAATAAATCTCCTGTAATATCCAGCATGTCCTAGAAAACTTCTCACATCAGTTTGTGTTTTAGGAATAGGAAGATTCTGAATGACCTATATTTTGGATGGGTCTACCTGAATACCTTGAGATGAAATAAAATGTCCAAGCACTACTCCTTCACTCATCATCATATGACACTTTTCAGTACTTAGGGAGAGGTGAGCTTGTGTACAACGTTTAAGTACCTTCTCAAGATTTTGTAATGTATCTTCAAAAGACACACCATAAGGAGTAAAATCATCCATAAATATTTCCATAGAGTCATTCAGCATATCAAAAAAGATTCCTATAACAGCCCTCTGAAAAGTTGCTGGTGCATTACATAGTTCGAATGGAAGAACTTTATAGGCAAAAGTTCCCCAAGGACTAGTAAAAGTGGTCTTGTCTTGGTCTTGGGGTGCAATTCTAATTTGGTTATACCCGCTGAATCCATCTAAAAAAGAAAAGAATTTCTTTCCTGACAGACTATCCAACACCTGATCAATGAAAGGTAAAGGAAAGTGGTCCTTTTGAGTAGCTTTGTTTAAGGCTCTGTAATCAACACACACTCTCATTTCCCGTTTTTCTTAGGGACTATTACCAATGGGGAAACCCATTCACTGTCAGATATGGGGTATATAAATCCTGCATTAAGCAATTTCTGAAGTTCTTCTTTAACAATTTCTCTTAAATTAGGGTTCATTCGTCTTTGGGGTTGGCAAACTGGTCGACAACCTTCTTTAATATAAATACGGTGAGTACATAATTCAGGAGAGATTCCCTTCATATCCGTGTAATCCCATGCGAATGCTTCCTTATTTTCAAGTAATAACTTCATTAACTGCTGTGTTTCAGCAACTGTTGGATCAAGATTTATATTTAATGTTTTGCTAGGTTCGATTTCCACTGTTATGCTTTTAGAGGAGATGGTGGTTAATGTCTGCGATAAATCTTCAAATTCAATCTTTTCCTGGGTATCCGTTTCGAAAAGTGCAGTCAATTGGTTGTGTGTTTCAGCAATTGCAGAGGAAGGTTCGCAAATAAAATTATTAATTATTTCATCCTCTGTGCTATCTTTAAGAGTTAAGGATTGTCCAATAGTTAAAATAGGCTCAATAGCATTATCATCATAATCCATCCACACAGAATTTTCATTATTAATTATGGGTGTAGCATGAGGATAAAGAGTAAGCTGTTTAGTTTCATAACCATTAGAAATTGTCATTGAACCAGATCTGCAGCTGATAAAGGCATCGACTGTGGCTAGCCATGGCCTTCCTAGAATTAAAGGGTGTCCCCCTAGCTTTGTTTTAGTTTGTAATACCACAAAATCAGCTGGGTAATTCCAGGATTCAACCGAGATAACTAGATCTTCAGCAATTCCTTCTGGTTTAATTGTAGAACGGTCAGCTAACTCTAGGATGGTTGGTGTATCTCTAATTGTGTTATTCAGCTGTAACAACTGTGAAGTTTCGAGGATCGTAATGTTTATTGCAGCACCTAAATCTACCAGAACTTGAGGAATTATCATTTTACCAATTTGAACTGTCACAGTAGGATGGCCGGGGTCACCATATTTCACAGGAGAGGTTTTTCCGGACATTAATGCAGATAGATCACCCATAACATGAACTGTAAGGGGGTCTTTAGTCTTCCTACCAGGTTTCTTAACACAAATGTCCCTCATGGTTCTGGCATAAATTGGTACATCTCTTAGTGCCTGTAAAAGTGGAATTTTAACATACAAGTTTTGCAATTCCCCTAAAAGATTAAAAGCGGGTGTTTCAGGTGTTTTAGTTAAAACTAAACGCTCGGGGAATGGTGGCTCTATTATTTCAGCATCCTTGTTAGAGGGTGGTTGTGCTTTTTTATGTTTCTCAGTTTCATCTTTATCAGAATCAGAAGAGGTTATATCATCTATGATAGGTTCTACTATTTTCCCAGATTTCAAATGAATATCATTACATTGCATACTAGAAAATGTAGGCTGATTCTGAATATCAATGACTTGCACAACTTTATTGTTAGGGTTAGGATTTGGTTGCATAGGTAGCTGGGGTTTCATTTGATTATTTGATGGAGCTCTTGTTGGTAGAGGCAGTGGTTGCTGAAATTGAGGAAATTGATTTGGATACGGGAGTTGTTGGCTTCTCCAATTTGAATTCCATGGATTAAAAGAAGATGACTGTTGTGGGGGCCAAGGAGTCCACATTGCAGGATCAAAAAAGGGAGGGTTTGTTTGTTGCATGGGTGGGTAATTCATCTGATTAAAGGCTGGGTATTGCATTTGGTTAAAGGGAGGGTAATTTGTCTGACTGAAAGAAGGATAATTATTCCAACGATTAGAAGATGTAAATGGCATGCTAGAATTCATACCTTGTCCTCTTGGTTGCCATTGTCTTCTTTGTGTTAGCAGATAAACTGCTTCAGCTTCTTCTTCCGTTGGCTGCAGTGCTGCCTTTATTCCCGGTAGAGAGGGACATTGTTGTGTTTCATGATCTTTCTCACAAAGGGTGCAGATTGGTATCTTGTCCAATGGGCATTCCCTTAGTGGATGTTTATCTCTGCATTTAGGGAAAAATACAGCCAGAGCTGCTTCTGCTTCAGCCTGCTTCTTTTTAACCTGCAAGGTATCAATTTGTGAAGAAAAAGAACTTAACATTTCAGTTTTAAATTCTTCAAGTAAATTACCTATTTCAGCTCTTGTTGCTCCCCCACTGGCTAATTTCTGAACTCTTGAATAAGTGGGATCTCTGTTACTTGCTCTGTTCCTTGTAGCTCCTCTTGAACATATTTTACAGAGTTCAACAATCTCATCATATGATTCTTTAGATATATCTCCTTTACCAAGCATGTTTAGCATGTCTAAACAATCGTCCCTTAATCCTCTAAGTAATATTGTTTTACGAATTTCTTTACTTACATTCGGATGATCAGATCTCTGCAGATTATACTGCAGTCTTTCCACATAGTCCTCTAAATTCTCACTCGCCTTTTGTGCCATGTTGAATAATTCCTCCCTCTTTTCTCTTGTCCGATAATAATCTTGATATTTAAGCAGAAATTTATGTTTCATCTGTTCCCATGTTGTGATTACCTGGCTTCCAAGGCTCATGAACCATCTTAACGCATTTCCCTTTAATGTTGCTGGAAATAGTTTCAACTTCTGAGCATTAGTAACATAATCATAACTTCTGCATAATATATCAAATTCAAAAATAAATTCATCCGGATCTTCAGAGGATAAACCATGGAAGTTGGGTAAGGTTGACAATGGAATATTCTTCATAGGAGTTGTTCCTCTAGGGAGATCATTGATAGGAAATCCCAAGGTAGAGAGAGAATTTTCATCCCTTCCTTCTCCTTCAGGATCTACACGTCCTCCACCAAAGAATTCTTCGTTGTTTCCTTCCATTGGTTGTTCTCCTACTGCACTTGCTCGATCCTCAAAATCTTCTACTGGCTCCTCAATGTTTTCCACTAGTCGTTCCTCAACGTGCTCTGCTGATTTGCTAACACTTTCTTCTGATTCTCCAACACTGGCTGCTGGTTCTTTAATATCTGTTACTGGTTCCTCTATGTTTTCAGGGCTCACAACTTCTTCTGTTTTGTAGTCTGATTGAGGGGAGCGCTGAGGTTTTGGTCTTCGAGAACTTAATCTCTGTGATGATTCAGCCTTCGATACAATTTCGTCAATAAAAGTCTTTCTTCCTCCCCTTCCTTTGCCCTTGCCACCTATAGGATTAGTTTTCTTCTGGGTTCCGTGTCCTCTCATACAATCTGCACATCTAGAAAGAAAATATCAATGCTTTTGAAATCTATAATTGCCTTCCCCGGCAACGGCGCCAAAATGTTGGTCGCTTTAATTGTTTTAACAATTCAAGCACCACATAAATTGTCAACCCAGGAAGGTCTGTTTATTCCAAAGACAATCACGCACTGGATATGCTCAATTCCAAAAACAAAGAAATGTTGTAGTATCAATCACACAAATATCAATCACACAAATCAAACTGTTCACACCTCACTTTAACAAAGCTGAAGCCTACTTGTGTTACAGCAGAAACAATCCCTCTATTGCAGACCTTCATTAAAAGAATCCTAGGAAAAATAATGAAAGGAAATCACCCTACAGAAAAGGAGATCAATCGACCATAATAGAGAACAGGACCCTATTCCTCCAAACAGGAATCTTCAGCACCTGTTGCCTGATATTAATCACACTATAGAAAAAGATCAATCCACGGAAAACAGGACCCTATTCCTTTGAACAGGAATCTTCAGCACCTGTTTCCTAATATCAATCACACTGCGGAAAAAGAAGATCAAACTACGGAGAACAAGACCCTATTCCTTTGAACAGGAATCTTCAGCACCTGTTTCCTGATATCAATCACACTGCGGAAAAAGAAGATCAACCTACGGAGAACAGGACCCTATTCCTTCAAATAGGAATCTTCAGCACCTGTTTCCTAATATCAATCTATCACACATTCATCTGATAAACAAATAACTGAAAATAAAGTAACTCTCAGCTTCGTAAGAATGAATGGTATAAAGCTAATGCAGTGTTAAAGAAAACAGAGTGCTTAATAAGAAACACAGAACTGTATAAGTAATTCTTCAGCAAACAAGGTTAAATTAAGGTGCGAATAACATAAAGAGTAACAGACTACAGGAGCAATTGGGTGAATCTTGTGATGAAGGCGGGCCCTGTCCTTCTCACAATATTCCCCGAGGAAACAAATTAAATTGAAGCGCTCAAAATAGACTTTTATTCATCTGTCAAGAAATGATACATTACAACAGAGCAGAGGCTCTTTCTTGCTTCAAGAAATGTACTCCCGCAATCTCTCTCCTCTTATAATGATGATGTCTCCTCCTTTTAAAGAGGAGACATCTATTACAGTTACATCAGAGAAATCCTATTTTTATCCAAATCTAGTCTCTTGTTTTAATACAGGGTCTTTTCTGTTCTTCCATCCTGGAATGCTGTTACAATAGGTACAAAAATACTAGCTTCAAAACGGTTCTTGTAACAGCTTCCCTTGTTCGTCTTCGTCCTGTTGTCATCATTCTTAAAATACACTTTGAAGATCACAAATCACGAGCTGTCTCAGCTACGGGATTTGCGTGCCGGTTGACTGTTTTAGCAAGGGGTTCGACTGTTTCAGCAACGCGATCCTTATCATAGATTATCTGCGATATTTTAGACTTGTCTTAGCAACTATCTATCTTCGATTAATGATTAAATATAAAAGTAATGTGGAATTATATGCAAAACAAATTAAATACATAGTAAAGAGAAGGATTTCATATACCTTTGGATAAAATGGATGGAAATGATAATGTAAACTTTTAAATATGGACTATAAAGATTAAAGTGGTGTCAAAATGTATGGAAAAAATGGTACATTGTGAGGTCCTAACATATGATAGTTGGGGTTTTTAGCTTCAGGCTTTCCCGTTAAACAACTGTGTTATGTGCGATTGTTTTTATTGCTTCATGTGTTTGCAATTGAGTTTATAATTTCCACAAAAGATTAACAGTGAAAGGATTTTGTATTTAGCATCAGGAGAATCTGGATATATAATGCATATGTTATATAATTTTTACATGGTATTGGAGCAGTGTTAATTCTTGAAGATTGCAATTGTGAAGAATTGTTGAGTTTGTGCTGGTGGACAATTCGAATTTGCTGCAGAAAATTCTTGTTGCGACAATTGAGTATTCATTGAAATGCATTTCAATGGGTTGCGATTGGAGTATTCCTTTGATGGCAGCTCGAATTACATAGCCTGGCAGGATAGGATGGAGGCAGTTCTGGAGGATAATGGACTGAAGGAGTTCATCGATAGCGATGTTCCTATGCCAGATTCTAGTGATGCTGTAGGACTTGACGCATGGAAAAAGAAGGTAGCAAAGACAAGAAGAATTATGTTGGAAGGTGTGAAGGACCATATTGTGTCCAGCCTTCACGGGAACGCCACTCCATTTACAATATGGAAGGCTTTGACAGATTTGTTCCAAAGCATAAGCGACCAGAGGAAGTTAGCGCTTAGATAAGCTTAGAAAAATAAAAATGGAGAAGGGCGACAGTATTCCAAAATATCTCACGAAGTTTGTCCACTGCAAGGATGAACTGGGAAGTGTGGGGATTACTGTTGATGATGAAGACTTGGTGAGCTTGGCTCTCCTTGGGCTTCCGAAGAGTTGGGATAGCTACGAAGACTCTGTCAATGGACGGGAGAAACTGCCGGGATGGGAGCAAATTTGGTCAGATCTTGTGTAGGAGGAGATAAGGCAAAGTACCAGGGATGGCTCTTCATCGAAGAATGAAGATGAAGAGAATTTCGCTTTGGCTGCCAAAGAAAGGAAAGGGAAGGGGAAGAAATTCCCTTCAAAATCCGAGGCTAAAGGAAAGAAGCAGGATTTGTCCAAGGTGAAGTGTTTTCACTGTCACGAACATGGGCATTGTGCCACTGACTGCCCACAGAAGAAGAAGAACAAGAAGGTTGTTGGAGTTGCAGCGGGTGAGCCCTTAGCCTTGCAATTTGAACTTGATTTCTATTTGATCGCATGCTTGGTTTCAAGTGCTATGGGACTGGTGTGGTATCTTGATAGTGGTGCGTCTTTCCATATGACGAGAGACAAGGAGTTGTTTAGTGATATGGAGGAGAAAAACATCCAAATGCATATAGAGATGGGTGACGATGGTCGATACAGTGCGATCGGAATTGGGACCATTACCTTTGAGAGGGAGTCAAGTAATCCATTTATGTTGAAATAATTTATGCATGTTCCAGGTTTGAAGAAGAACTTGGTCTCGGTCGCAATGTTGGAAGACAAAGTTTATGATGTTGTTTTCAGTGAGGGAAAAGCCTTCCTTCGACACAAAAAATGGGTCAAACCAAGAAGATAGGGATTTGAGTTAAGAATATTTACAAACTGGAGGTAGATGGTTGCGCTGCAATGGTGGGCAAAGCAGAAGAAGTGGTGAGCCAGGATGAGGGCGAATTATGGCATAGGAGATTAGGCCATCTTCACCATGGAACTTTGAAGATTTTGCTGTGGATTTATATTGGACTTCCCAAGGGTACTCTCACGCAATCAGATCAGTGCAAGGGATGTACTATGGGTAAGTTTGTGAAGACCACCTTTCATGAGAAGGAGAACCGTGCTTCGGTGATCCTTGAGAGAATTCACACAGATGTGTGTGGACCTTTCTCGGTTGCTTCAACAGCAAAACACATGTATTATGTTATATTTGTTGATGACTATTCTCATAGATGATGGATCTTCTTCATGCAGAAGAAGAGCGAAACATACTCAAAGTTCTGTGAGTTTAAAGCATTGGTGGAGAAGGAGTCGGGGAAGCAAGTGAAGGCTCTACGGAGCGATAATGGTGGCGAATATATCTCGAACGAATTCAAAGACTTCTGTAGCAAAGAAGGAATTCAAAGAGAACTCATAGCGCCTCATAACCCACATCAGAATGGGGTCGTGGAGAGGAAAAAAAGAACGTTCGTGGGTGTTGCACGAGTTATGCTACATGACCAGGGCCTACCGATGCACTTGTGGGCAGAAGCATGAAACACTGCGGTTTATGTTCAAAACCGTTGTCCTCATAGAGTACACCTGAAGAAGCTTTTATTGGTAAGAAGCTTGATATTTCTCATTTGAAGATTTTTGGCTCATTTGTTTACATTCATGTGATAAAGGACGCCGGGAAGAAGCTGGAGCCAACTGCAGAAGTTTGGATATTTGTGGGGTACACAGAAACACCCCATAATTATCGTGTGTATTTTCCAGACAGTCGGATGGCTATGGTGCGACGGGATATAAAATTCAATGAGGTGAAAGCCATGAAGTTGTCGCTTAAGAGGGAGCTACACTTGCATGCAGAGGAGGAACTTCTTGTTCCCAAAGATGAGCCTCTAGATGTGGATCAGCCACAGGAGGAGATTCATGGAGTGGAGGAGTCCACTCATGCATATCCAAACATCAGACAAGGCAGAAAGCATACCACAGAAGCTGAGAGATTGAAGCTTGATGCGGCACAGAATGTAGGAGTCCCTATATCACAGCACAGACAGAGACAATCACCTGACCGATTTACTGGATACATGGCTCTTATGAGCAAGTGTATCGTGACAGAGCCATCTTCTTTCGAAGAAGCAGTGCAGAAGCCCACATGGGTAGATGCCATGGTGGAGGAGTATGACTCCATTGTTAGAAACGGTGCTTGGGAGATTGTTCCAAGGCTGGTGGGTAGATCAGTTGTAGGATCAAGATGGATCTACAAGGTAAAGGAAGTTGCTGATCGGTGCGTCAAGAAGTATAAGGCAATATTTGTTGCCCAGGGCTTCTCACAGATCGAGGGGATTGATTATGAGGAAACATTTGCACCTGTCACACGATATTCTTCCATACAGACCATCATTTCTATCTCAGCGCAGATGGGTTGGCACATTCATCAGATGGATGTTAAGACGACGTTCCTTAATGGGATCATTGAGGAAGAGGTGTACATTGAGTAGCATGAAGGATTTGAGATCTTCAGTAACGAATCACATGTGTGCAGGCTCAAAAGAGCGTTGTATGGGCTGAAACAAGCACCTCGTGCTAGGTACACATAGATCAACAACTATTTCACTGGACTTGGCTTCACCAAGATTGAGGCACATGCAAACCTGTACCAAATTGTGGTGGAGGGTAAAATTTTAATCATTGTTCTTTATGTTGATGATTTAATACTAACGGGTGATGAGAAGTTGATACACACATGCAAGGCAGATCTTGCAAAGGAGTTCGAGATGAAGGATTTGCGCCTCCTTAATTATTTGTTTGGATTGGAAATATGGTAGTGGGAAGGTGAACTGTTTGTGTCTCAAGGCAAGTATGCCCGGGAGATACTAGAGATGTTTCACATGCAAGGCTGCAAGCCTATCGACACTCCTCTTCTAGGAAATTGGAGGAAAGAGGATGCTACATCGGCAAAGGTAGTGGATTCCACTGTTTATCGACAGTTGGTGGGTTCGCTCATGTATTTAGTTAATACAAGACCGAACATATGCTATGCGGTGAACCAACTTTCACAAGCGATGGTTAAGCCTACCAAGCTCTTTTGGAAGGCATGCAAGCATGTCCTGAGATATTTTAGGGGCACATCTAAGTATGGCTTATGGTACAAACAGATAGATGAGGTGAATTTGCATGGCTTTATGGATGCAGATTGGGCAGGCAGCCCAACGGACAGAAAGAGCACATCAGGAGGGATTTTCAGTATTAGATCTACAACAGTTTCTTGGTACAACAAGAAACAAATATCCGTGGCACTTAGTTCAGCGGAAGCAAAATACATGGCAGCAAGTCAAGCTGCATGTGAGGCTATCTGGATGAGGAAGATCTTGGCCAGTTTGTTCGGTTCACATTTAGATCCTACAATGATACATTATGATAATCATAGTTGCATTAAAATCTCGATTAATCCTATGTTTCATGATAGATCTAAACATATTGATATCTAGTATCATCATATCAGAGATTGTGTGCAGCGGAAGATCATGTTGCTTCATTACATTCTTACAGAAGATCAGGATGCAGATATTCTAACGAAGGCGCTCACCAGGAGCAAATTCGAATACCATAGAGGTAGGATCGGGGTGAAGGATAATCCCTATCTTGTTGAGAGGGAGTGTTGAGATTCAACAAGACGATGATCTTAGTGAAAAACAATCACCTTCACTAAGTGGGCCGCAGGCTATTTTTAGGTGCAAGTCTATTTTTAAACTATGTCTATTTTTAGACATGGTGATCATATCTCAGAAGTTGCAGGATGCTATTTGTGGATGGTTGGTCAAGTTGGAAAAATAGATGGAATTCTATTTTTAGAATATTGGGCAAAGTCTATTTATAGATCGTCGATCTAAAAATAGATGCATGTCGGTTATTATTAGCTCTTAATAATAATCCGACAATAAACAACAACTTATTCTCTTGGAGAACTTTATTTCAGTGAACAGATTTGGAAAATTAGTGGGCTGAAGGAATTACGCAATTCCTAGGGTTTACTAGTGGTTCATGCATGGAGGACTTAGTTATAACTGAAGTGGCAAAGTTATGACAGAGTTGGAAGAATAGTTCATGGAGTTTTTATTCAGTTTAACTTAGTTATTGGAGTTAAACTCAGTTAAGCTAGTTGTATCTACTCTAACTGAATGATACACTAGTGAGAGTGGAGTGAATTAATTAATTAATTAATTCAAAAATAATAAATCATTAATCAACTGAACAAATACAGTAGTTAACTACAGTGCATGTTAGTTCCAGTGGGGACCCAATGGAGAGATAGGTGAAAGGGTGAGATAGGCTATCTGTTGTGACTATAGTGATGCATTGATTGCATCACACACACATTGGAGTTTCCAATGAGGATTGCGCAATCAAGGCAAGGGTAATTCGAATTCATTTAGAGCTATTTTTTAGTAGGGATTGCACAATGGAGGCAGGCTATCAGGTGGCAGAAATCAATGCATGGATTTGCAGATTTATTCTTGTTAGTGTGTGACGATTGATTGTACTGAGAGCTTGATGTACTAAGCTTTGTATGAGATTGTTACATGATCTCCATGATACATAATATATGATAGTTGGGGTTTTTAGCTTCAGGCTTTTTCGTTAAACAACTGTGTTATGTGCGATTGTTTTTATTGCTTCATGTGTTTGCAATTGAGTTTATAATTTCCGCAAAAGATTAATAGTGGAAGGATTCTGTATTTAGCAAGAAGATAAATATTGTTAGATCAGGAGAATCTGGATATATAATGCATATGTTACATAATTTCTACAATGAATATATATTGATAGTACTTTTGATTACTTCAAAATAATCATTTTCATAATATTCCCTCCCTCTCAATTTGGGAGATATATATTTTCTTCTATCCAGGCTCCCTCTTTGTTGAGGAGGTAAATCCCCTCTGCGGACAGAGGCGATCCCTACTAGCCCAGACCGGGTCTAGCAACAATCGTTCAAGCTATAGTGCAGGTTCCTAATTGCAAATAAACCAACTAGCGATGAAGGCTTACCTGGAATCCAACGCTGTCGCTTGTAGAGAAAGTAGCGCTCCTGTTCCTTAGCTCTGGCAGATCACAATCCTCACGATCTCCGTGATCAGACACCTGCACATGCAAGAAACAAAACAAACGCAAGTGTAAAATCCAGTATATGCAACTATATGTCAGTCAGAGAAGACATAACTCATTATCATAATCAACAACAGAAGTGGAACCATAACCAATAGTCGCTTATCATTAATCAATCAAAGAAGAATACAACCATAGCTCTGACGCTGGATTCTCCTTCGGAGGGTTGCCAGCGGAACACGTCTCGAAAAATCCTATCAGGAATGGGACAAACCTATCTCTTCGGATGTCTCGAAAATAATCTCCTTGCTTGGATTTGGCCTTAAGGGAATTATCAAGGCTCTTGCAGCATAAGGCTTTTGGAAATTTTGGGAATTTGAAGACCCGGAGATTAGCTTGCAATGGAGATGGGAAAGCTTTTATAGATGGAGGAAGGGGAGTTGGGATCCCTATAATCATGGGATTGGCCCTATCATCAAGGAAGGTTCCATGAGAGGTGGCAAACCACTTCCTCTCTATGGAAATCCGTAGCCAAACCTCCAAACTCAAGATAGATATCAGTTCCTGGATCAGTTAGGACGAAACTTCCGCCATTTATTTTTAAAAAACATTCCTTAAATTGGCTGGCGCGAGTGCGACTCTGGGACAGAGCGCTAACTAGCGCGGCTTCTTTGAAGTATTTTCCCCATTGGCGCGGGTACTGAATTGCCTGCTCGCGCCAATGCAAAAAGGGCCATTTTTAGGGTTTTTCACAAGGAGATGTCTTCAAGGCAATGATAGCTCATGTTCAGAGGGATGTTATGAAAGTATTTTCAAGCCATGTTATTGCTCATAGGTCACGAAATGAGCCCTCCAATGTGCGGGACGGGAATTGCAGGGACGGTAACAAATTACTGTGTAACAGATGCCCCCTAAAGCATGAGGCTCGAGAGAGAGAGAGAGAGGGGTGAAATTCTTTACGAGAATGTGTCCAACTGAAAACTCCGCCGTCGGAAAACCTGCGTGGAGAAGTACAACTGATATCTCAGATACATGATATATATGCGGTATGGGCGCAACCATCCATAACAGAGTATACAATAATCCAGATCCAAGGCATGGGCGCAGCCATCCAGTGAGGATTGATAAATAAACTCAGGTATGGTCGCAGCCATCCAGTAAGTGAGTCATGTAACTAATAATCCACAAAATCGCAGCCTGGATTACAACAGACACAATCCAGGGTCTTGCGCTCCATCTCGACCCGAACAAAGTACAAGTTCAAGCATGTGAATAAATGGGCTGAAGTCGAACATGCGAGAACATCGTCTGATTACCAGCCAATGATGAAAGCTGTTAACAGACGCGAGAGGTACCACCAATAATGACAATGGCCCTCAAGGTACTACAGGTACAATCTACGGTATGTGAATCAATGAGCTGGCTTCGAACACCCGTAGAATCACTCGATCGGAGGCCAATGATGAAAACCTCGCGTCGGCGAGAACGCCATTGAAGGCATGCGAGGCTCCGAGGCTTTTGAAGGTCTCTGAATCAACACTCGGGTGAAGTGAAGTCGACAGGAAGCGACCTTGATCGAAGGTGGGCCATAATGTTTCCCACATCATCGACACGAGACAGAGGAACATAATGTTTTTGTGAATCACGATCAGATGAGAATCAGAGGGAGGTTGATACTTGCAGAGGTCAACTTCTCTTGAACATATAAACAACACGACAGTGGACTTGGCAGTATTTGACATCAAAAGATCAGAGGTCATAGTGATGAGGCAAAGAGCAGATGAGAGGTCAAAAGGGATTACCCAAACCCACAGAGGCAAGTGAAAAACAAGATGAGATGTCCCCAACCCGACACGAATGCAGACAAGTGCCATGTTCAAGAGCGACATACTGCCGACACGACAATGATGTTGGTTCCATTTTCCCCACCATTTCGGTGAGTACCTCTTTATTTTTACACAAGCTTGGAGAGGATACCATATGCTTGTCATATAAGTCCGTCCTTCGGACGAACCCATCCTAGTACATTTAACGAGCCCTAGGAAGGAGAAAATCGAATATTGTCATCACAAATGAATCCAATGTCATCAGGGTTTAACGAGTCTGACAGAGGGAGAACTCGATGTCTTTTCATGTTTAGAGAGTTTGAAAAGACAGCAGAAAAGTAAACTCCAACGGTCCCTTTTCGTAGATAGTTTCTCAGATCTGAAAAGGTAGAAAAATTTGTCTGAGAAAACCTCCTAGTCGCGATAGGCTAGGGTATTTCTTTTTCGTAAATAATCTATCCCAGCCTGAAAAAGGGGTAAACGTATACTGGGTAGATGTCGTTTTGTGGCCACTTTAACGAGATCGAAATGACAAGGGCCTCGACAATATTTTCATGTTTGGAGAGTCAGAAAATAGCTGAAAGATGACTCCTCCTGGAGGAACGAGTGGTATAAAAGGTAGCAAATGGTTCCGGTAATGGTGGAACTGCTCAGAACTAGTAAAGGTTGAGAGGCTGGCTAACAAGACCACTCATTGCAGCAGTTCCTCAGGAACGGGTAAAACAACCAAGTGAAGGCAAGGCTCATCTGGCAAAAACAGGCTGATAAAATGACAATCACAGAAGGTAAAATGGGAATGGTTTCATTTTTACACAAGCTTGAAATCAAGAAACTCTACTTGAAGTTGGTTTCATTTTTACACAAGCTTGAAACAAGGATAAACTATGCTTGACACCGGTTTCATTTTTACACAAGCTTGAAATGGAAACAAACTATGCTTGAGAAAAGTAAGCATGCCCCCAACATGGTGACTCAATTCGAGGTACATGCCCCCCAAGCTTCAATCCATATGAAAGGCAGATGGAGTGAAGTTTCAAGTTACGAGATAAAGAAAAAGACTCGACTGGGATTTTACGAGAACTTATCAAAGACTTGAATTGAACAGGAACGTGTTTCATTATTTTAACGAGGTTGACACATTAAAAGAACTATCCTCAGAACACCTTGTTTCATGGTTTAAGGAGCTTAACAAAAGACAAGGAACTCTGCTCCAACAACCTTGTTTCATCTTTTAAGGAGCTTAATACAAGACAAGGAACTCTGTTCTGAGAACCTGGTTTCATTTTTTAAGGAGCTTGACACAAGAAAACGAACTCTGCTCCGACGAGACCCAGTTTCATTTTTTAAGGAGCTTGGCACAGGAAAAGAACCATGCTCCGACCGACCTCATCATAATGAACAAGAAGTCATCGCTTCCAAGAGTTCCACTCCCGATGGAAGGAAAACATCCTGGAAGTCAGGACCCAATGCCCCCAGCACACGATGTACAATGGCACTATCACTGGGTACAGGCACGGGGTAGGTAGCCACATAGTTGACCTGCAGTGGGGCAGATACAACGGGTGGATAAAAACCAAGAAGGGATGATGGCGGGCTAGTTGCCACATCGGGACCAAAGAACGAAAGCTGATCAATGGTCATGATCCGTCCTTCATGTGGAAAACACATCACGCGAAAGAGGGAGGAGACAAGCGCTCCCATGGCATAGGTGTAATCACGCCCCAAGAGCAGATTGAAATCCAAGGGGCTTGGAACAACCATCACATCCATATGGACGGTTTTACCTCCCAAAGTAACAGGTAACCTTGGAAGGATCCCTAACGGTTGACTCGTTCTTCTGTTAAATGCCAACAGATTCTGCGTAACAGGCGCAAGCGGCGGCGAACCGAAAGCTTGCCAAGTAGTTGAGGATAAAACACTAACAGACGCACCTTCGTCTATAATGGTGCTGGGTACAACCAGACCAAAAGCCTGTACTGTGATCTCGAAAGGCACATAAGACGGAAGGCGATATCCTAAAAATCGACTCCAATCAAAGGAAGTGACCAAACTACTTGGAGGGGCTACCATCGATCCGAGATGGTCTTCCCCTGGTGTTACGAAAGAAGAAGGAGCATCCTCCATGAATTCCATCACGGAGTCGGGAAGAGTCTCCTCCAGGACCTCCATCACGGGAGGTGGAGGAGCAACTTCTTGAGATATAGGGACAGGAGAATCTTTCTCCAAGTCCGAAGAATCTGAAGAAACAAGAAGAACCTGAGGGGTGTGAGATCCACTCTCCATGGAAAAGACTTGGTGCACCATAGACGGAGCCAGCTCAACCGATCCCACAACCAATGGTTGGTAGGGAACGGATTCATGAATTTGAATTCCCGGGGGAGTAGGATCGACCAAGGATGACTCTTGACCAATCGTAGGATCAACTAGTGGAGGACTCATAGAAAGCTGTTTGTAACCAGCCAGGAGGCATGGTGTAGAAACAGTCAAGTTGTCCAAAACTCTCTTGGCTTTATCCATATATGGACAAAGGTGAATGGCATGATGCCCTTCACACAACTTACAGGGATTGGTGAGCTTACCCTATTTCTTAGGAGCCTTACCAACACCAGTTGAAGACGTGCCCCCAACCTGACTCCCGGAAGCCAAAGGAAATGGCAGGCGACCGTTGGACCATACTTCGAGTACCTTGGGAATGCCAGGGCAGTCTTGAAGAAGATGGTCTCCCGTGCACAACATGCAAGGGAACTTGAATTTCCGTGGAGGGTTGGAAGGTTTATCAAGAGGAGGTGCATTAGAAGCAGCAGCTGCAGCCTTAGCCTCTCTCTTATCAGACTTCTTCTTCTTTGTCTTCTTCTTCTTCTTCTTAGCCACTAGTTACTCTCGAATCTGGGGTACACGGGCGAAGTGAAGATGAGGACGTAAACGAGTGAAGAAGAGAGGTGCACCTTGGAATCAACATGATGTTGTTCAGGTGGAGGAACTGATTGACTAGTAGCCGAGACATTCGAGACCAGAGAGGTTGAAAACAACCAAACAGGCAATCCAAGAGTTAACCCAGGAAGGGACAATGTTGCCATATAAGGAGCGCCAACATTTCCAAAAGGAGGAAAAGGACACGAGTTGCATCGGAGAAAAGGACAACACCTAAGGAAACTAACTGCCCGGGGAATATTTATTTGTTGATTTATTTTACCACATTGAAACTTAGAAACTTCACAGTTTCATGTTTTAAGAGTCGAGAAACAGATGAAAGGTGACTCTACCTCTTTCAGTTTTGAAACAAGCTTGAAAGGACAAGCGCTTGATGATCCTTTCAAATTTAAAGAGTCAGAAAAGATCAAAATGACTACTCTGGTAATCTAGGCAAAGGGTGTACCAGATATCCGTGAACTGCAATATACACCTTGGTTTCAAAATGAAAAATAAATCAGCAAGGACTTAACGTACGTGCGGAGGACTCGATGCGAATGCGCATGTTCGGTGTATCACGAGTATAAGGCGGCAGACTCGACTTCCTACGAATAAAGGATAGCAACCTAGCGGGGTCTCCCTTTATATACGCGACGGTATGGTGAGCACAAGTCCGTACTAGCACTGTCTAAAGCCAAGAGGCGAATGACAGCTACTAGGTTTAAAGATGCCGGAACACGTCTCTAGCCTAGACCTCTAAATGTTTCGTTAATGTTTCAATGCTTCCTTAGGTAAATTGAGTAAATTTTATGGTTGATCTTCAATTATGTTTTGGTTTCAAGGCCCTACCGTATGTCATATGACAATCTCCTGTATGCAGCTATATGAGAAAAGAAAACTTTTCAATTCGATGAATGCTATCTAGTTAAGGGAAGAGCTTCAAACAATGATGCGACATAAAACAACACTGCAAACGAAATCTTTTCCAAACTAGATGACTTTCACTATCCAAAAGTAATCTAAAACATTCAATGATGCGAATAATGCAATGTAATTTATGCAAAATCCTCTTTTTCGAAAACTATGCAATTGTAATCTATGCACAATTTCCTTTTCTTTTTCAAATTATAAGAATGCACTCAAAGCGATTTTTAGTTTTCAATCACTAAACAATGCGATCTAAGTTCAATGATGGATCTCAAAAATAATTTTCAATGCAATGTGATCTAATGCATTTTAACAAAAAGAACACTTTTAGATGAAAACTAAATAAACGCAAATCTTCTTAATGAAGGATGAATGCAAAAGAGATGTAAACAAACACTAAGAATGCAATCGTTGTTTCAAACACTTTGTAACGAAATCCCTCAAAAGGCGACGAGACATATGAGGTCAAACACAAAGATTACTTCCAAAGCAAGAGATCAAAACAAGGCATTCATTCTCTTTTACATCAAACAATCATGGAGAGAAGACATTTCAAACAATGAGCAATGTAATCTATGCTCATACAGCGAAAATACCGGAAGGGAAAGACACATTGGTGAAGGATTTAGGGAAAAAGTCTCAATTTTCATACACCCTAAAATTGGCTTGACTTGTACATTGACAACTAGCGCCAACTGGCGCGACTTGCACACTGACAACTAGCGCCAATGCCCAATTGGCGCGGGTTGCTAACTGACAACAAGCGCCAACACCTGAAAATGAAAAAAACAAAGAATTTCTCCCAACCAAGACCAGACTCACCACTTCAAGCAAAATCTCCAAGACTCAAATGAACCATGTGATCTAGGCTCAAAGCAAGACATACACAGATCAAGCTCAGAAAGCTCAAAACAGAGTAAACCCTAGTACCTTACAGGATTGGCGCGACTGTAAGGCTGAAACTAGCGCCAGAATAGAATTGGCGCGGGTAATACACTAGCAACCTGCGCCAATGGGCGCGACTGTCAAGTTGAAAAGTGCGCCAGTCGAGTTTACCAGTCAAAAATAAAAAAGAGCAATCCAACAAGAAGACCAGTGATGTTTGGAGTTTTCAAAAACCCAAATTCACAGAAAGAACCAGCTCAAAAGAGCCAATCAAGCAAGAAGAATCAAGAATCAACTGAAAAGACAAGACAATTCTCCAAGTGTTGAGTTTACAAACTAAACCGGAGATTGACTGAAGCAGCTTTGATCTACTTCGCAATTGCAGAGAAAAAACGTTTTGAAGGCTATCTGGCCAACTTTAGGCTCCGTCTATAGCTTATAAAATGAACGAAAACAAGCTAACGATCCCCAGTGGAGTCGCCAATTTGTTGAGGAGGTAAATCCCCTCTGCGGACAGAGGCGATCCCTACTAGCCGGTCGGGTCTGGCAACAATCGTTCACGCTATGTGCGGGTTCTAATTGCAAGTAAACCAACTAGCGATGAAGGAAACACCGGAATCCAACAACTTTGTTGCTTGTAGAGGAAAATGGCGCTCTAGTTCATAGCTGCGGCAGAGATCACAATCCTCACGATCTCCGTGATCAGACACCTGCACATGCAAGAAACAAAACAAACGCAAGCGTAAAATCCAGTATATGCAACTATATTTCAGTCAGAGAAGACATAACTCATTATCATAATCAACAACAGAAGTGGAACCATAACCAATAGTCGCTTATCATTAATCAATCAAAGAAGAATACAACCATAGCTCTGATGCTGAATTCTCCTTCGGAGGGTCGCCAGCGGAACACCTCTCGAAAAAGCATGTCGGGAATGGGACAAACCTCTCTCTTCGGATGTCTCGACAATAATCTCCTTGCTTGGATTTGGCCTTAAGGGAATTATCAAGGCTCTTGCAGCATAAGGCTCTTGGAAATTTTGGGAATTTGAAGACCCAGAGATTAGCTTGCAATGGAGATGGGCAAGCTTTTATAGATGGAGGAAGGGGAGTTGGGATCCCTATAATCATGGGATTGGCCCTATCATCAAGGAAGGTTCTATGAGAGGTGGAAAACCACTTCCTGTCTATGGAAATCCGTAGCCAAACCTCCCAACTCAAGATAGATATCAGTTCCTGGATCAGTTAGGACGAAACTTCCGCCATTTATTTTTAAAAAACATTCCTTAAATTGGCTGGCGTGAGTGCGACTGCGGGACGAACGCCGGCCTAGCACGGCCTGCTGAAGGATTTTCCCCATTGGCGCGGGTACTGAACTGGCTACCCGCGCCAATGCAAAAAGGGCCATTTTTAGGGTTTTTCACAAGGAGATGTCTTCAAGGCAATGATAGCTCATGTTCAGAGGGATGTTATGAAAGTATTTTCAAGCCATGTTATTTCTCACAGGTCACTAAATGAGCCCTCCAATGTGCGGGACGGGAATTGCAGGGACGGTGACAAATTACTGTGTAACACTCTTAAATTAGGGAGATCAACCGTTTCTTTCTTCGAAAACATCAGAGAACCTTTCACGACTTCTTTCCTTCTTACGACATCAAGGTCATATTTTCCTTCACCATGCTTATTGTTATTATCATACACACAACTTTGTTATCTTGAAGATTATGTACCTGAAATACTTTAATAGCAAGTACAACCAAGTACAGGTATACAGAAGCATGAATTCAACCATATCATATCTTCATAATTAAGGCATAAAAAACATTCGAGCTTTAGACATCAATTTCCTAAATCTAGTTAGGATCATAAACCGCAAAAGACACATCCTATTATATACTAGACTTTAAATTCTTTTTAGGGTTTTGTCATAAACCCTAGACTTCATCTTTGAGAAGTTCCATAATAATATTATATATCTAGAGTTTCAACAGTATACATTTAGGACTTCATCACAAACTAGGGTTTTTGTTATATAACTTAGATACATCAATAATCAAGTTAGCATACTAGCATATGCATATCTAGGGTTTCATTATCATGTACTAGAAACTCATATCAATACTTACTTATGTAAACCCTAGAAACATACATCAAAATTAGATATACAACAATTTCAATCAAGCCAGGGCTTTGATTGAGCGGAATAATACGTTCCTAGGGTTTCATTCCTAGGACCTCCTTTTACAAGGGTTTTGTCTATAAACCCTAATTCACCAAAACCTAAAAATATAGGGTTTAGATTCATTAGTAGTGAACCATAACTTAAAATATCTAAGGTTTTGGTTTATTACTAGGACAATAACAACAAACCCTAAAAGACTAGGATTTTGCTACAATAATACCAAAACCCTAAATGTTACAAGAATAGTCTTTTCATCATTGATTCTTTATTAACAACCCTAAGAGGACTAGGGTTTCAACATTATTGTTAAAATATTCTAAGCAAGGATAAAATTTGATTGTACAATACCTAAGAGACCAGGGTTTCATCGACATACCCTTAACATTAAGAGTCTAAGGTTTCAAAATGAAACCTAAGGGTTAGGGTTTCACAAGAATGGTCAAATGAGAAAATAACGAGGGTAGATTTAATCTGATTATTAATCATCGAATAAGAATCCTTATGATTCTAAAACCTAGAGATGAAAGAGTTAGTAATGTATAACAAACTTTTACAATGTTTGTACCTTGCACTATGAAGAAGATTTACTATAAGTCTTTACACATACCTTCAATTACTCCTTTTACAAACCTGGTAAGCTTATCTTAATGAATGGCTTCTTCTGAAATATGATAGCATCTTCATTACCATTCTCAATATATACCTGCAATATTTATTGACAAGCATAATCAAAATATACAAGCACACTAGCATGGTGATTAAGATTTTAATTACCTCAATGACTGATATATATCTTGGACTATTTACACATCCTAAACATTTGTTAGACGGAGAATAATAGAATGAGAACGATTTTAACTTAGACATTAACAGTATTTGTCAATCATATAACCAACTAACCTTAAGATGTCAGACTTAACAAATGAGTATGTTAAACATACCTTTATTTGATACTTCATTGAGCTTATCCTATTGCAAACTGCAGACACAATGTTAGAAGCATGTGACAAAAGGATAAAAACAATGCTCACCTGATATTGGTGAAATCATCAAGGATTCTTCCATGAAATGGTGCATGATATATTTGCTGTTTGAATACTTCTTCGATCAACCTTATGGATACTATAATATAAGTATTGTTCGTTGATATCATCCCACAGGTTAACGAGTTATGGTGACTACGAAAGGTATATACCATCTTATGGTTTTGTTGCCACTCAAAGATTTTTTGGCCCTCATTTCAGAATATTGTTAGATAAGGTACTTAAAGATGTTTCTTACCCATTCAAGCTTGCTCCTATTATTTTTGGTCTTGGTCAACAAGTTTCAAGCATATTCTCATAATGTTGATCTTTCTTCCAAAAACCTCAGATACTATCTCAATAAGTTTAGCCTGCATTTCTCCTTTAAGGTGACTGAAGCCTTCCGATTTTGGACTGATTTAAATTTGCAATTTTGAAATTGATGCTCAAAATTTCTTCTGGAATATTTAACTTGGGTATGGTAAAAATTTTGGTGCATAAGTGACTGTTTCCAGGGCTTCTAATGAAAGCTCATAATGAAGTTATCAATACCATAGATTTTGCATAAATATACGAACCCCATTTAATGAGAATGTTATACCCTGTAAGGTTCCTTTTATACTCTCGCTTTATTACCAGGATGTGTTCACCACCTTGAAGTGCTAGATCAAGCTTTCAATCCCCTTAATATAATAATTTTATGTCTTCACTCTTCTAGTATAGGTTTACAATTTAGGCTGTTAAAGGAAGCCCAAAAATTCAATTAAACTGCCAGTGTGTTCGTCCTATAGTGGGCTATTGGATCAAACCTTTGATCTCTTAAAACAGGGCTTGCATGCCCTCAAAATGCCTTATCTCTCTTTGTAAATGTCTACAGCCTTATCACTGCAACTAGGGCTAGATTAAATGCCTAAAAGTCCGATCCTTTTCCTCTAGGAGCTTGGTCCTAGATAGATAACCACCTTGAGTTGACTTGGTGCCCAGTCTGATCTCCTTTTTCTTCCCTTTCTTCAAATCCCTAACTTTGATACAATGTTGATAAATTTAAAGCAATGAGATCATATCTTCTATTAGACTGATTTCTCTTTACTTTTGATAGAAGCTTGTGATTTCTTAATTAAGTTATTCTTCTTATTATAGTTATTATTCTTTGTTCATAAAAAAAACTATCAAAACCATAAAAACGAGGAGGCACCTAATGTAGGCACACAACTAGGACAAAACCCCTACGTAGGGGAAAACCCAGTTAATAAATCTTCCTTTAGTAGATTCAAATAGCAGTGAAACAACCAAGACTCGTGATCTAAATCTCTCTCCATCCATCAAGTCAACCTTTACTCTACAATAGAAATTTGTATCTTTACATTCCTCTCTGCAATTCGACCTTTACAATCCTCTCTGTATTTCAACCTTTGTTTTGGCATAATAGCCTTTGTCCTGTAATGGCAACTTCAAACCGCAACAGTAGGTAACTTCGGTCTGTAGCTTACCTCGACCTGCAACAATGAGTAACTTCGGTCTTGTAACTTACCTGCTCTGTAATCCATACGAACTTATTTTCTTCTCTTTAATTGGGACAAGTTTACTTGGGTATTTATAATTGTTTCTGTCTATAATTGTGCCGACATGAATAGTTGACAGGTTGACTTGTAGATAGCATTAATTTAAAAGCTTTTGAGGCCAACTTGAGCTATTGATGGATGGAGGGTTCATCGTGACCAAAATAAATGATCCCAACAAGGGTTTACATAATAAATTTGACTCAAAATTTCCTAGAGCACTCAATGGGTGCTTTGACCTATTGACCATTGACCCTAGCATGAAACCCATTCTTTAATAAGTCAAATTAAAAATAATAAAAATTTATTTTGACAAATATATTACATCATGAGTCAAGTACAATTATGAAGACCGACACTAGTTACATTCTTCAACATGAGTATTCCTCCATCTTGAAGAACGATGTCTGGGAAGTGGTGCTGAGGCCAGAGGGAAAATATGTGGCATGATCTTGTTGGGTCTACAAGATCAAGCATGGAGCTAATGGGAGTACCAAGAAGTACAAGACAAGATTAATAGCTAAGGGGTTCTCGCAGATAGAGGGAGTTGACTATGATGATACCTTTGCCCTAGTTTCCAAGTATTTTCCTGTTAAGGCGGTTACAACTGTTCTAGCACATATGAAGTGGAAGATCCACCAGATGGAGGTGAAGGAAACCTTCCTCAATGGGGTTGTTAAGGAGTAGATTTACATTGAGCAGCCAGAGTGATTCAAGACATGCAATAGATAGAGACACGTATGTAGATTCAAGAGAAATTTATGTAGGCTCAAGCAGAATCTGTAGGCATGGCATGCTCAGTTAAACAATTACCTTTAGGGATTAGGCTTCATCAAGGGTGAAGTAGACCCCAACCTATACAACATTGTTGTTGGAGGTGAGCCACTTATTCTGGTGCTATATGTGCACCACCTGATTTGGTTGGTGCAGACAATATCATCCAAGAGTGTAAGATATATCTTGCAAGCGAGTTTGAGATGAATAATATGGGGCTAATGCAATATATCCTAAGACTTGAGGTTTGGTGGGGTGGTGGAGAGATCTTTGTGGGATATGGAAAGTATGCATTACAGATTTTGAGGAGATTCCACGTGAAGGATTCCAAGCCCATGACCATGCCTCTAGTCACAAACTAGAGGAAGGTGGTTACATCCACATTAGAGTGAGAAGATCCCACACTTTATTGGTAGATGATTGGGTTGTTGATGTATTTGGTTAACATGCAACCATATATATGTTTTACGGTAAACTCTTTGAGCCAGTTTTTGGTCAAGCTAATTAAAGCACATTGGGTTGCTGCGAAGCACATGTTGAGATATCTTAGAGGGACAATAGAGCATGGTTTGTGGTATAGATAGGTCAATGAGTTGAGGCTTAAGGGCTTCATTGATGTAGATTGGGCAAGGAGCTCCACATAGAGGAAGAGCACATCGAGATGCACATTTGGTGTTGGATCAACAATTGTTTCTTGGTTCAACAGGAAGCAAAGATCAGTCGCATTGAGTTTAGCTGAGGTCGAGTACATGGCTACCAGTTTGGCAAGGTGCAAACATATTTGGTTGAGGAAAATTTTCGTGGGCTTGTTCAGGACAAAGTTGGAGCCTACAATGATACATTATGATAATCAGAGTTGCATCATGCTCTATAAAAAAATAGTGTTTCATGATCACTCTAAGCACATTGATATATGTTATCACCACATCAGAGATATTGTTCAGAAAGCTATCATTACACTCTAGTACGTACCCATGGAGGAGTTGACAACAAAAATTTTGACCAAGGCTTTGCGAGGGACCAAATTTGTATACCTCAGAGAGAATTTGGGTGTAGTGTGGAACGCCTTCCTCTCTAAGAGGGAGTATTGATTGGAGTAGAGAGGAAGTTTTATGCTTGTGTAAGTGTTAATACTAGCAAAAGAATACACAATATTGTCACTTTAGCAAAAATTTAATTTATTTAACTATTTTCTAAAGTTAGCAAAAAGTAAAAATTCCTAAGTTAACTTATGATTTAATCTCAACCATTGATCGTGATTTAATATCAATCATTAAGAAGGAGATTAGGGTTGAAGTTGAAATTATAAGAGGAGATAAAGAAAGTTGGTGGCAAGTAAGTTGAACATAAGTAGGTGTGAGAGAGAAACAAAGAAAGAGTGAGGGTTTCAACACACCACATAACTCAACATCGAAGTGAAGACTGAGTCTTTACAACCTAGTGTAGAGGTCTATTTGCACGTGTGGATCAAATTGTTGGTCCGTGTATGAATTTTGCAGATCCAATGCATAGGAAGGGAATCCATTTAGCTGGAGAGTGGATGAGTATTTTACTTGTGATAAATTAGGAAGTTTATCCCTTCTTGTAATTCTCAAAAGAAAATATTTCATTGCAAAAGAATAATAGGAAGGGAATCCATTTAGTTGGAGAGTGGATGAGTATTTTACTTGTGATAAATTAGGAAGTTTATCCCTTCTTGTAATTCTCAAAAGAAAATATTTCATTGCAAAATAATAATAGGAAGGGAATCCATTTAGCTGGAGAGTGGATGAGTATTTTACTTGTGATAAATTAGGAAGTTTATCCCTTCTTGTAATTCTCAAAAGAAAATCTTTCATTGCAAAAGAATAATAAAATACACAACGTTTCAAGTTTTTCCTAGAGTTGGGATTTCCTGTGTATGTCTTATGATTTATTTTATGTTGCACATATTAATTTAGAAAGCTCAGTGTGTTTTTCCTAGAGTTAGGATTTCCTGTGTATGTCTTTTGTTCTATAATCGGTTGATGTGTTTGTCTTATGATTTATTTTATGTTGCACATATTAATTTAGAAAACTCAATGTGTTTTCCCCAGAGTTGGGATTTCTGTGTATGTTTTGTGTTCTACAGTTGATGCATTTGTCTTATGATTTATTTTATGCTACACATATTAATTTAGAAACTTAGTGTGTTTGTGGTTTAAGTTTCTAGAATATCAGTTGTTTATATTTCTAGGTTTTTGCACTTAGAAATTGCAAATCTATTTACTAGGTTTTAAGGAAATATTGGCATTGGGTAGATCACTCTCGACACTTGGTAGAGAGTTAAGATGGATTTAGTCTAGTTTAATTTCCTCCTTTAAATAAACTATATTCCACATGAATAGCATGGGTTTTTTGTTTTTTGTAAGTTCGACATTGGTGAGGCTACATCATGGTCATGTCCAAGAATAACACGTGAATAGAAAGAATTGAACCGATGACTTAAAATCAAGGAGTGCCTTAACAACATGCATGAGCACTGTCTATCCAAGACCCAATGAACATTCAAGTTTAACTTATTTTTATTTTAACGTAGAGTTATTTCTATTTTTATTTTAATGTAGAGTTATTTCTATTTTTATTTTGACCATGTAAAAATGTTTAACATAAGGTTATTTTTATTTTATTTTGACCGCATAAAAATGTTTACATGACATTACATTATATTACTTTACAACGTCTCTACCATATTAGGCTGGAAAACACTTCTCAACATATCACCTACCTCTAGACTTATCACTTACCTAAAAGAAATACTTAAAAAATATGTAAATTATAATTAAATACATTAACGTAAAATTTTAAAATTTTAAATAAAAAATAATATAACTAATAATTTTATGTGATGCTACTTTGTTTTTAAAGATGATTATTATTATTTAATACTTAGTATATAGTATTAAATAAATCACTGAGCATGGTTTCTTAGCGTGAATTGGCCTACCCAGGAAGTGGGTATGGCATAACCATTCCATGCATGGAAGTTTAAAGGATGAAATATGATTAGCTAAAACCGATTTTCCTTGCCAAAACTTGAAATATGATTAGCAATGATCATTATTAGTAAGTAACAAAGATTAAATAATGTGTGAAAAAAAGAACATGCAAAAAAAAGGGTATGTGCACTGGAAATTTTATATGGTGAATGCATGTGCACATCAACTAACACTATAATGTGCGAGAAAAATTCATCTAGTACGACCACAAACATTAATTTGTTGAACAAAAAATTATATTAATAGCTTGGGTTAGTTAATTAGCTTTCATAATATTGTAGAGTAGTTAATTAATTCAATTAAATTTTATTTACTATTGTAGGGCATTTCACGAGTACAATTTCCATTCATATTGTCTAGCAGAGCAATTGGTTAATTAAGTGTGGGACACTGATCTTAGGTTTATTAAACATGTTATTGCTGCATTTTTAAAAAAAAATTACTTTTAACTTGTTATATGTAAATGTGATAATTACATGATATACCAACTGAGTAAAGAGGTGATGTTGTAAGCAATCTAGTGCAGGGAGTTAGAGCAAGAGTAATAGATCATAGATCTTATCTATAGGTATTTTGGAATAGTCATAATTTTATTTTAAAAATATTTCAAAATTTTGGAATAGTCATAATCTCATATTTTAAATATTTTAAAATTTTGGAATAGTCATAATTTTATATTTAAAATATTTCAAAATTTTGGAATAGTCATAATTTTTTATTAAAAATATTCCAAAATTTGTAAGTAAAATTGAACTAAGGTGTCATTAATGAACTAGTGGGACAACACAATGTTCTTGTAAGGCTAGAGAACTTAATGGTGAATGTAGAGGCATTCTCTTTTTCCATAGAAAGCCCTCAATAATTTAGACTTTATGTTTATGTTTTTTGCTAAAGGTTTTTGAGTTAATAATTAAAAATTCATTTTAAACAAAAGGCATAATAAAAATGTTGAAAATTTCATAAAATTTAACTTAGGCTATAAGTTAAATTTGAATTTTTGTTTTAATAACATAGTGATGTGAATTTCAACTGGGTGTAACTTTGGTGGTAGAGAGGATTCACTATTATCTTCCTTTACCAGTTCCAATCCCACCGAGATTAACATGCTTGTTATGAAAGATAATCGACTTACCTAGACACAAGTGTAACTAGTATTGATCTCTGGTTAAATGAAAACACACATGGATGTAACTAGTATTGATCTTTGTCAGAGGGTCTTGGTTAAACGGTGATGAGATGGGCTGTTATAGCACTTATCACAGGTTCAATTCCCTTTCCCGATCGGGGTGATGTATCTAGACATGGTGATGTATCTGGACATGTTGATAAAGATGGAGTGAAAAAAAAAGAAAAAATGAAAAGTACTAACAAACTTTAAAAAATAAAATAGTATTGATCTTTGGAATGAAAACACACACAGTGTTGATAATTTAAGAGAAGAAAAACATTAATAGATTAATAAGAATATAATTAATAATCAAGTCAAAGTTTTTAAAATAGAATTTGTTTTCAGGAATTAGTTTATATAAAGATAAAGTTTTCCACTATAGAAGTTTAATCCAATTTTAAATATGTAATTAAACATTAAAAAAGATGCTCTACTTTGGTTCCGTCCCAGATCTTTAAGTTGTAATTTTGGGCTAATATTAATAGTGAATGGACACATTTCTTTTTAAGCTAATAATGAAGGGCACTAAGTAAAATTAATATAAAAGATGCACTTGGATTCCTAACACGCCAAGGTAACCTAATAAACCAGATAATGGGATTGAGTTATAATGAGAGCGAAAGCATGTTGGTATGTAACATGGAGAAGAGAAAAAAAAAAAAAGGCCGTGGAGTAAAGGAGGTATTGGTAGTTAGCATGGGTTGTTTAGCCAAATCTTAGAACAATTAGATGAGGCAATATCAAACTTTAAGAAAAAATGGTTTTGCCTAATATATTTACAACTGGCGTGAATTGGTCTATGTTGGTCTTAATTTAGACTAGATTTTTTTGTATTAACTTAATGCAAGTATATTTTAAACAAAAAAATTACAATCTGACCAAAAATTACTTCATCAAATTCCAACCACAAGCTTTGACCAAAATTATAACAGTTAGGCAATTCCTTTAATGTTTATCAAGCTTTTGCACAATGGCATTGATTTTTTTAAAGATAATTAATAATATGTAGATTTTGTAATAAGGGAAGATGCCTATGCTTTCACAGTATGATGATATTGGAAGGGTGTTCGGGGAATGGGTGTGTGAAGCAAAGAAAAAAGAAATAGACTTTATAAAATTAGATAAATGAGATAAAAAGTTAAAATGAATACGTAAAAGTTAAAAAGAAATAAGAAGTAAATAGAAAAATACATTGCTCTAAGTATAAGTAATGTGACTCAAATTTTTAATTCAAATCTCAAGGTAGTCAATGCTCACCATGGTAAAAGAAGCCTTCATCACACTCCAACACAGTACTGTAGCAACTAAAAACCTCACAGGTGACACCCATATAGGACGAGATTATAGAAGTTGCAGCATTTTTATATTTTGTATCTAAGCGTAACCAAATGAACACATTTTTATAGGGACTATTGCAATCGAAAACGATATTTCTATTAATTTATTCACCGGAACGTTCCTGTAACCCAATGTTTCATCGAGTGCACCGTTTGGTCAACGTATGAGATTGCTGAATTGTGAGTATTGTCATCTTCCTAATACCATAAATAATTTAGACTTTATGCTTTATTTCCGACAATTCTAAGTCAATAATTTTATGTGTTTTTGCTCCCTCCACCTCCTAAAGGTTTGAGTTAATAATTTATTTATGCTAAATGAAAGTCACAATTAAAAAAAACAATTCTAAGTCAATAATTTTATGTGTTTTTGTTCCCTCCGCCCCCTAAACGTTTGGGTTAATAGTTTATTCACGCTAAATGAAAGGAATAATAACAAAAGTTGAAATTTTCATAAAATTTAACTTATGCTATTAGTTAAATTTGATATTTTATTTTAATGATACACTAATAAGAATTTAAGATAGGGAAAACATTAATAGACTAATAGGACACTGTTTTTTCAATATAAATTGTTATTAGGACTCGGATTATAAAAATATATAAATTAGGTTATACAAAAATAAAGTTCTTCAATAGAAAAGTTTAATTCAATTTTAAGATAAAATACAATTTTAAATATGTAATTAAAGTTAAAAAACAGATGCTCTGCTTTGGTTATGTCTAAGGCCTTTAGGTTATAATCTTACACTAATATTAATATTGGAATGTCACCTTTTTTCATGAAAATGAAATTATGAGCATATGTGAAGAGCAAGGCAGTGGGTTTATTATTCTCGGGATTTTTTAAAGTAAGTTTTCGGTGTTGCTCCACCCCAACTAATTCAACCTCATCTACTAGGTGGATTAGAAGATGATCTTGCAAGTCCATGAAACTCATCGGCAGTTCCTTCTCAAACATAGGAATTTTTAAAGTTATATAAATGAGATAAAATGTTAAAATGAACATGTAAAAGTTTAAAATGAAATAATAGGTAAAATTTTTAAAATGGGACAATATAACCTAAGAAACCCCCCTCGCTCATTCTCACTTATGTAAAGGACCTAATAGTGTCAGTATCATAGCATTCACTAACGGAATAAACATTTAGAAAATTAGCCAAGGCTCGCTCAACCAATGGAAAATTAGAAATAATGTTTTTAGAAATTAGAAAATTCTTTCTGAATTTACACGAAAATAGAAATAAGCAACATTTTCCCGAAATTTTGGTTAAAGTTACAAAAACTTAGCGAACTACTACACTGTCAAGAGACTTTGACTGCAAGGCAATTTCTATAATCCCTGACTAATAAGAAAGATGATCTTTCATATTTTATAGGTAAATAATTGATATAAAACATATTTAAATAAACATTATATATATATTAGTGGAGGATGGTGTTCTAGGGGCTATCTTTTGCCTTAGAGGAATAATTGAAGGAAAATATTCATGGAAACTTGAAAAATGCAACATAAGCATATGCTCTCTTTAAAGGTATCTTTCTAGTTGAATGCTTTCATGACACTAATTTAATGGTGTTTGGGGTTTCCAAACTAATAATCTCACACATAAATAAACAAAGGCTAAGGAAGAATAGCAAATTGGATTATCCATAGTATTAACAAAACTTTGTCGATGTTACGAATCCCATTGGGGATCCATTTCACGACCGAATGTGAATGAGAACTTGAGAGGAGAACAGACCATGATAAATAGTGAAAGAAAACCTAATAAAACTAAGAAAGCCTACCATTCAATTAATTTATTTTAATTAAAATAAAATAATATAATATTATTAGTATTTCTTATTAATTAATGATGTGAAAATAATTAATATTATTAATATTTTTTATTCCTAAATCACTGTTAATAATGATTATAATGTTTAATACATATTAATAATAATAATTAATAATATGATTAAGAAGTTTTTTACCATACTAATTAATAATTAATTTTAATAATAATAGTAATTATTATTATTATTATAAAAAAATGAATTTTAATTTTAACAATAATGGTATAATTAATCTATTGAAATAACTCAATTCCATATTTATTCTTTCTAATTAATAATATTAATATTATTAATTTAAAATTAATATAAATATTTCAAATATTTTCAAAAATTCATTTTAATTTTTTTACTAAAGATTATAGTGAATATTAATAATAATTAGTAAATTTTAAAAAAGTTCCACATTAACACATTCATAACTTACGAAGATATTAGTCAAAGGAATTAGAATGAGGAACCCTAAGTCTCTTGCCCGCGACTCCTAGCTCTCAGCTGCAGTCGCCAAGCCTCAGCACAGGCCAGCGGAACATGGCACCTAGGGATATGGCACTGCCCTAAATCAACTTACGCCCAACAAGATTCACAGCTACGCTGATGAAAAGCTGAAGAATCCATGCGTTGAGCTCTCTCACGCACGCACTGAAACTGATTCAATCACTGCACAGGTTCACTATGTAGGTTCACGATGGCACAACAGGAGGGCGCACACCTGCGAGGATCCCCCATCCCTCTGCTGCCGTCAAAATAATGTAGAGCAAGGTGGATCCGAAAGACCAAAGGAATTTAGTTGCGCAGACGCCTCAGATCGCTCCAACAAACACACCTGCATGCAGCCAGCCGTTGGCACACGGGCAACACTCACGTCTCTGGAGCCCTGCGAAAAACGTAGATGATGAAGCTTCCCGGGGTAAACCTTGCATCTAGTCCCCAAGATGTCTTGAAAATGGGAGAAAAAGAAAGCCCCCAATGGCAACCTGCGCTCTGATGACTGCGGCAGGCTCTCTGCAAAGGACGAGGATGACAGTGATCGGGCATGGGTCTTCAAGCTGGGCTCTACAATGCCTCCTGACAGCCCGGGTTCCATAGATTTATCCTCTCCAGCCTTTCAAATCAAGATCTCGCTCCTCACGGGAAAATCCATGATGATATGGGTTCGCTCAACGGACAGAGTACAGACACTCCTGCAAGCCCTGAAACACAAGCTGGGGATCCCCTCAGCTCTTCAAAGGCTTTTATACGGAGGTAAACAAATTGATGTCTATTTTCCCCTTTCATTCTATAGCATTGAGAGAGATGCCACTATAGTCTTAACCCTTCGCTTGAGAGGGGGGGCTGCAGGGCACTCTTCATTTGCACCAACTTTCTCCTACAAGGATGTTGTCCATGCATAGACCAAAAAATAAAATCCTTTCCCAGTGGCCCCCAAGCCCTTTCTGGTTGACAAGATGGAGGAAGTTCCCTCCATAAAGATATCCCATCCAGATCTGGTAGAGCAGCTTAAAAAATATGCAGAAACTGGCATCATTTGTAGATTCAATGGTCTTTGGCCACGCACAAAGGAACTCTATGAATGGATCTACACCAACTGGACCGACAACTGCATGGTTATCTTTTGCTCAAAAGGCTTCTTCATTGTAGAGTTTGACCACAACAAAGATTACCAGAGGGCCATAAAATAAGGTCCATGGTTTTGGGGACGAGCATGCTTCTTCCTCACCCCCTAGTTCCTAGATTTCGACCCCTCTACAACAATCATCACCAAGATTCCAGTCTGGGTCAGGCTTTCTAGTTTACCTGCTCATTTATGGCACATAACAGTCTTCCAAGGGATAGGAAACTCCTTGGGCCACTACCTGACATCAGATCCTTCTCGGGAGTACTAAGGGCTATACACATATGGCAGAATATGTGTCGAGGTCGACATAAGAAAAGGTTTGCCAGATCAAATCAATCTCAAAATTGGCGATTTCTTATGGACACAGTCTCTGGATTATGAGAACACCACCTTTCACTACCACCACTGTCACCAAACAGGGCACCTTTAGAAATCTTGTGCCAAGTTCTTGGCTCAGAAAAAGCAAAACAACCCCAAGTCGAAACCCAAAAGATGGACACCTTTTCACCCGCCTCCCGTGGAGGATGATGACACCTCGAGCTCAGATGAGGAGGAGACTGACACAGAAACGGGGCAGGCAGAAACGAGGCAGGAAGAAATGGACCAGGTAAAGCAGAGCAAAGACTCATCCCCCATTGTCTTGGAGGGATCCCCTGTCTTGATGGCCTCTCAGAAATGCACCCATGAATCCTCCTCTTATGACTCAGATAAGGAGACTCCTCCTGTAGTAAACAACAATCTCCAAATGGTTCTAACCCATCTGCACCAAGCTGGATGGGTGAAAGTCAACAAAAATAAAGGGAAAAAATCTCGCATGGAGGATGCTACCCACTTTGGGTAGAACCTTGCTTCTCTCTTCTTTTGTTTCCTAGTCATGCTTCACTGTTCTTTTGTCTATTTCATGTTCACCCTTCGGGACCGAGGTTGATTATTTATCATTTCTGGTTGCCATTTCTTGCTTCTCTTGAATGTAATCTCTCCTTGTACCATATGATCACTTAATAGAATTAGTCTTATTTACCAAAAACAAAAATTAGTAAATTTTATCAATTAATATTAAGAATTTTTAACTATGATACTAAAGATTTTTAAAAATTAATTAATATGACTTATATCATTTACACTATTATGAAATAATCTGATTTTATTTTAATCTAATTTAATTATAATTTAAAATTATTTATTAATAATAACTATATATATATATATATATATATATCAAATAATTGCTATTTTTTATCCAATAATGAATATTGGTTACAAATTAATAATTAATTTTATTATTGATACTTATTTAAAAATGAAATTTAGACTAAGATATTAATTTATTATTATTATTATTATTATAGTAGGTCCTAGATGAGTAGCTTTAATCTCATTATTGTTTAAACCCTAAAAAAGGGAGAAGGAATTTTACTTGAAATACTGTACCTGGGAGGGCGGGCTGGCAGAGAAAATTTGTCTGATTAGAGGTAGCCAACTGTCATTGATTTCGCTGCCTCCATCCCTATTGAGATTACGAGGATGCTTCATAATCGCAAGAGCTTCTTTGATTTTTCTTCTGTGGTATTGCCCCTCTCTAACGATGATTTTGGCATCTTCTAAACATATGTGATGTTTCATCTTTGAAGAGTGCTCTGCAAGGGATGAGGTACAAGATCTTCCATTCTCAATATCGGTTGCGTGCTTTTTCAATCTTATCTACAAGGAATGTCCATTTCCCCAATATATCTTTTCCCACATGAATAGTCGATCTTATAAACTCCTTTAAGCTGCCCTTGATTGATGTTATCTTTAACTGACTGCATATTATGTCTTATTGTTCCTGCGGTCGTAAATTGCACGACTATGTGCTTATTTCCTAAAACCCTAGTGATCTTATCTGTAAGTCCTTGGATGGTGGTAGGAAAACCCTACCATTCCTATTCTGAGGTTCCTGATACTTGCGAGAAAGGAATGAATCCTCAACTCTTCTAATGACTTTCTTAATATCTCTTTCTTTATATCCAATACCCTTAAACACAAATTTCAAGTGATTGATCTCATTGTTAAGGTGCTCGGAATCAAATATCCTGAGGGCCCTGATAGCCAGAGTATTCAGAACACCAAATTTTTGAGTTGGATGATGGTACGAGTTCACGTGAAGGTAGCTGTCAGTGTGAGTCTTCTTTCTAAACACCTGATGCCCAAGGGTACCATCTTCCCTCCTGGTAACGAGGACATCCAAAAAATGAATGCTTCTGTTTACTTCAACCTCCATGGTAAACTTAATCTCTGCTAAAATAGAGTTTAGGTGATTAAAAAACCTTTCAAGATTCTCTTTGCCATGTCAAGTCCATTTTATGTTTGTGTCATCAACAAAGCTCTTCCACCACGCTGGTTTTAGGGGGAAGGAATCAAGGGCCTTCTTTTCAAAGTAATCCATGTATAAGTTAGCGACAATGGGTGAGAGAGGAGATCCCATTGTGACACCAGAAACTTGCTCATAGTATTCTCCTTGGAAGCTGAAAAAAATTGGACTATAAACAAATCTCAGCAAGCTCAACTGCTTCAGGATCAGTCACTTCTCTTATAACCTAAACAACCCCATCTAAAAGGATTTTGGTAAATAATGATACTACAACAAAACTTACCAAAATGTCATCATCATCTACCCTCTCATTCTTGACAAGATTTACAAAATCATTAGAGTCTTTAATAATGGAGTCAGTGTTTCCCACCAGGGGTTAAGAATCTTAGCGACATATTTTGCTAATTCGTAGTTGGGGGAACCTATGGTGTTAACTATAGGTCTAAGAGGAACACCTTCCTTGTGAATTTTGGGTAATCCATAAATTCTGGGGATAACCTCACACGAGGGGATCAACTTCTTTTTAAGCTTCTCATCCAAAATACACTCCATGATAGCCTTTTTGACCTCTTTTGTCACCTTGGGCATGGGATTGGAATTAAGCTTTTTATAACTGCTACAGTCAATATGTTGATTCATTTTGTTAATATAATCGTCCTTTTCTAAAACTACAACAACTCCTTTGTTATCTACTTTAATAACCACAATTTTATCATTATTGCGAAGGGCTTTAAGAATATTAAGCTCATCCTTGCTTAGATTACCCTTAGGGGGTCTTGCCTTCCTCATTATAATGGCACGTTATTGTCTTAATGCCTCCTTGTCCTCCAAATATAAACCCTAAATCCCATCCTCAATACTGCATATGATGCTTTCCTTCGGAATGTATCTCGAAGTAATAGCAAATCCAAGACCTTTGTCGAAAATTTTGATCGTTTCTTGATTCAAATTAATAGAGGACAAATTAACCACCTTTTTATTCCTGGGTCCATTATCATACATTAGGTTTCTCCCACTACATCTTAATTCATTACAGACCTGGCTGCTACCCAAACAACCTGTGCTGCTTCCTTCTACGTTGGTCATAAGCTGAGGGATTACACAATCTCTAATGCTAGAAACGTTATTATAATTCTTAACACTTCTAGCTATACCAAGGCTACTGTTAACACCATTATTATTGATGATGTCAACCTCACCTACGATCTGTGACATTGTCTCTGAAGGTTTCATATTGGAAATAACCCTCACCCAATTATCTTCCAATGGTGGACAATGATTGATTCTCAGTGTAGCAAGCCTTTTTGAGGAGGGAGCGTGACACCTAAGCCTAAAAAATTCACTATTACTATAGGTTATCACTCTATTAGACTTACCTGACATGGTGGCCGAGTTTTCTAAGCTGTTGGTTGAATTTAACAACGAGCTTCTTCTTATATACCTGGGTGCTATGCTATCTGATACGCTGCTATTATCTGGATCCATCGAGCCACAACGTAGAACTTCCATTAAATCTTCACATGCTCTGGCCTCCGAGTATGCTATACCTTGCACACATGCGCTAATAGATTATCCATAAAAAATATATAAAATGTCCACAAATGTAAGGAAAAGAAACATGTATATTTTCAACAATGTACATGTTATCCATCTAATCCCTTAACACCAAAGGCCAAAAAAATTTAACTCACAAATATACCAAGTGGAAAAATCATGGATCAATACATGTCATTACGATGGTTGTTTATGTCACCAACGAAGTTTATATCACCTCATGTCTCCTCTCATGCATACATGATGGGATAAGTCTGGAACCACATATGGATCTCACTTGAAGGAATTCTTTTGAAGGGGTAGTAGATGGTTCAATTACATGGAAGTGGTATAAGCTATGTATTAGGTCTCCTATGTTATCTTGGCTTCAATATTTGCACCTAATGCATCCATGGGCCTAGGCTAGCTCCAAGCGACACATAACACTCTCAAACAACATCATTTGGTGGTTATGGAACTATTTTTAGGCATGGATGAGGTCTTAGACAAATTATCAACATTGGTGAAATTTCCAAGCATGGAATGGGACACATATCTGAGCATTTTGCTTCATCTCAAAAGGATAATTGATGCTCTGGAGTAGAAGGTTTGCAAATTGGAGAGTCTACTAGTAGCTCAAGCTGCACAAAAAATTCACTAGCTCTTATAGAGATGGCATATTGGTCCTCCTTCCTCTATAATTATGACACTTCTTGACATGAGTTCAGGTCTCTCTAGTAGTCAAATCTTTGAACAATATAAAACCAAGTATGTTGCATGACATTTTTTTAAAACTATTATGCAAAGCTTTCAATTTTATGCCACAAATAGTCATGTTGAATTGTGTTTTTCACAATCCTATGTCTCTTTGTCTTTAGGGAAGGTTAAATTTTTTATTTTGCTAGTGTCAATTTTGTAAATCATGCTCGTATGAGCTAGTCAGTTGTCTATCTTAGTTGCTATCAAAGCACAAACAAATTAGCTAGTAATTATGTAATAGGTGGCCAGATAACTTCTTTTTTTAACTTAGTAGAAGAATATTATATAACCCTTTTGGGCTTTGGCCATAGAATTCTAATACAAATATTCTCCATGGCTTACACACACACACACACAAACATATAAAGAAAATTGTCCATGGGTTGTAGAATAGTTGATGAATGGGTGCATTGTTAAGGCACTCCTTGTGTAATGGTCATCAGATTGAAACCCAATGGATGTCTCACCTGCCCAACCATAAAATACAGGTTATACTGGTAGCGGTGGGAATTGATCTTGTGTCACGTGGGTAGAGACCCACCTTGTTATCAATTCCTCTAGTCATGTGTGTGTGTGTCTCTCTCTCTCTTTCTCTCTCTCTCTCTCTCTATATATATATATATATATATATATATATATATATCATTCAAAGAGATTGGATCCAATGGTTGAAAGTGAAGATTTTTTCACCATTGAGAAAGGTTCAATTGTTGTGAGGTCCTTACCCTAAATCCATGTTGAAAAGTTGAGGTTGTGGTCGAACTTGTGGTTGTACCCAAAGAAATTATATTAAAAATGGTCTTGTAACCCGAGCACACATAAGTGGATCGAAACCCACCCCTCATGTCCTTATTTTAGTACTGCTCATGATATGTAAAACAATCGGTGATAGTGTGTTCTATGTAGAAATTATATGCACTAAACTATGTCCAGATCACGATCTCTACACTCTGGCCCAACTTTATGCAGAATCTGAATCATTACTTGTTAATCTTTTTATGAGAAAAATTAATTGCACACACATGTGAAGCATAATAAAGACATTCAATAACATATTGGATTTTTAGCAGGAAAAACTGAAGCTGAAAACCCCAACTATATTAACATGGGATCTATAAATCTCATACAAAGCAGTAAGCTGCTCTGGCTCTCGATGCAGTACAATCTTCATACCTAATCGGGATATCTTGCAAATCACTTTCCGATCTTTGCCTCTGCTATTTGCCTCCCTTTGCCACGATCCTTTCTTTGAAGAATAGCTACGGATGAATTCAGATAATCATCATGTTGTAATCCTTATTGGAAACTCCAATGTGTGTGTGATGCAATCAATGCATCACTATAGTCACAACAGATAGTCTATCTTGCCCTTTCACCTATCTCTCCACTGGGTCTCCACTGAAACTGCCATACACTGTAGTTAACTGCTGTATTGTTCAGTTGATTAATGAGTTATTATTTTTGAGTTAATTAACTAATTAATTCACTCCACTCTCACTAGTGTATCGATTAGTTAGACTAGATACAACTAGCTCAACTGAGTCTAACTGAGTTAAACTGAATACAACTCCATAAATAATTCTTCCAACTGTGTCATAACTCTGCCACTTGAGTTCTAACTGAGTCCTGCATGAATTAGCTCCAGTAAACCCTTGGGAATTGCGTAATTCCCTCAGTCCACTGATGTGCCACATCTGTGCACTGAACTGAAGTGCTCCAAGAGAATAAGTTGTTGTTTAGAGTCTGATTATTATTGAGAGCTAATAATAATCGACATGCATCTATTTTTAGATCAGCGATCTATAAATAGACCGCCCAATATTCTAAAAATAGAATTTCATCTATTTTTCCAACTTGATCAACCATCCACAAATAACATCTCGAAAATTCTGAAATATATTCATCATGTCTAAAAATAGACTTGCGCCAAAAATAGCCTGCGTGCCCACTTAGTGAAGGCGACTATTTTCACTAAGCTCATCATTTTGTTGAATCTCAACACTCCCTCTCAACAAGATAGGGATTATCCTTCACCTCGATCCTGCCTCTATGGTATTCGAATTTGCTCCTGGTGAGCGCCTTCGTTAGAATATCTGCATCCTGATCCTCCGTAGGAATGTACTAAAGCAACATGTTATTCCGCTGCACACAATCTTTGATATGATGATATCTGATATCAATATGTTTAGATCTATCATGAAACACAGGATTAACTGAGAGTTTAATGAAACTCTGATTATCACAATGAATCATCGTGGGATCTAAATGTGAACTGAACAAACCAACCAGGATCTTCCTCATCTAGATAGCCTCACATGCAGCTTGACTTGCTGCCATGTATTCCGCTTCCGCTGAACTAAGTGCCACGGATCTTTGTTTCCTGCTCTACCAAGAAACTGCTGTAGATCCGATATTGAAAATCCCTCCTGATGTGATCTTTCTGTCTGTTGGGCTTCTTGCCCAATCTGCATCTGTAAAGCCATGCAACTTCACCTCATCCATCTGTCTGTACCATAAACCATACTCAGATGTGTCCCTGAGATATCTTAGGACATGCTTGGCTGCCTTCCAAAAGAGCTTGGTAGGCTTAACCATCGCTTGTGAAAGCTGGTTCACCGCATAACATATGCCTGGTCTTGTATTGACTAAATACATGAGCAAACCCACCAACTATCGATAAACAGTGGCATCCACTACCTCTGCCGATGTAGCATCCTCTTTCTTCCAATTTCCTGGAAGAGGAGTGTCGATAGGCTTGTAGCCTTGCATGTGAAACTTCTCCAGTATCTCCCGGGCATACTTGCCTTGAGACACAAACAGTTCACCTTCCTGCTGCCATATTTCCAATCCAAGGAAATAATGAAGGAGGCCCAAGTCCTTCATCTCAAACTCCTTTTCCAGATCTGCCTTGCATGAGTGTATCAAATGCTCATCACCTGTTAGTATTAAATCATCAACATAAATTACAATTATTAAAATCTTACCCTCAACCACAATCTGGTACAGGTTTGCATCCGCCTCACTCTTGGTGAAGCCAAGTCCAGTGAAATAGTTGTCTATCCGAGTGTACCAAGCACAGGGTGCTTGCTCCAGCCCATACAACGCTCTTTTGAGTCGGCACACATGTGACTCGTTGTTGAAGATCTCAAATCCTTCAGGCTACTCAATCTACACCTCTTCCTCAATGATCCCATTAAGGAACATAGTCTTCACATCCATCTGATGAATGTGCCAACCCATCTACGCTGAGAGAGCAAGGATGGTCCGTATAGAAGAATACCGTGTGACAGGTGCAAAGGTTTCTTCATAGTCAATCCCCTCGATCTACGAGAAGCCCCGGGCAAAAAATCTTGCCTCATACTTCTCGACACTCCCATCAGCAGCTTGCTTTACCTTGTAGATCCATATTGATCCTACAACTGATTTTCCCACTGGCCTTGGAACAATATCCCAAGCACTATTTCTGACAATGGAGTCATACTCCTCCACCATGGCATCTATCCATGTGGGCTCCTTCGAAAGAAGATCACTCTTTCACAATACACTTGCTCATAAGAGCCATGTATCCAGTATATCGGTCAAGTGACTGTCTCTATCTGCACTGTGATGTAGGGACTCCTACGTTCTGTGCCGCTATCTGCACTGTGATGTAGGGACTCCTACGTTCTGTGCCGCTATCTGCGCTGTGATGTAGGGACTCCTACGTTCTGTGCCGCATCAAGCTTCAGTCTCTCAGCTTCTGTGGTATGCTTTCTGCCTTGTTTGATGTTTGGTTCTGCATGAGTGGACTCCTCCACTCCATGAATCTCCTCCTGTGGCTGATCCACATCCAGAGGCTCATCTTTGGGAACAAGAAGTTCCTCCTCTGCATGCAAGTGTAGCTCCCTCTCAAGCGACAACTTCATGGATTTCACCTCATTGAATTTTATATCCCGTCGCATAACAGTCATCCGACTGTTTGGAAAATACACACGATAGTTATGGGGTGTTTCTGTGTACCCCACAAATATCCCAACTTCTACAGTCAGCTCCAGCTTCTTCCTCGCATTATTTGTCACATGAATGTAAACAGGTGAGCCAAAAATCTTCAAATGAGAAATATCAGGCTTCTTACCAGTAAAAGCTTCTTCGGGTGTACTCATTCCAAGTACTCTATGAGGACAACGGTTTTGCACATAAACCGCAGTGTTGCATGGTTCCGCCCACAGTGCATCGGTAGGCCCTAGTCATGTAGCATCGCTCATGCAACACTCGCAATTGTTTTGTTCTTTCTCTCTACGACCCCATTTTGCTGTGGGTTATGAGGCGCTATGAATTCTCTTCGAATTCCTTCTTTGCTACAGAAGTCTTTGAATTCACCCGAGATGTATTCACCACCATTATCGCTCCGTAGAGCTTTCACTTGCTTCCATGACTCCTTCTCCACCAATGCCTTGAACTCACAGAACTTTGAGAACGTTTCACTCTTCTTCTGCATGAAGAAGATCCATCATCTACGAGAAAATTCATCAACAAATATCACATAATACCTGTGTTTTGCTGTTGAAGCAACCAAGAATGGTCCACACACATCTGTGTGAATTCTCTCCAGGATCACCGAAGCATGGTTCTCCTTCTCATGAAAGGTGGTCTTCACAAACTTACCCATAAAATTCTTGCATTATCCACCGTTAAGATATACCTTGGGAAGTCCAAGAGAAATTTGAAAACAGCACAGTCTAAAGCGCCATGGTGAAGATGGCCCAATCTCTTGTGCCATAATTCCCCCTCATCCCGGCTCACCACTTCTTCTACTTCTCCCATCATTGCAACGCAGCCATCTACCTCCAGCTTGTAGAGATTCTTAACTCAAATCCCTATCCTCTTGGTTTGACTCATTGTTTTATGTCACAGGAAGGCTTTTCCCTCACTGAAAACAACATCATAACCTTTGTCTTCCAGCATTGCGACTGAGACCAAGTTCTTCTTCAGACCTAGAACATGCATAACATTCTTCAACAAGAATGGATTACCAGACTCCCTCTCAAAGGTAATGGTCCCAATTCCATTCGCACTGTACCGACCATCATCGCCCATCTCTATATGCATCTGGAGGTCCTTATCCTCCAAGTCACTAAACAACTCTTTGTCTCCCATCATATGGAAAGACACACCACTATCAAGATACCACACCAATCCCATGTAGCTCGAAACCAAGAAAGCGATCAAGGAGAAATCAAGCTCAAATTGCAAGGCTAAGGCATCTCCACCTGCAGATCTAGCACCCTACTTATTCTTCTTCTCATGGAAAGTTAGTGCGAAATGTCCATGCTCATGACAGCGTGAAAATATCGTACTCTGTAATAAAATCCCCCGCTTCTTGCCTAGGCACCGCATTACAAAGGCTTATTCCCCTTCCCTTCCTTGATTTGGCTGCCAAATCGCGTAATTCTTTAATACTCAATTCTTCGGGAGCGGAAGAAAACCATCCTCGGTACTCCGCCTTTTATCTCCTCCCGCACAAGATCCGACCAAAGTCGCCCCATCCCTACGCGTTTCTCCCCATCCATCACGTAGCCCCCGTAGCTATGCCAATCCCCTTGGAAGCCCAAGGAGAGCCAAGCTCACCAAGTCTTCTCTTTAATCAATAGTAACCCCCTACACCTTCTCAGCCTCATCCTCGTCGGTGTGACGAACTTCAAGGAGGTATTTTGGAATACTGTTGCCTTTCTCCATTTTTATTTTTCTGAGCTTGTCTTTAAGCGCCAACTTCCTCTGGTCACTTCTGCTTTGGAACAAGTCTATCAAAGCCTTCCACATTAAGAATGGAGTGGATTTCCTGTGAAGGCTAGACACAATATGGTCCTTCACACCTTCCAACAAAATCCTCCTCATCTTTGCAGTCTTCTTTTTCCATGCATCAAGTAATGCAGCATCGCTAGATCCCGGCTTAGGAACATCGCTATCGATGAACTCCTTCAGCCCATTATCCTCCAACACTGCCTCCATCCTGTCCTTCCAGGCTATGTAATTCGAGCTCCCATCAAGGGCATGCTCCAATCTGAACCAGTTGAAAGACATTTCAATGTATACTCGATTTCTGCACCAAGAATCTTCTGTAGCAAATTCGAATTGTCCACAAGCACAAACTCACTTCACAATTGCAATATTCAATCAACAATGCTCTAATACCATGTAGAAATTATATTCACTAAGCATGCATATGTCCAAGATCCACTTGATATCACACTATTTAACTTTATGCAAGATACTGAATCTATTCCACTTGTTAATCTTTTGCGGAAAAATTAATTGCACACACATATGAAGCATAAATAAAAATATTCAATCGCACATAACACAGTTTTTAACCGGGAAAGCCTGAAGCTGAAAACCCCAACTATATATTATGTAACATGGAGATCATATGACAATCTCATACAAAGCATACAAAGATTATCACAAGCTCTCAGTACAGTACAATCTTCATACACTAATCAGGACCAATCTTGCAAATCCATGCACCGATCTTTGCCTCCTGCTAGCCTGCTCCACTGCGCAATCTCTGCTGAAGAATAGCTCTGAATGAATTCGAATTACTCGATCCTTGACTGCGCAATCCTCATTGGAAACTCCAATGTGTGTGTGATGTAATCAATGCATCACTATAGTCACAACAGATAGTCTATCTTGCCCTTTCACCTATCTCTCCACTGGGTCTCCACTGAAACTGCCATGCACTGTAGTTAACTGCTGTATTGTTCATTTGATTAATGAGTTATTATTTGTGAATTAATTAAATAATTAATTCACTCCACTCTCATTAGTGTATCAATCAGTTAGACTAGATACAACTAGCTCAACTGAGTCTAACTGAGTTAAACTGAATACAACTCCATAACTACTTCTTCCAACTGTGTCATAACTCTGCCACTTGAGTTCTAACTGAGTCCTCCATGCATTGAAGGCTCCAGAGAATGAATTGCGTACCCTCAAATGTACCACTCCATGTGCCACATTCCAGGCAAAGAATTGAAGTGCTCCAAGAGAATAAGTTGATGTTTAGAGTCTGATTATTATTAAGAGCTAATAATAATCGACATGCATCTATTTTTAGATTAGTGATCTATAAACAGACTTCGCCCAATATTCAAAAAATAGAATTTCATATATTTTTCCAACTTGATCAACCATCCACAAATAACATCCTGCAACTTCTGAAATATAATCATCATGTCTAAAAATAGACTTGCGCCAAAAATAGCCTGTGGGCCCACTTAGTGAAGGCGACTCTTTTCACTAAGCTCATCATCTTGTTGAATCTCAACATTCTATTAATGCACTCCTTGTATGAAGGTTCTAAGTTTGAAACCTCATGGATATAAAAAATCCAGCCATGTTAAGGGTTGGTGTGGCATAGACCGGATGCAATCCCCGAGTGATTTTGATAGCTTAGATACCCTTGAGTCATGGTTTTTGAACCAAAACTAATTTTACAAGTGATGAATAATATTGTTTTTTCAACAAGAACCAATAATAACTATTTTATTAAAAGACACTGAGCTAAAGCTCAGTTTAGATACATGATTCACATAAGCAAGTTGAAACCTGCAGAGATGGTCGAAATGGAATATGTATCAATGACCATCTACATAATTATGACCTTGAATTTTTTTAACAAAATGCTACAATACCTACAATATTTCACTTGTACATTTTCCAATACTAACTTAACATAAACCAAAATTTACAAAGCATCAAAATCTTACATTAAACCATGAGGAATATTCATTTCGATTTATGAGTCGTTTTATTAACCATTATGGAAGGGGGACATACCCCATTTCCCCCTACCACCAAATTTCTCCTTGATTTAGCCTTGATCCCAAATTAGCCATGTGGTTATCCTTAGAGTTGTTTGATATCAGAACATGGATGCATTTCTTCTCAGGGATAGACTGATACAAATGATAAATCTGCTTGAATCTAAATTAGCTTTGTATATGAGGGGAGAGACCTTGAATATAAATGGTGGATTATATTCAAAGAATCACTAAAAATAATCACTTCTCGAATTCCCAAATTTACAATTTGGCCCAAACCCTCATATAAGACATAGTCTTCAACAACATTGTTAGATGTTTGACCTAAACCCCAAGCATACATATGTTCTTCTTGGTTCTCAAAACAAAAAATTATGCACCCAACTCCAACCTACCCCACCTCTACCTCCATCTCCACATTTTACAAGTTATGAACAAATTAACAAACAAAAAATATATATTTAAAAATAATCAAATTAAAAATTAGAACAAATAAAAAAAATATAATCAATAGAAATATTACAACTCAACCAACCTCAATATCGTAAAATGTTAAAAGTGAAATATAATCAATAGAAATATTACAACTCAACCAACATCAATATTGTAAAATGTTAAAATCACTTTTAAATAGAGAAAGGGGAAATTTTATGATATGAAAAAATCATATATCATTTCATTTAAAAAAAATGTTACGAGTCAATCAACATCAATTTATAAAAAAACTAAGATCACTTTTAAATGTGGAGTACTAAAATAAAATATAAGTGAAAGCATAAATGACACATGGTACATCAATTTATAACGAGTGTAATATGTAGCGTTGCTGCTTAGGACCTACCTCTTATGCAAAAAGTAATTGATAGAAGTTGTTTGTAAACAAGATACAAAAATATTAGTACTATATAAAAAAATGTCACATTTAAAGTGACTGTTTAACATATTTTTCTAGGTAGATTAATATGTGGAGTAACACAATTATTTTTATAAATGCTATGTTAAATGGAATGAGAAGCAAATCAACTTTTATATTGATCTTTTTATGTTTAAAATACTTAAAATACTAGAGTTATATGCATTATTGTTTTAACATTGTATGAAGCATGCATCCATGTTTTGACTTATATAAAATACACATCCAAACTTCATAACATTTAAAATGCACATCAATGTATATGATAAATGTGTTGCAACAATGTGTGTTATTGTTTTAATTTTCTAGTGCTTTCAATATATAAAATGTCCACAAATGTAAGAAAAAGAAATGTGTATATTTTGAACGCCACACACATCATAATTTTTCCATTACCACAATGTGCCAAAAATGCAAAATAATATCATTGTAATTTTGAATTTTTTTTTACACCATACCACTTCAAAAGTTTAAATAATCTAAATAGATGTTTCCTACCCAAAAGAAACTTTATTGAAAAGTCAAAGTAAAATAAAATCAACTTTAATTTTCTTGGAAGTGGGAGAGTCACAATAAAAATAATATTAATATTACTAACGTGTAAAAAATAATTGGAAATATGCTTAACAAAAACAAGAAAAAATGGAATAATTATACTAAATAATTGCTATATACATCTTCTTAACATTAATATTAGATATTATAAATATAATTATTTAAAATAAATAAATAAAATAAATATAAACTTATTAAAACAAAAATATAGTATTATATATTTGAAATAAAAAATGAAAATATTTATGGATTAAAACAAAAATAATAGTATTATATATTTGAAATAAAAAATGAAAATACTTATGGATTAGTATGATATATTTGAAATAAAAAACTTAAATAAATGATTCTTTAACAAGATTTTGCAATTTTGAAAGGTATGAATTAGCTCTCACATTTGAACAGGTATTACATTACCTAGTTTAAATATAGTTAAAAACATTTCTTTAATAAAAATAATACATTTTTATTTTTCCCATTAAAGTAGCTCAATTGGTGATTACCTTGTTATGAAGTACCTTGTCAACAATGAGATTCAAACCCTGTTGGGCCAAACCAATTATAAAGAAAATAAACACTCTTAATTCTTAAAATCTATATATTTCATTGCTTAGACACATCAATTAAGCACACACGTTTTGGATACCTTATCTTGAAGATTTGTTATTACTTTCTATATTTATGAATTAATAATACATAGTATAATTGTTAGAATATTATTATGTATTACTGAATGCATTGAATCGCTTGAAAAGATTGTTGTACTTATGTTTATTGTAGATTTTGGGATTATTATGAAATTTAACTGTTAGAAAAGAGATCAATTCTTTGACCCCTCTTTTAGTGTCTATTTCACTCTGAATATCCAATAATTTCTCTTTGTGAAGAAATATTCAATCTATCAATAGAGTATAGAGCCATTTTCCCTTGTATTGGATCGATTATCACTAAACAAGTAATTAGGAACATGAGAATAATTTGATTGTAAATTTTGGAATATTTTAGAAATTTAGGAGACAAAGCCAAGTCAAATAATTGATTAAGGAATTAAATAGTTTATTTTGGTCATAAATCAAGTGAAAACAAAACAATTAGCTATATTAATTTCTAAAATATTCCAAAATTTATATTGTAAATAACCAAATCACAAAATTCAAAACTTTGAGAAGTTAGAAAATTTAAAATTGTCGAGATTGGAATTTGTATGGTCCCCTCTAATTATATTGTAAATCTTAAAGTTACCAAGTTTGGTGTGAGATATTTTTTAGTCAATAAAAACATAAATTTTATTTATAATTAAATTAAATTAAAAAATCCATGTAAGATAAAATTATTGCTATGTAGGCTAAACATTTGAGATAAATTTTTACAATTTGATGATGCAACATCACTGAATTAATTAAATTGTTTACAAATTTCATAAGAGCGAAAACATTTAATGTTGAGATTTTCAGTTTTATTAAAATAGTCAAAAATCTCAGTAGGTGACAAAAATTAGGAATTTGTTGCTAGATTAGCTCCAGGTTGTTGGGAGGGAGTTAATGCATCCTAAATTTGAGTTGAGAGGCAGTTAGATTCTCCTTGCTATATAACAGGTATCCATACGGATTGTTTGAGTGTATAGGTATGTGAGAGTTTGTAATCTCCTGTTTGATTAATAAAGAATTGCCGATGCCTATGTTGTGTGGACGTAGCCCAGAATGGTTGGGTGAACCACGTTAAATCACTGTGTCTTCTGTGTATGGTTTTCTGCTGTGTGTTAATTGTTTAATGTTTTCCGCTGTGATTTCTCCAACAATTGGTATCGAAGCATGTTGGAGGTGTGGCGCAGCGGAGGAGTGGCGTTTGTGCGTTGCTTGGTGCTGCATTAAACCGTGGCGGTGGAGGACCTGCGCATACCAGAACGTTAAGTGTTGATTGCCAGAACACGCAGTGATATATGCTGGTGCGTGTTGATTGCTGGTGCTGGTGCGCAGTGATCATTTGTTATGAGCGTGGACTGTTGTACAGAAGCCGTGGCCAGCTGAAGGGCCGTGAGCCCAGTTTTATGAGCACAAAGGCGTGGAGATTGCTGGTCCATTCGCTGCTGGTGCTGATGAGTGGAGCGCTGGTGATGTTGTTCTCTGCGTGGAGGTATTAAGAACTGAAGTTTTTTGCGTGGAAACTTTTTTGTTTTAACTGTTCACACGTATTGCTGCCTGGATTGTGTTCATCGATTTTTGCGCGGCCTGGCAAGTGTATTGTTGGAGTGCTGCGTAGTATGGCTGCGGAAGGTGCGTTTCAGTGATTGCTGCGTAGCATTGGTTGCATATGCGTTGAAATGGTAGAACAACGTGCAGGTGGCATATCTGGCACGGATAGGTGGCACAGAATCAACACCGCTGGAGTTCAGTAAGAACAACATCGTAGGGGTCGGGTCCAACACAGTACTGTTACAATAGAAGCGATGCCGCTGGGGGTTAGGTGCCACGGCGCTGTGAAGCGGTGGGCCTGTTAAAAGCCGAGTCCGTTTGACGGCGTTGAACGGCTTAAGCGTTAATGTTTTTTGAAAATCGATATGCCGTTTAACAATCACTTCATTAAAACGCTGATTTTTCTTTTTCAAATGTCGTATTTCATTTCAACGTTTTTGAAATGGGTTTAAAAACGATTTTGAAATTTTTTATGGCATCCATTTGTTTTTTATTATATGCCTCATAAAAATCGAATGGTAATTTAAGAGCATATGTTAAATATGTTAAATCGATAGTTTGTTCATCGATTTAAAAGAGGGTTTATAAAGTTGTAATATGCCATTTGTATTAAAAAGAAAAAAAAAGGGAAGTCGATTGGTTTTATATATGATATTATAATTATATCATATATTGTTTTTTAAATTGTAATATGCCATGATATTACAAGGCAAGGGCTTTTTCCTTTTGAATCAATTTGTAATATTAAATTTCCATTTTCATATGGTATGAAGTGAAAGGCATTTTAAAGGTGAAGGGTATATTTTTCTTCAAGGGCATTCTTTTAACAAGGGCATTCTTTATTTAAAAGTTGGGTTCTGGAGATTACTGTGTTTTTTGTTTGAAACAAGATGGCGAAAACTCAGAGTGCCCGTTTTGAGAACGATGTGGTTGGAGCCTGGTTGTCTGAGGAGACGAGGAAGAGGTCGAATGCAGACACCTCTACATCAGAGGCAATGATGGCCAGAGGTCGCTCAAGAGAGAGACACTCCGGGGGTAAGCATAGCAACTCTCGTTCAAAGTCTAAAGGGAAGAAGAGAAAAGTAAAGTGCTGGTTTTGTGGCAAATCGGGGCACTTGAAGAAGGAATGCTGGAAGCGACAGCAGCAAACTTCTAAAGCAGATTCTTCGACAGAGAAGAAGGAGGCAAATGCGACAGATACAGGTTCGACATCTGGTTCAGGTATGAGCGACGAAGTGTTGTCTGTTAATATGTCAAATCATGGTCAACATTGGTTGTTAGATTCTGGTGCATCAAACCACATGTGTATTCATAGAGAATGGTTTAAGGAATATAAATCAATTAATGATGGAGTTGTCTACATGGGTAATGATGTAACATGTAATATTGTGGGGATTGGGAGCATACAACTGCAAATGTTTGATGGGACAACTAGAATATTAACTGATGTGAGGCATGTACCAGATTTAAGAAAAAATTTGATTTCATTAGGAGCACTTGATTCGAATGGATATAAAACTGTAATTCAAGGTGGAGTTATGAAAATCTATAAAGGCATTTTACTAGTTATGAAAGCTAAGAAAGTAGGAAATCTGTTTCAATTAGAAGGAAGAACAGGGTCAGATCATGTGTCTACGGTGTCTGAACATGACAATAGTTCCATTCGTCTATGGCATCAAAGGTTGGGCCATATGAGCGAAAGAGGGTTAAAGATTTTGGCTGATCGCAAGTTACTTCCTAATCTAAAGTCTGAAAAGTTAGATTTCTGTAAGCATTGCTTGTTTTGAAAACAAAGTAAGCAAAAATTTAAAACAGGCAAACATACTAGTAAAGGGGTACTTGATTATATTCATTCAGATGTTTGGGGTCCAGCCCCTACTGCGTCATATGGTGGCTCGTCATATTTTGTGTCGTTTATTGATGACTTTTCTAGGAAGGTGTGGGTCTACATGTTGAAAAGAAAGTCTGATGTTTTTTCAGTTTTCAAACAGTTTAGAGCATTGGTAGAAAACATCACTGGTAGAACAATAAAATGTTTAAGAACTGACAATGGTGGTGAGTTTACTTCCAAGGAGTTTGACAGCTATTGCAAGGATGCAGGGATCGCGAGACATAAGACCACGGTTTATACTCCTCAGCAAAATGGAGTTGCTGAACGCATGAACAGGACTCTTCTAGAGAGAGCAAGGAGTATGCTGAGTAACGCCGGGTTGCAAAAGGAGTTGTGGACGGAAGCGGTGGCAACAGCTTGTTATGTGATAAACCGATCTCCATCAACGGCAATAGACTGCAAGATTCCGCAAGAGGTATGGAAAGGACACCCTTGTGACTATTCTAAACTCAGAGTGTTTGGTTGTGATGCATATGCTCTAGTGCCTAAACATCAGTGAACTAAGTTAGATCCAAAGTCTAAAAGGTATATCTTTGTTGGGTATGTTGTTGGAACAAAGGGATATAGATTGTGGGATCCTACTACCCGCAAAATCATCATCAACAGAGATGTAAGGTTTAATGAATCCTCTCTTGTACAGTTAGATGTAGATAGTAGATTGAAACAAGATGATGTATCTGATTTACAACACATTCAGTTTGAAAGCTCTTCTAATGATAGTCATGATGACCATGGTTCAGATTCTAGTCATGAACAGGTTTCAGAATCAGATTATGAACAGAGTTCAGATGTAGGTCATGAACAGGTTTCAGATGGTGGTCATGAAGAAGTTCCTACAGGTGGTAGTCAACCAATTGTGGAAGCACCAGAAACATCCTTAAGGAGGTCGACAAGAATCAAACGGCCACCGAGAAGGTATGATGATTATGTTACTTCAGTTGCTTTGACCGCTAACGATGATGAACCTCTGTGCTATCAGGAAGCTGTAGAAGGTTCAAAAAGTGATAAGTGGAAAGCAGCTATGAAGGAAGAAATATTGGCCTTAGGTAAGAATGGCACATGGGATCTGGTTGAACTTCCAAAAGACAGGAAAACTGTGGGATGCAAATGGGTTTTCAAGGTGAAACGGGGAGTGAATGATACGGAGGACAGGTACAAAGCGAGACTGGTCGCAAAAGGGTTTTCTCAGAAAGCAGGCATAGACTTTCATGATATTTTTTCACCAGTTGTTAAAATAGTTTCAATTCGAATTGTGTTAGCTTTAGTTGCTTTGCTTGATTTAGAGTTGCAGCAACTAGATGTTAAGACTGCTTTTCTACATGGAGATTTAGATGAGGAAATTTATATGGAACAACCGGAAGGGTTTGTTTAGCATCACAATAAGAAATTTGTCTGCAGGCTCAAGAAGTCATTGTATGGTCTGAAGCAGTCGCCTCGACAGTGGTACAAGAAATTTGATTCTTTCATGTTGAGTCAAAAATATATAAGAAGTGAATATGATCATTGTGTTTACTTTAAGCAGTTAAGTAATGGCATGATCATTATCTTAGTGTTGTATGTTGACGATATGATTTTAGCAAGCAAAAGCACTGATGAAATCAACAGGTTGAAGACTCAGATGGCAAGGACATTCGATATGAAAGATCTAGGAGCAGCAAGACAGATTTTGGGCATGGAGATTTTCAGAGACAGGAGCAATGGTAAGCTGTGGCTATCACAACAGAAGTATGTTGAGAAGATACTCTTGAGGTTTGGTATGAATAATGTGAAGCCTGTTTCAGTCCCTTTTGCTTCCCATTTTAAGCTTTCTTCCAGTTTATGTCCTAATACAGATGAAGAAAAGGATTATATGTCTTGAATTCCATATGCCAATGTAGTAGGATGTTTGATGTATGCGATGGTGTGTACGCGACCATATATTTCACATGCAGTTGGGGTTGTCAGCAGGTATATGGAAAATCCGGGTAAAGAACACTGGTCAGCAGTGAAATGGGTGCTTCGGTATTTGAGAGGCACAAGGAGCTATTGTATTACTTACAATAAGAGTAGTGAATTTGTTTGCGGATATGTTGATTCCGATTTTGGAGGTGATTTGGATAAGAGAAGGTCAACTTCAGGGTACGTCTTTACTCTTGCAGGTGGAGCTATCAGCTGGATGTCAAAGCTACAGAACATTGTTGCTTTATCCACTACTGAAGCAGAATACATTGCTGCTTCTTATGCTTGCAAAGAAGCGATTTGGTTGAAAGGTTTGTTTGGTGAATTTGGTAGGTTGCAGGACAACATCAAGTTATTTTGTGACAGTCAAAGTGCAATACATTTGGCTAAGAATCCGGCCTATCATAGTAAATCAAAGCATATACCAATCAAGTACCATTTTGTAAGACAGGTTATCACTGAAAGGGGAGTCTCTCTTGAAAAGGTGCATACAAAGGAGAATTGTGCAGACATGTTCACGAAACCATTTTTGTTAGAGAAGCTACGCTGGTGTTTGGCTTCTCTTGGCTTGCAGAAGAGATAAAATAATAATAACAGGGCATCAGGCTAATTGTTGTCAAGGTGGAGATTGTTGAGATTTTCAGTTTTATTAAAATAGTCAAAAATCTCAGTAGGTGACAAAAATTAGGAATTTGTTGCTAGATTAGCTCCAGGTTGTTGGGAGGGAGTTAATGCATCCTAAATTTGAGTTGAGAGGCAGTTAGATTCTCCTTGCTATATAACAGGTATCCATACGGATTGTTTGAGTGTGTAGGTGTGTGAGAGTTTGTAATCTCCTGTTTGATTAATAAAGAATTGCCGATGCCTATGTTGTGTGGACGTAGCCCAGAATGGTTGGGTGAACCACGTTAAATCACTGTGTCTTCTGTGTATGGTTTTCTGCTGTGTGTTAATTGTTTAATGTTTTCCGCTGTGATTTCTCCAACATTTAAAAGCATATAATTTTGAATTTTGGGAAAAACCTTCACCTCCCTTAATTGTTTTTTTTGAAATAGTGTGAGAATATCTATACTTATTATATTTTATCGTTTACATTATTTAAGTATAACAATGATTAATAAAAAACATTTAAATTATTATGTGTTCGCTGTAGAGGAGAAGTGAGTCGTGGTCATTACTCATTGACATGACAATACACACTAGATATTATGTTGTAGACTTCTCCCTGTATGAAGTCATGATTTCAAAATAAAAATATAATAAAATAAAATTAATATATTAAAAAAATAAATAAATTATTTTTGTTTTATAATATAAACTTTATATATTAAATTTTTTTTTTTTCAAAACAAGTCAACCCAATTTCGATTGCATAATACTTACCAACCACAATATAATAATTGAATCTACTTCGTAGTAAAATAATCTTTTAATTTAATTTATGTATCCATAAATGATTTTAGATATGCATAAATGATTTTGGAGTTGAGTTATTTTATAAAAATAATAATTAAGAAATTTAACTATTTCGAAGGACTATTCACGAATTATAAAAATATGATAGCAAGTTTATATTTAAGTCTCTTTCTCCTTTTTTATTCCAATACAATTGAAACATATATGACACACACGACATATATATAAATAATTGTTTAATATTATAAGGTGGATGGAGACGGAAAATTAGGTGAAAATGGAAAATAATAGAATGAATGAATGAATGATATTTTAATGTCCACGAGACTAAAAATAGTCTATGGGACTACTAAATTCCTTGTTTTTTTCCTTCTGTAATTTAATCTTTTTCTTAGTAAAATTGATGATGAACTGACCCAAACTTCTAACAGTTCCCTCACTGAAAATACAATGCCACAAAATTGATGCTAACATACTGCGGTAACTGTCCCTGATGTCTCTGAAAGCATCACATTCCAAAATGAAATGTTTATTTCTGATTCCACTGCCCCAGAAGTGCAAAAAGTACATACCCTTTCTTCCCAAGGTTCTTTAGGTCTCTTCCACCATCCCGTTTCACACCGAAGTTGATGTGAGTTAGTTCTTAATTGAGTAATAAGAACCTTTTCTCTCCACAGAATGCTAGCTCCAGTGTACTCTTTTTGTTGGAGATCACAAGTGGGGTTTAATTCCTGAACATAATACTTCTTCTTTCTACCCAACTATTTTCCCCATATACCCTTACGAAACTTCTCCAACACAAAATTATTTAACTCCTTGCTATTTGTGGGACATGCATTAAGGTAAATATTCCATTTTTGTATCCATTTGTTGTTTTGTCTCATCCATGATTTCTTTCTTTCACTCGTACCTTCATTGAAGATAACTTTCGGCCATCAACCTCCTCCCATTTGCTCAATTCTTTTTAGATACCTTATAAGACGCACCGTGGAAATTCCTTCGATGGAAGCTACCCCTATTTCACTCAACATTATCTCATAGGGAACCGAACTTTTTATTTTGAACTTGCTCATGATCAAGCGTTTTTGAATTTTTTCAATTTGTTTCCATTTTCAAATAGGGATGCTGCTAGCCCACAATTCACACCCATATAATAGCACTAGACAAACTAGGAGTCCAAAAAGTACTTTGATCGTGTTCTAATACCATAACTATGCCTCTCTACATCTACTTTTAAGTGCATATAATGCTTTCCACCCTCCTAAAATTCTTTTCTTTCTGCAATCCTCCCAATTAATCTTGTTGTTGAAATCAATCATGAAGTAATTGTATTCATTTACTTCTTCAAGTATGTTGCCTTCAAAGAAGAACATATGATATATTTTCTTCCTTTTATTAGAGAAAATCATTATTTTGGTCTTACTAGTATTAACTTGCATCCCCACTGCTTTACAAAAATGCTCAATGGCATATAGGTGCATCTGCAATCCATGGGCCAATTTAGCAACCAGCACAAGATCATCAACATATAAAAGAAGCTTTATCACAAACTCCCCCAATCGAACACCATCCCCACCTTGCAAATTTAGCCGCTCTTCCAGTTTGTCAATATATAAACGAAATAGGGTAGGGGATATAGGGTAACCTTGCTTGACTTCAATGTCACTTCTAAAAATTTCTGAAATGCCTGCTGAAGTTCTAATTTTGACTTTCACCTCTTCATAAAGTGATCGAGGTGGATATTGGTACCCACCCGCCTATTCCACTTGGGGCCCCACCATTCTCTCTTTAAGTTTCGACACAACTTACTATTTTTAGCAGGGTTTCGGGTCCTGAACTTCCAGAGATGTTTTGAGGCCCTAAACGATTGCCCACTGGTGGTGCATCTGCATCCAACAGCCACTCTGGAGGCGTGACTCCCTTTAAGGTACAAGTAAGCTTTGACATTCCCATATTAGAGGGTCAAATAGATGCAGATGCCGTAGATATATGGTTGAATCTATTAGAAGGATATTTCTCGGTTCATGACTTTTCCGACCGGGAGAAGATTATTTTTTCACAACTCAAAGCTACCCCCCATGTCAAGGACTGGTGGGAAACCTACTGTGAGAAAAAGGACGAGACAAAACCCTCTCTGTTCTCAGCCGTACCCACTTGGAATTATTTCCGAGATGCCATCAAGGAACAATACTATCCCATGGGGAGCTATGAGGACAAGTACATACAATGGACCATGCTACGGCAACAAAGGGATCAAGATGTGCATGAGCTGACGAATCTGTTCCATACCCTATGCAAAGAGTTGGGTATCAAAGATTCAGAGAAACATTTGGTGCTAAAGTATCGCAGTTGTCTGCACAGATACATTCAGAAGGAAATGGAGTTCCTCAACATCTCCTCGCTTGGTACGACATACCGGTATGCTGCCAAGATTGAGAAGAAATTCAAACAGAAGAAGTGAGACTTTGGATCTCTGAATCAAAATTAAGGGAAAGGTGCCCCCAAACCACAGAACAAAGGACAAATCCAAGGCATGGCGGCCCAAGACAACTTTCCAAAGCCACAAGCAAAGAACAACACCGTGAAGCCAAAGAAGGATACGGGAAAGTGGTGTGAGTTCCATAAGAGCTCCACTCACAACACAAGTGAATGTCGGGCCAAGAAGTCGCTAGTGGATGAGATGAGGGCTTCTGAATCAGATGCATGCTCTGACTCTGAATCAAAACCTGAGAAGGGGAATGACAAAGGGAAAAAAATTATTGATGTGGAGCCCAACGCCACTGTTGCCACTGCGAAGATCAAGAAGGAGGTACCAGAAGATCTAGAGGAGGAGGAGTGTCTCTTCCACTCCTAGATGTGGGTAAAGGGTTCCCCGCTACAGTTCATTGTCGACAATGGGAGCCAAAAGAACCTCATTTCAGTAGACGCCATGAAGCGATTGGGCTTGCCGACCACAACACACCTGTTAGACTCAGTCTCGTCAGCCCTTCGTCAGCAATCAAAATTTCTCTTTTACATTTCATTATTAGGGGTCTCATTTGTCCAATCCGGTTGCATTCCATTAAAAAACATAAATTATCTGTCGGAAGGCTCTTTCCCTTATCTGCTAGCATGTGTCTGACCGCTAAATTTCATCAAAAATTATCCAAAACAATGTTTCAGTCATTTATCATCAACAAGGCTTGAGAATGTTTCATTAAACTCGTAATTATTCAAGTTTTTCAGTTAAGGATGTTTCATGTGCAGCTTTCCTGATCCACCAATCATTCCTGCAAACAAACAAAGAGTTTCATCATGTCAGCTAAAAAGTCCGAGATAAAACAAGTAAAACAGAGTTGAAAATGGCAGACGCATGAATGGACAAGGTAGCGCAGTTAGCTTCTCAAATAGAGTCATTATTATGACATCCAATGTTAGAGAAGAGCTCTTGCTTGTTGAATTGTATGACCACAAAAATAAAACCGCCAAAGACAACGTTATGCAAAAAGATAGAGAGGACAAAGAATATAAACTGTGAAAATTCAAGTGAAAGCTGAATTTGGAGTTTGGAGCGAAGTTCAGTGTTGAAGGGCCAAGACAGGGTGTAGAAAGTGCGCGCGACGCATACAAAGGAGCGCACGGCGCATGAGATGCACGCGACGCACCAAGGAGAAATTAGCAGTGTAATTTAACACTGGCGTGGCGCATAGAATGCCCGCGGCGCATTGGGCCTCTCGCGCGGTGCACAGTTCCAGAACACTAGTTTTTACATTTGGTTCTACAAAAGATCGATCTTTTATGTTTTAAATGGGTTTGCGCAACAAATGTAGCATGTAGGGACTTTCCTCATCCACGAAATTTTTGTGTAATGTTTCCTTTCAACAGTACTCCCCATGAGAAGCACTGCACACTGTGCCACTGTTATGTATGTGATAAGCCTGCTCCATGTTCGCTTTGGGGCAAAGGGACTGCCAGTAATGATCACTGTCATTCTTCAGACAAAGAAGAGAAGTGGATAAAATTAAGAAATTCCAACAAGATGCGGAAATCCCCCTCAATGGCTATTCCAAACTCTTTCAATGCCATACTCTCATTAGCAACACGTGGGTTCTCAATTACAGTCAGTAGAAGCAATCAAGCAGGTACAGGGGCACTTCTGCCTGTTCCTTCAAATCTCAACGTTTATGCTAGACAATCATCATTATCTAAAATACCAGATCAATGCAAGTCTTTGTCTTCAAGAAACACTGGAAACCATACTGCAAGTATAGAAATACCTTCTGGTTATATAAATTATGTGTCTAGCCAAAATAGAAGATTTGGCCAGACTGGAAGTAGATTTGGAAGTTCTGTTCAAAGAAATGCATCAAGTCTAGGTGTCCATAGGCAAGGAGCCTCGATCCAAAGATCAAGTAGAAGTCGGTTGGCTCCTGTAGATAGTTTGCAACACAAGAGGGATGCTATAAACTTATTGCTGTCAACCAATACAAGAGAGAACACTGTAGATACTTTTGCAACTTCTCAGATGCATGCAATGAACATCAATGATATGCTACCCAGAGAAATTAGTCGTGCTCAGAGCCATCTAGTTGATGAACACCTAACTAAACTGTGTGATTTTCTGCTTGGGAGTGATTCTGATGAAAGAAATAGAAATCAAAATGATTCTTCTAAGGATCCAACTATAAATCATAACATGGAACCTTCCAGCATGCCGGAACTAACAAATATGATTACAACTCAACCTAGTGCATCTGGACAGTTATCTTCTCCTTTTATTGCTCCAAAACAGGAATTACAATTATTCCCACAGCTTAGCATTTCTGCAGGGGTTTCTAATGCAGTTGATAACCTTGTTCCATGGCCTGTTGTTCATCAAACCTCAGATTTAATCACTTCAATGCCGATGGAGCAGTGTCCTTATTCTTTAGACTTTCAGAATTTCAATTGTGATTGATTCAGAGATACTGAATATCCACCATTGCATCCTGGAGCTGAATCTTGGGTACAAACTGAAAGTGAAGTCATAGTTGCATGCCAAGATTGGAATTATGTTACTGCCCAGCCTGTAACCCAAAACAATGAATCTATATGCTTGGAGAATATCCTGCACGAATCCTGGTAGGTGAAGGATGCTCAAATGCTTGTAATTATTACACATGGACAATGAGTGGGCAAAGGTTTGCGATTCCTCGGTGAGATGTGAGTGATACCAAGGGATGCATGAGTTCTGTAACAAAGCTTTTCTACATCTCCGACATCGGTTGATCCTTTGATGTGTGTTGAAACTAAGCAAATCATGTGAAACAGTGACCAATGGGGAAGAAACTAGCTTATTAAGCCTGGCAACTTTAACTGCACATCCTCGAAAGTGGTTCAGACAGCGTTGCAGGCTTTTGCTCATATACCAGATTTGACTGTTTGGTATGGGCCAGATTCATACATGGCGTGAAATAATTCAGCACGAATGCTTTTGAGAAAATAGTTCTAAAAGCTCGTGGAAGAGGGTACGCTAAGAACGGGCATGTTGATAAGGCTCTTGAACTCTTTCAGCAAATGCCTATGCCTGATGTCGTATCACGGAATGTAATGATTACAGCATATGCCCAAAATGGACAAATTGATGCAGCTCTTGTGGTTTTTCAACAAATACCTGAGCCAGATGTGGTTTCTCGAAACGCCATGGTTACAGCTTATGCCCAGAATGGGGATTGTGAGGAGGCTTTTAAGTTCTTTCAAAAAATGCCTGCACGAAATGTTGTTTCTTGGACGACGATGATTGCAGGATATGCCAAAAATGGACAGAGTTTGGAGGCCCTTGAACTTTTTCGTCAAATGAAAAAGGCAGGTTTGAAGCCAGAACCCAAAACCTATGCAAGTGTTCTTCCTGCATGTGCCAACTTGGCAGCTCTTGAACATGTTATGGAGATACATGAAGAGATTACTAGGAATGGGTTTCAGTTCAATGACATTGTGGCAAATGCTCTTGTAGATACGTATGTAAAATGTGGGATGATAGACAAGGCGCGAGATTTGTTTGAAAAAATGAATCGACATGATTTGGTTTCCTGGAATACCATGATGGGAGGATATGCCATGCAAGGTTATAGTAGGGAAGCCCTTAAAATCTTTGAACAGATGCAACACTGTGGCATGAAACCTGATGACGTCACCTTACTTGGTATTATATCTGCGTGCTGCCATTCAGGACTAGTGGATGAGGGCCAAAGATACTTCAATAGCATGAGTCAATATTATCACCTCATGCCTTCAATGGAGCATTATGTCTGCATTGTTGACCTTCTTGGCTGAGCTGGTAGGCTCGAAGAAGCGGAAGCCTTCATTAACAAAATGCCAATTGATCCCAGTGCAAGTGTGTGACAATGTCTTCTTGTTGCTTGTAGAGTACACAACAATTTAGAGCTAGGACAGCATGCAGCAAAACACCTCTTTAAACTGGACCCTGAAAATTCTGCCCCTTATGTATTATTGTCTGCTATGTATGCTGGAGGGCACAGCAAATCACACCTGCTCACGATATGGTGACACAAACTCAAATTAAACAAAAAAAACTACCATAGTTGGGAACATGCTCGTAAATTAGACATCCGGATGCCGTAGACATTAAAAAATTGGTTTTAATTCAAACGGGAAAGGTGAAAAGTCAAAGCCTGAATTAAACGAAGGATATTAACCATAAGCAGAGAAATAGGGTCGATTTGCCTATTTTTAACTTCAGTTCCATTTCAAATCTAGTTTTTATCTTTCAATTAGCCATTAGAAATTTGCAAATGGAAAATTTAATGTAGTTCTGTTTTTAGAACAAATCGATGAATCTCTCCCTATTTCTATAATTTCAGTTGAAACAGCGCCCTTGTTTTGGGTCGATCTATTTTCTTCTGGGCTTATTTATTGTATGAAAAATCATTTGTAAAAGGTTGAAGAGAGTTCTGAAAAGCTGTGGGAGGAAAAACCCAGTGCTCTCACTGTACAGTTTGACGGAGGAATAATTAAATGGTACAGCTCTGAGTTATAAGATTCTTGTGGTGTGAAGTTTAACATGTGTTTTTCTTCTGTTTCATATGTCTTTTGTAATGTTTCATAATTCATAATCGTTTCCAACTGAATACTTTACAGTAAGAAAGGTAGAATTCAGTCATTGCTCTGCCTTGAGGTGTTCAGATGTTCTATGTTTTCTTCTGTTTGTAAAGGAATCATTGATTAATGCCCTTTTCAGCTTTTTAAACAGTCTTTCACCCCATATTATTCCAAATTTGATTGTTAAACTTCATTCCTATCTCGCCTTATGAAATACCCTGTGCCTTTGATTAAATCTCTGTTTCATGCTGTTCTTGATCCCATGCTGCCCAGAAAATTCATCCATTTATCAAAAACCCCTTTCCTATCTATTTACTAGCCTAAAATCAGTTCCCATTTTAAGTCATCTCGCACCCTATTGCTCATTTTATCGAGATTGACTGGAGAGAGCCCTCTCCTGTCCTCGTAGGGCTAGCTACGAGGCTGAGCTTGGTTTGATGTTGCCTCGAGTTTTGCCTTCTTCAGCCTGAGGCAGATTTGAGCACTAACATAGTGGCGACCATACTGGGGACGATTTCTCCCCGGTAAAGGATGAAAAAGTTCAGATCCGATTGCTGATAGTGGACAGCAGTCAGGCACCTAAAGGCTGAAACATTCACCTGGCGACTCCAACTCGCTCCAGAGATTCCAGTGCTCGCTGATCCACTCATGCAATGGTATGGTATGTGGCAAACCCTGCAGTTTGTGAATTTGTAAAAGAAATTAGAGATCAGTTAGCAGATTTTGAAATTAATGAAGAATTTTTCAGTGTCTTGCTTCAATGTTTGAAATCTCCGAAGTTTCCTCTTGAAGCTAAAACTGGTGTTTGTGAGTTAATTGTTGAAAGAATTGAGAAGGAGATTCAGTGTTTAAATGATCAGATCCAATCATGTGATTTCCGAGATCCCAGAAAGTTCTTGGAAACTCTCCCTCCTTCAAAACAAGAAACAATAGAGCTGCCTACAGATGTTTGCATTGACAGTGTGCAGCTGGAAGTATGTATTGCAGAGTTAGGGCAGCAAACAGAGTCTGGCTTTTGCGATCCTATTGCAACATACATGGAAATGTTTTTCAGTTTGACTGACAAATCAAACTGTCTTTTACATGATCAGACTCATTATGCACATGTACGGCTGCCAGCAATTGCATCTGTGATCTGGTTGAAGCACTCTCAAGCAGCATTCTTCTCAGATTTACTTGAATGGTTGACCTGGCATTACAACATTACTTGATTCATGGACTCTGCAGCAAAGTAGGGTAGATAAATAAGCGGCCAAAGGCAGCATTTTGTTCCAGTTTGAAGTTTGTCGAGTCAGTTTTTCAATCATTTCAATTAGTTTCCAGTTAATAAATTAATTGTGTCGATTTTTTGCAATAAATGATTCCATAGCCCAATGGATGGAGGCACTGTCTGCTCTCCCAAAGATCTGCAGTTCTTGGCACCTCCAAGGAGCGGCAGCTGCCATCCCCATTGGAGCCAATGTTAGACTCAGTCTCGTCAGCCCTTCGTCAGCAATCAAAATTTCTCTTTTACATTTCATTATTAGGGGTCTCATTTGTCCAGTCCGGTTGCATTCCGTTAAAAAACATAAATTATCTGTCGGAAGGCTCTTTCCCTTATCTGCTAGCATGTGTCTGACCGCTAAAGTTCATCAAAACTTATCCAAAACAATGTTTCAGTCATTTATCATCAACAAGGCTTGAGAATGTTTCTTCTTCAAAACCTTGTTTTGAAGAAGAAAGCATTAAACTCGTAATTATTTAAGTTTTTCAGTTAAGGATGTTTCATGTGCAGCTTTCCTGATCCACCAATCATTCCTGCAAACAAACAAAGAGTTTCATCATTTCAGCTAAAAAATCCGAGATAAAACAAGTAAAACAGAGTTGAAAATGGCAGACGCATGAATGGACAAGGTAGCGCAGTTAGCTTCTCAAATAGAGTCATTATTATGACATCCAATGTTAGAGCAGATCTCTTGCTTTTTGAATTGTATGACCACAAAAATAAAACCGCCAAAGACAACGTTATGCAAAAATATAGAGAGGACAGAGAATGTAAACTGTGAAAAGTCAAGTGAAAGCTGAATTTGGAGTTTGGAGCGAAGTTCAGTGTTGAAGGGCCGAGACAGGGTGTAGAAAGTGCGCGCGGCGCATGGGATGCACGCGACGCACCGAGGAGAAATTGGCAGTGTAATTTAACACTGGCGCGGCGCATAGAATGCCCGCGGCGCATTGGGCCTCTCGCGCGGCGCACAGTTCCAGAACACTAGTTTTTACATTTGGTTCTACAAAAGCTCGATCTTTTATGTTTTAAATGGGTTTGCGCAACAAATGTAGCATGTAGGGACTTTCCTCATCCACGACATTTTTGTGTAATGTTTCCTTTCAACAGTACTCCCCATGAGAAGCACTGCACACTGTGCCACTGTTATGTATGTGATAAGCTTGCTCCATGTTCGCTTTGGGGCAAAGGGACTGCCAGTAATGATCACTGTCATTCTTCAGACAAAGAAGAGAAGTGGATAAAATTAAGAAATTCCAACAAGATGCGGAAAGCCCCCTCAATGGCTATTCCAAACTCTTTCAATGCCATACTCTCATAAGCAACACGCGGGTCTTCAATTACAGTCAGTAGAAGCAATCAAGTAGGTACAGGGGCACTTCTGCCTATTCCTTCAAATCTCAATGTTTATGCTAGACAATCATCATTATCTACAAGACCAGATCAATGCAGGTCTTTGTCTTCAAGAAACACTGGAAACCATACTGCAAGTATAGAAATACCTTCTCATTATATAAATTATGTGTCTAGCCAAAATAGAAGATTTGGCCAGACTGGAAGTAGATTTGGAAGTTCTGTTCAAAGAAATGCATCAAGTCTAGGTGTCCATAGGCAAGGATCCTCGATCCAAAGATCAAGTAGAAGTCGGTTGGCTCCTGTAGATAGTTTGCAGCACAAGAGGGATGCTATAAACTTATTGCTGTCAACCAATACGAGAGAGAACACCTGTATACTTTTGCAACTTCTCATGCCACCAACACCAATGATATGCTACCTAGAGATCTTAGTTCGTTCGTAGCCATCTAGTTTACGAACACCTAACTAAACTGTATATCTTTCTATTGGGAGTGGATTCGATGAAAGCAATAGAAATCAAAATGATTCTTCTAAGGATCCAACTATAAATCATAACATGGAACCTTCCGAAGATGCCTTTAACTAACAAATATGATTACAACTCAACCTAAAGGTATCCTGGGATGTATTATCTTCTCCTTTTATTGCTCCAAAACAGGAATTACAATTATTCCCACAGCTTAGCATTTCTGCAGGGGTTTCAAATGCAGTTGATAACCTTGTTCCATGGCCTGTTGTTCATCAAACCTCAGATTTAATCACTTCAATGCCCATGGAGCAGTGTCCTTATTCTTTAGACTTTAAGAATTTAAATTGTGATTGGTTCAGCGATACTGAATATCCACCATTGCATCCTGGAGCTGAATCTTGGGTACAAACTGAAAGTGAAGTCACAGTTGCATGCCAAGATTGGAATTATGTTACTGCCCAGCCTGTAACCCAAAACAATGAATCTATATGCTTGGAGAATATCCCAGAACAGAATCCTGGTAATGATGATACTGAAACAGTTGTACTTATTACACATGGACAACAGCCAGAGTGGGCAGTGCCTATGGCTCCTCAGGCAGATGTGAGTGATACCAAGGGACAGTTTTGTTCAGAACAAAGCTTTTCTACATCTCCGACATTGGTTGATCCTTTGTGTGTTGAGCTAAGCAGATCATGTGAAACAGTGAAAATGGGGAAGAACTGGCTTTATTAAGCCTGGAAACTTTAACTGCACATCCTCGAAAGTGGTTCAGACAACGTTGCAGGCTTTTGCTCATATACCAAATTTGACTGTTTGGTATGGGCCAGATTCATACATGGCGCGAAATAATTCAGCACGAATGCTTTTGAGAAAATAATCCTAAAAGCTCGTGGAAGAGGGTACGCTCAGAATGGGCATGTTGATAAGGCTCTTGAACTCTTTCAGCAAATGCCTATGCCCGATGTCGTATCACGGAATGCAATGATTACAGAATATGCCCAAAATGGACAAATTGATGCAGCTCTTGCGGTTTTCAACAAATACCTGAGCCAGATTTGGTTTCTTGAAACGCCATGATTACAGCTTATGCCCAGAATGGGGATTGTGAGGAGGCTTTTAAGTTCTTTCAAAAAATTCCTGCACGAAATGTTGTTTCTTGGACGACGATGATTGCAGGATATGCCAAAAATGGACAGAGTTTGGAGGCCCTTGAACATTTTCGTCAAATGAAAAAGGCAGGTTTAACCCAAAACCTATGCAAGTGTTCTTCCCGCATGTGCCAACTTGGCAGCTCTTGAACAGGTTATGGAGATACATGAAGAGATTACTAGGAATGGGTTTTAGTTCAATGACATTGTGGCAAATGCTCTTGTAGATACATATGTAAAATGTGGGATGATAGACAAGGCGCGGGATTTGTTTGAAAAAATGAATCGACATGATTTGGTTTCCTGGAATACTATGATGGGAGGATATGCCATGCAAGGTTATAGCAGGGAAGCCCTTAAACTATTTGAACAGATGCAACACTGTGGCATGAAACTTGATGATGTCACCTTACTTGGTATTATATCTGCGTGCTGCCATTCAGGACTAGTGGATGAGGGCCAAAGATACTTCAATAGCATGAGTCAATATTATCACCTCATGCCTTCAATGGAGCATTATGTCTGCATTGTTGACCTTCTTGGCTGAGCTGGTAGGCTCGAAGAAGCGGAAGCCTTCATTAACAAAATGCCAATTGATCCCAGTGCAAGTGTGTGACAATGTCTTCTTGCTGCTTGTAGAGTACACAACAATTTAGAGCTAGGACAACATGCAGCAAAACACCTCTTTAAACTGGACCCTGAAAATTCTGCCCCTTATGTATTGTTGTCTGCTATGTATGCTGGAGGCGGCGATGGAGTAACTACAGCTGGCTCATGATATGGTGACAGTCAAACTCAAAATTAAACAAAGAACAACTACCATAGTTGGGAAATATGCCTGTAAAATTAGACATCTGGATGCTGATTATTAAAAATTGGTTTTAATTCAAACGGGAAAGGTGAAAAGTCAAAGCCCGAATTAAACGAAGGATAGTAACCATAAGCAGAGAAATAGGGTCGTTTTGCCTATTTTTAAATTTAGTTCCAATTCAAATCCAGTTTTTATCTTTCAATTGGCCATTAGAAATTTTCAAATGGTAAATGCAGCGTAGTTCTGTTTTTAGAACAAATCGATGAATCTCTCCCTATTTCTGTAATTTCAGTTGAAACAACGCCCTTGTTTTCGGTCGATCTGTTTTCTCCTGAGCTTATTTATTGTATGAAAAATCATTTGTAAGGGGTTGAAAAAGTTCTGAAAAGCTGTGGGAGGAAAAACCCAGTGTTCTCACTGTACAGTTTGACGGAGGAATAATGAAATGGTACAGCTCTGAGTTATAAGATTCTTATGGTGTGAATTTTAACATATGTTTTTCTTCTGTTTCATATGTCTTTCGTAATGTTTCATAGCTCATTCATAATCGTTTCCAACTGAATACTTTACAATAAGAAAGGTAGAATTCAGTCATTGCTCTGCCTTGAGGTGTTCAGATGTTCTATGTTTTCTTTTGTCTGTAAAGGACTCATTGATTAATGCCCTTTTCAGCTTTTTAAATAGTCTCCCCCCCTATTATTCCAAATTTGATTGTTAAACTTCATTCCTATCTCGCCTTATGAAATATCCTGTGCCTTTGATTAAATCTCTGTTTCATGTTGTTCTTGATCCCACGCTGCCCAGAAAATTCATCCATTTATCAAAAACCTCTTTCTTATCTATTTACTAGCCTAAAATCAATTCCCATTTTAAGTCATCTCACACCCTATTTCTCATTTTATCGAGATTGACTGGAGAGAGCCCTCTCCTGTCCTTGTAGGGCTAGCTACGAGGCTGAGCTTGGTTTGATGTTGCCTCGAGTTTTTCCTTCTTCAGCCTGAGGCAGATTTTAGCGCTAACAACACCCACATCCATACACCATCGGGTGGCTTCACCAAGGACGAGATCTCCACGTCAGCCAACAGTGTTGCCTTCCCTATAGCATCAAGCCCTTCAAGGATGAGGTATTATGTTAAATTGCTCCTCTTGATGTTTCTGATGTATTATTAGGCTAACCATACTTGTGGAAGCGACATGTTGTGTATGAGTCCCAGCCTTGCGCTGTTATTGTTACTTTGGGAAATAAGTTATACAAGATACTAGAGGTTCCACCGCCTGTCGCTATCTCTTTGGTTACTGCAAAAAAATGCAGTAAGATCATTTCCCAATCCAGGAAATTTGTTTTTCTGATGATCCGCCCCCAGGGCAAGAAGAAGACTGTGGCCACGATCTCCAGACAGGGCTCCTTTTCATGACAACAACAAATGTACAAGGTTGTGGAGGAGTACGGGTACATCTTCACCTCACCCATAGGGGTTCCTCTACACTGTCAGGTCAAGCACCCCATTGATCTGGACGTAGGTGCGTCGCTACCCAATGGACTGATCTATCGGCGCTCTGTTCTGGTGAATGATGAAATCAAGAGGTAGATTCAGGAGCTGTTGCAGAAAGGTCACATCCGGCCAAGTTCATCACCCCGTGGGAGCCCGATCGTGTTGGTACAAAAGAAGGATGGGACTTGGAGATTTTGTATTGACTATCGGGTGTTGAACGAGATCATTATCTGGAATAGGTACCCGATCCCACGGATTGATGACCTTTTGGACCAACTCAAAGGGGAGAAATATTTCAGCAAAATCGACTTGAAGTCTGGGTATCACCAGGTACGTCCAATCCAACCCTCCGATGTGTGGAAGACTACCTTCAAAGCCGAGGAGGGCCTTTTCGAATGGCTGGTCATGCCTTTTGGGTTGACGAATGCTCCTACAACCTTCATGAGGTTGATGGATGACATCTTGCGGCCATTCACCAACTCATTTGTAGTTGTGTACTTGGATGAAATTATGATCTTCATCCAGACTTGGGAAGAGCACCTCCACCACATCCGACAAGTCCTCCAAGCACTGCGGCAATGCAAGTTGTGTGCCAATTTGGAGAAGTGCACTTTTGGCATGACCTAGGTTCAATATCTGGGATACATTTTTGATGAAATGGGGATGCATGTGAATCCAACCAAGATCCAAGTCATTCAGGATTGGCCATCCCCAACCACTCTAATAGAGCTTCACAGCTTTCTGGGTCTTGCTAATTTCTACCATAGGTTTGTGTTGGGATTCTCTGATATCACTTGGCCCTTGAGTCAAGTCACCAAGGGAGGAGCGAAAGAAAAATTCGTTTCGTCGAAATCTTAACAAAAGGTGTTCATATAATTGAAACATCACCTCTGTTCTGCCCTAGTGCTCACATTACCAGACTTGCAACAACCATTTGAGATCGAGACAGATGCCTCTGACTATGCTATTGGGGCATTTCTTAGTCAAGAGGGGCATCCAATGGCATATCACAGTGAGACATTGTCCGACACAGTTCGTAAGTATCCCACTTATGACAAAGAAATGTATTCCATTGTGTAGGCTTGTCGACAATGGAAGCATTACATTTTGGGGAAGGAAACAATCATCCACACAGACCACTGATCCCTGCAGTTCATACAGACACAAGGGAAGTTGCATAACGATTCCCATCATAAGTGGTCCACATATCTGCAATAATTGCATTTGAACATAAAGTACAATAAGGGTAGCACCAATAATGTTGGATACTGCCTCAGTCGACCACCGATCATGGCGCTAACCACCGTTATCAACTCTTGTGGGCACGAGACTTCTGATTGGACGCTTCTCTATAAGAGCGATCCAGAATTTGACCACACATACAAGGCACTCTTGGGGGGTATGCAAGTTCTAAATTTTCACCTCCAAGATGCATTGTTATGTCACCTAGGACACCTTTATGTTCCTTCAAGCGAGTGTGCCAAGATGATATGGGAATCACACACAGTCAATTCGCTGGACATTTCGGGGTTGAGAAAATAGAGGCAGTACTGCAGAAGTATTTCTATTGGCCAAACCTTCGACATGATGTTGGGAAGTACATAAGATCCTGCACCGCTTTTGCCATTGCCAAACTGACCATCAAGAAGCAAGTCCTCTATACTCCGCTACCTACCCCTAGTCGACCTTGGGAATCCATCTCCATGGATTACATGTCGGGCCTTCCTTCTACTAAGCATGGAAGCGACTGTGTTTTCGTGATCGTGGATAGGTTCTCGAAGATGGCCATTATGGCAGCCTGTAAGAAGAATATCACAGCAGAAGCCACTGCTAAAATCTTCTTTGAACGAGTGTGGGTGCACTTTGGGATCCCCCAGTCTATCATATCATATCGGGACAATAGGTTCCTTAGCACATTTTGGTCCAGCCTCTGGTCAATGCTGGACACCAAGCTCACCAAGTCCATAGTTTTCCATCCCCAAACTGATGGCCAGACAAAGGTCATTAATAGGATGATTGTACACATTATGAGCATGTACAATTCAAAGCATCCACACACATGGGATGAGAGCCTCCCCTATGTACAACATAGTTATAACCTGGCTCTCGATAGCTCAACCGACCACAGCCCCTTTTAGGTGTGCTTTGGATTCCAGCCGCTATGTCCCATTGATGTAGTCATGCCATTTGTGCCTACTTAGGTCAATTCAGCTCATGTCCAGTCTGAAGCTAACAAAGTGAACATCTTCATCGAGTGCATTCAACACATCTGCCAACAGGTTCATGACATATTGGACAGAGCCAATGCTAAGTACAAGAAATGACATGATCAACATTGGGTGCCACACAACTTCCAGGTGGGTGACAAAGTGTGGCTACATTTGCAGAAGGAGCGCCTCAATGGACCCCGCCGCAAGATTCGCCCGCTCCAATATGGACTGTACACCATCACTAAGGCTATAGGGAAAAATGCCTTTCAAGCTCAGTTTTCCACCATTCCTTGGTCTGCACCTAGTATTCAATATGGACTGGCTTCGTCCTTACTTCCCACCTCTATTGGACACCTATGACATTGCAGAACAACTCAGACCAACAGAGTTAAACCCAGACTGCATGGAATGGGCCACCACCGATTGTATCATGGACAGGAAATCAAGAACACTTGCCAACAAAAGATCCAACTATATCGGGTTGTCAAATCTGGCCAAATCCCGCACCAAGGCAAGTGGTTCACCAGGGACCAAGTTCAGCAAAAATTTCCTCATCTCATGGAGGAATTGAACGCAATGGGGACCATTTCTTCCTAAGGGGGGAGGAATGATCCAGGTGGATATTGGTGGCCACCTGCCTATTCCACTTGGGGCCCCACCATTTTCTCTTTCAGTTTTTCAGTTTCGGCACAACTTACTATTTTTAGCAGGTTTTCGTGTCTTGAACTTCCAGAGCCGTTTTGATACCCTAAACGATATTTTTTGGGCATCGCGCCTTCGGGCAAATAAGATTTGATTTCGTAATCAATATTCTGTGATAGCTGTTGTAGTCCTTGGATATATATTCCTAATGATGTATCATGTGCGTAAAATAGAGATAGTCTGCCAAAGTTACGACCCCGGGAAGTTGAAACACCAATTACCCAAACGGGGCCCATAGTTTTGGTGCTTCATCTCCTAGGGTTAGGTTTTTGGATGTTTGGGTTTTCCATTGCTTCTCTATAATAAATAGGACATAGAGTCTAATTGTAACACAGTACAGAGGCATGTAGCCGCCACATCTCTTCTCAGATATAAGCTACCAGCGCCCTAGTTAGTTTATTTCCATTCTGTCTGTAAGCAAATTTTAGTTATTTGATATTAATGAAATGAATTGTTATTTCCGTTGCATCTTTGTATTTATGGTTATATGTGTATTATGTTGCGTTCTTGCATAAAACCAAATCATAAAGCCTATGGACAACAACTCTATATTTTAAAGGAATTTCAAATTCTTCCATTCTACGCCACAAATAATCTCTAGGGGATTGTGTCAAATTCCTTTTTGAAGTTAACAAAGCAGCAAAATACTTCTTCTTTGCTCCCCCAAAATTTTTCTACAATGTGTCTCAGCGTGATACCTACTGTAGAATGCTTCAGCCTAAAACCTGCTTGCCCTTTTTCCCTCTTTTCCTTTACTTCTGCCCAGTTACTGATTCTATTTTCTACCATGCCACTAAAAATATTTGCAAACAAAGGATTGATCATAATGGTTCTATAGTTGGAAGGATGATTAATGTCTCCACTTTTAAAAAGGGGAATTTCTAGACTAGTTGTCCAATCCCTTGGGAATCCTTGCCGAATGATGTTGTTGAATATTTCCATGATGTGCGGTGCCAAAATGTTCATTCCCCATTTTAGATATTCAACTTGAAGTTAACCAAGTCCTTTTCCTTCCCTATTTTCAAATTTTTAATTCCTACCTCCACCTCATGTACTCTGAAAAGCTTTGTAGATGTGTTGATCTTGGGAGGAGGCTCAACCTCTAATTATTTTTCATAGAGTTGCCTTGCATAGGCAAATCACTGATTCACTGTAATATTATTTTCAAATTGATTCTTCATTGGTTGAAGTTTTTGCCAAAAAAGTTTTGGGTTATTCTTGCCTAGATATATCAACTCTTCCTGCCTTGTTTGCGTGAAATCACTTTTTTTTCTTTTTTAAAATCTGCTTATATAACTTTACATTCATCTTCCCCTCTCCTTCCTTTTTCAAAGTTCTCCTCGCCATTTTTCATTCCTCATCGAACCACGCATTCACAGGAAAATAATTTGATTCTGATTTCCTATTTTTTGCTGTTTTGCACTTCTCAAGTGCACCCTGGATTATATTTGTTAACTCATGGCGGTTGAGGCTTTGGGGACCAATTTTCTCCTTCTGAATTGATCTCTTTAACATTGTTTTGAAGATAGTGCAATTTTCTTGTGTTAGAAGAATTTTTCCCCTTGATGTCGATTGTTGAGAACATTTGGTTTTCCTCCTATTCTGTCTTTCTTCTAACCAGGAAAGCTTTATATAAATTGGGTTATGGTCTGATTTTAAGTCCCAAATATGCTCTCCAATCTTAACTTCATCTATTCTTTCTATTAGGATTTGTGAACCAATAACATAGTCAACGACACTTGCCCCATTGTATGTGTTGCAAGTGAAGTTCCCAGACTTTTTCCATCTATCTAAGCCATTGCAGATAATTAAGTTGAAATCACCACACAACATAAGCAACTCCTCTCCAAAATGATTACTAACTTTGTCATCTTCTGAACATCTTAACCATCGAGAATTCTCCTCTTCAATGAGCCAGATAGGATTGTGATCCTCTTTGCAACAAAGAATACTAGCTTGTTGATTTGCTGTTCTAGAATTGAAATCTCCCACTAAAAGAAATTCTCCCCATTGAGAATATGTGGCAATATCTTGCTTTAAAGGTGCATACGAATATTTTCTGTCCAATCCCTTATTTTTGTAAGTTTTTGATACTTGAGGCAAAAAATAACATGCTATAATTCTTATGTCGTTCTCATTCTCTGTTATTTTGAACCATAAATATTGTTTATTTGTATCTTCTTTCTCTAACTGAATGTGACAACCTTATTTTTCTTTCACTAAAACCAGTATTCCTTCGTACCCTTTGCCATTTTCTGCTGCCTCGTTCCAAACTGCTAACTTCAATAACCGTCAAACATAGGAGTTTTTCTACCATCATGTTAATGAGTTTCTGTGAGGCAAATTATGTCTCTAAATTCTACAATAGGCCCTATCCTAGGTCCCCTCCTCCAAGGGTAACCTCTACAGTTCCAACAAACTAGACTTAGGTAGATCTGTTGTTTTCCTCCCTATTATAGAATTACCCGTTTTTTCTTTATTGTCAGCTTGTTGCCCTGTTTTTCCATGAGGACCAAATACTGCAATAACCGCTTTACCATTGTACAACCATGCTCTTTTCCCTTCGTTTCTTGCTACTCTAACTTTCTCCACCTCTTCTCTTCTCTCTTCTTATTGCTTGCTAGTTAAATCTTCATCTAGGAAGAAGTGTGAGCCTTTCAAACAGATTGGTCAGCGTCGTATTCATTTTATGAAAAGTTAAATGTAAATGACGTCGTTAAGAAAAGAAATGAGAAATAAAAGCATTGTTCTATATAAATATGTTGTATATTTTATTTGTTTTAAAATAAGTTTTTGGTCAATAATTTACATCATTTATTATTTATCATTGCAACTTTTGGTAATTGGTAATATTTATTGTGTGAAACAACGACCATCAAAGTCATTGGTTTAAATTACAATTTGTATCTATTTATACTGTGATTTTGGAGGTATGAGAAATCCGTTTTTGGTGATAAACAGACAATACTGAAAAATTAAAACATGGAATCCGTGCAGGAATCACATAAGTTGGAAAATTTACTTGTATGGACACTTGGTTGCATAAGATTTTTTTAGTTTTTATTTTAAAATAAATTTTATTTTTGATTTGTCACTTCATAATTATAGGATAAATATTTTTTTTTACATATTTTTTCAAATTTGTATTTTATAAATTATTTTTCCATATCACAAATATGAAATAAACCTTCATAAAAATTGTCTTTTCATTAAACTTTATAGAAATATTTGAAAAAAAGAAGAAGACTAGAAACCAATTTCAATATAAATGTGCCTACATGGTGTATTCTTGAACTATGAAAAAATAAAGTGAAAGAAGATGAGAAATGATGCATTGGGAAAGTAAATATAACAAGAGAGGAAACTCAATAATATTAATTAATTTATTTTTTCTAGCTCAAATAACATTACTCTTTTCCGTTAAAAAAATGATATTATATATGTGATTTATACAATTAATCTATTTCCGTTTATAGCATGGTAATTATGTGTTGTTGATCCTACTCCTATTACAATATTTCTGCTTTCTATTCAATATTTATCGCCAAATTTAAAAAGTTTCATATTTAATACCCATCTACATTGTAAACATGTTCATCTAAATCAAAATTTCTTACAAAATACAACAAAAAACCCCTGCCATACGTTCAAAATTTTGTTTTTCCTTCTATGATAGATTGATGCTTCTTGCATTTGTCAGTTTCCCTGTGCAAATTCATTGAAATAAAAATTACCTGGATTTATGTTGATCCCTCACTTGGATAACAGGTCTGTCATCCAATGAGTTCTTGTATACTCTGAAATGTGCTTACCAGAACTCTAATTCTCCTCATCCAATTGTTTAATATCGGTGGATAGAAATTGGAATGGATTTTGACTTAGTCGATGATACCTTTCGCATCTCCAAATACCAACATTTTATCTATTCTTAACCATTTTTTTGCAATTATTACTCCCCATAAGGAAACAATATTTGCCTTCTTGTACGAACCCTATCCTTTGTCCCACCAAAAGTGGAAGTATCTACCGACATCTAAAACAATAACTACCCCACATCCACACAATCTCTTTTTATTTGCACCATTAAAGAAGCCGACTGGAAATGACTTCTCCACTTCTTTATATTTGCATACTCGATAGTTATCGCTCTATCTGAATGATCCCATTTCATTGAACATGGTAATTTCCTTGTTGATGTATTCCAGGATATGAACATGTTTATATTTAAAGATGAGGGTGTTCCTACTTTTCCAAATGATCCACATGATGTAGAATGGAAAATACCTAAAACTTCTGTTGTTGCAGTACCATGCCCTTATACATGTGATTAGTGATATATGATTCCCCACATATTTTAGCTTTAGTAATCCCCTACATTTATCCCATACCTACCTCACATGACCATAGGTTAATAGTAGATGTTCTGGATCTTTCGGTCCCTACAAACACATCACACAGATACTTGGGCTCACAAATCCACGTTTTTGAAGATTATTCAAGGTCAATATTCTGTCACTGACAACAAGCCAACAAAAACTCCTAATCTTATAAGGTATGTTTCCTTTCGAGGTATTCTGTGCCCATATATGACTAACATGTTTATTCTCTGCTCTAGGTAGTGACCATAAATTTTCTTGACCCTCGACATTCCCTTATTTAGTATACCTCCCAATACCAAATGATCCTTATTCCCGTGTACATCGAAACTGATTCATGCACCTCTAATTTCAGAGATGTACCTCTCCCATTCTACTGCAAGTTGATCATTTATACCAAGTTCTGTGGCTCTAATCCATCTTTTTAGATCAATGCTCTGGCCGCCTATCTGAAATATCTGACCCGATACATATATACCTTTCCTATGTATATGGTTTAATAAATGTACTGAAAGAGTATGATTCCCGTTCATTCCTTTAATCACATCTAGTCCAATATGGATCCTGGATCCATCACAGGCCTCCCATCTAATAAATCCCGCCATCCAACTTAGATTGTGTATCATGCTTCTCCATACATATGATTTGTTGGTTTTTTTTTCCTCGCTCCTCCATCTATCCAAGTAGCAAAGTGCAATCCATACATGTATTTGTATTTAATGACATTTGCGAGATACCGTTACGTATTAAAACCAATATATATATATATATATATATATATATATATATATATATATATATATATATATATATATATATATATATATATATATATATATATATATATATATATATGTAATATTTCGTAATAATAATAATAAATAATGAAATAATATTTATATAAAAGTAAAAAAAATTATAATTAAGAAATAAAAGATAATAATAGTAAATACTCAATAAATAATGAAGAAATGATAATAATAGTAAATAATAAATTGAAGTTTTAAATAAATACATATAAAAATAAGCTATAAAATAGTAAGAATAAGTAAAGTTAATAAAAAAAGAAAGAAAGTAAAAAGGAATAAAATAAGTAAAAGTTAAATTAAGGAAAATATTGAATTAATTAAAACTTAAAACAAAGAAATAAAAGTTGGCATGGATTGAGTGCATGCGCATATCTTTTCAATTCCTTTCCATTTTTGAAATTGTTTGTTCTTTTTAATTGATGAAAAGGGAGATGCTAAACAAAATTCATTCCTTTGTAAGGAGAGTGTTGTGAGACAAAGGGTTCCTTGATAATAGTAGTTGATTGAGGGCTCTGGGGTGGCCAACTATAGAAATATTATGTGTAGTTGAGCATATGGTTGAGTGGAAAGTCATCCCCAAAACTTTGTTGCACTCAGCAGGATCTTAGTAGTGTTACAACTCTGGAATCACAAGTAAGTCTTCTTTTCTCATGGTTTTCGAAAATTCTATGCTGAATAGTTGAATAGTTGTGTGTTGATTATTAATCACATAAATTGATGTAATTAGTTGTAATTTTTAATTTCGAGTTGTTTATATTATCATCTCATTAATCAAGAACACATTCAAGTGTAAAGAATAAGGGTGTAGTGGATATCAACAATTTGGCGATGAGAGCTAAGTTATTTTGGAGAATGATTATTAGTAAGTTAGAGTAGTGAAAAAAGATACTGTGAAAAAATATTTTTAGGATCATGATTAAAATGTGTAGAATATTCACTAAATTTTTTTAAATTTTCTTTCCAATTTGAAGATTTTGCAAGTAGCAAAGTATAAGGAAGTTGTAGATATCAATGATTTGGCAATAGGAGCTAAGTTACTTTGGAGAATGATTATTGGTAAACTAGAGTAGTGAAAACAGATATTGTTAAGAAATATTTTTTAGGACCATGATTAAAGTGTGTAGAAAATTCACTAAAAAGTTTAAAAAAGAATTTTCTATTTTGAAGCTTTTGAAAGTAACAATTATTGTTATAAAGGAGAAACTGACTTGGACATTAAGAAATTGGAAAGTAGTGATAGTGAATGTTATCACCTAAAAAGTGATCACCTAGCCATTTTTCACTAGGAGGATCGAAATGCACCATGTACTATGGGATTTTACACATTAAAACTCACTTTCACCTTATGAAACGATTTAGAAAACTATTTTCCTAAATTATTTATGAAAATAATCCAAAATCCCTGAGGAATTGTTTAGATTCAACACCCACGCCTAGTGCATTAAGCACCCAAGCTAGGGTGGGGCCCACAGTGCTATTTTTGGGTGCAAGTATATTTTTATTATCCCTTAATTTAAATGGACATTAAACTATAATCTATTCTCAACATGGAATTGAATAAGTTAACTGAAAGTGGAAAATTCAGTTAGCTAGTGGATTTCGAGTTAGAGGTTGGTTGGTGGGACATGCAGAGTAATTCTAGTTGTAACAGAGTTCGAAGTGCAGTGGTGCATTAGTTAATGCAATTTGTAAATAAATTAACTCAATTAAGTGAGTTAAACTCAGTTGTGCTAGTTGTAACTGAAGATACAAGTAGTGAGAGATCAAGTGAATTAAATATTAATTAATTCACATGCAGTGATATCATATGCAAATGAATATTTACTATTATTAGCTGCATGCATGTCAGATGCAGTCGAGACCGAGTTGAGTTCTAGGTGAAAGGGAAGTTGACTATCAGTTGTGAAATTATTGGCTTGCACACATGCATCCAACCACCCATTGGAGTGCCCATGATACTTGCGTAGTAAAGGCATGCAATAATTCCTATATTTTATGGATCTTGACCATCAGGGATTGTGCAAGCAAGGCAGGCTATCAGGAGGCTGGAAATTGACTAAGTATTGGTCAATTTTTTGTGAGGACAACATGAGACAGATAGATGAATGTTTGAGGCTCTTGTGAGAATAGAAAGACATTTTATTTGTTTCATGATCCATGCTTAACATGCAATAGAAGATAATGGGGTTTTTAGTTGTAAGCTTTCCCCGAGAAATTATCTGTGTTGTGTGTGATTGATTTTTCTTCATGTTCATGTGATTAGCAATTATATTTTTAATTCCGCAAAATATTTGTAGAAGCGATTCAATATTTAACTTTAGTACAATGTTAGATCAGGTGAATCAAAGATATACATGCTTGTTGTATAATTTATACATGGTATTGGAGCACAGGAAATTGCAGAAGTGAAGCAGGAGTTGAGTTTGTGACTGGATAGAATTCGAATTTGCAGAAAGACTTTCTTGGTGCTACAACTGATTCAAGATTGAAATGGCTTTCAATGGCTTGAGGTTAGAGTATGCACTCGAGGGCAACTCGAACTACATTGCTTGGAAGGATAGGATGGAGGCAGTACTCGAAGACAATGGGTTGAAGGAATTCATTGAAAAAGATGTTTCTAAGCCCGATGCTGCAAATCTTGATGCATGGCAAAAGAAAGTGGCAAAGACGAGGAGGATCCTGTTGGAGGGAGTACGAGACCATTTTGTCTCAAAACTCCATGGGAAAGCCACACCATATGCAATGTGGAAGGCTTTGACGAATCTATTCCAAAGCAACAACAACCATAGGAAATTGGTGCTCAAAGATAAAGTCAGGAAGATCAAGATGGCAAAAGGGCAACACCATTCCAAAATATCTCATGAAGTTTGTCCAATGTCCAGATGAACTGGGGAGTGTGGGAATAACATTCCCTGATGATGATTTGATGATATTGGCTCTCCTAGGAATTTTTAAGAGTTGGCATAGTTATGAAGACTCTGTCAACGGACGGGAAAATTGCCAGATTGGGAACGACTGTGGTCGGATTTGGTGCAAGAGGAGTTCAGACGGAACACTAGAGATGGCTCTTCATCTAAGCATGATGATGAAGAGGATTTTGCTTTGGTTTCCAAGGTGAATAATGGGAAGGCGAATAAATTCCATTCTAAATCCGAGTCCAAAGGCAAGAAGCATGACATGCCCAAGGTGAAGTGTTTTCACTGTCACGAACATGGGCATTTTGCTACAAACTGTCCTCAAAAGAAGAAGAACAAGAAGGTTGCTCGATCTGCAGTTCGTGAGGCCCTTGCCTCGTAATTTGAGCTTGAATTCTCATTAATCACATGCATGGTGTCAAGTGCATTGGGATCTGTGTGGTATTTGGATAGTGGCGCGTCCTTTCACATGATGGGAGATAAGGAAATTTTCAATGACTTAGAGGAGAAAGATCTCTAGATGCATATTGAGATGGGCGACGACGGACGGTATAGTGCCACCGGGATTGGTACCATTACCTCAGAGGGAGCTTGGTAAACCATTTCAATTAAAATATGTAAAGCATGTGCCAGGTCTAAAGAAAAATTTGGTCTCGGTCACAATGTTGGAGGACAGAGGCTATGACCTTTTTTTTAGTGACGAAAAAGATTTCCTGCGATATAAAACAATGGGTCAAGCCAAAAGGATAGGGATTCGAGTTAATAATATCTACAAGTTGGAGGTAGATGGCTGTGCTTTCATGATGGGCAAGGTGGAAAAATTGGCAAGACGGGATGAGGGTGAATTATGGCACTGGCGATTGGGCCATCTTCATCATGGAGCCTTGAAAGTCATGCAACAAATTTCTACTGGACTTCGAATGGGAACACTTGCTCAGTTAGATCAGTGCAAGGGTTGGACCATGGGGAAGTATGTAAAGTCCACCTTTCATGAGAAGGATAACCGAGCTTCGGGGATCCTTGAGAGAGTTCACACAGACATGTGTGGACCATTCTCGGTTGCTTCAACAAAAAAACATTAGTACTATGTAATATTTGTTGATGAATTTTCTCGTAAATGCTGGATCTTCTTCATGCAGAAGAAATATCAAACATTATATAAGTTCTGTGAGTTTAAGGCATTGGTGGAGAAAGAGTTGGGGAAGCAAGTGAAGGCTCTTAGAAGCGATAATGGTGGACAATACATCTCTAACGACTTCAAGAACTTCTGCAGCAAAAAAGGAAGTCAAAGAGAACTCATAGCGCCTCATAACCCACAAAAAAATGGGGTTGTAGAGAGAAATAACATAATGATCGTGGGTGCAGCATGAGCGATGTTGCATGATCAGGGCCTACCAATGCATTTGTGGGCAGAAGCATGCAACACTGTGGTTTATGTGAAAAACTGTTGTCCTCATAGAGTACTTGGCATGAGTACACCTGAAGAAGCTTTCACTAGTAAGAAACCTGATGTTTCACACTATAAGATTTTTGGCTCATCTGTTTACGTGCATGTGACCAAGGACGCCGAGAAGAAGCTAGAACCAACAGCTGAGGTTGGGATTTTTTTGGGGTACAAAGAAATACCCCATAATTATCGTGTGTATTTTCCAAACAGCAGAATGATTGTTGTGTGACGAGATATAAAAATTGATGAGGGGAAAGCCATCTGGTTGTCCCTTGAGAGGGATCTGGACTTGCATGCAGAGGAGGAACTGTCGGTTCCCAAAGATGAGACTCAAGATGTGGATCAGCTACATGCGAAGGATGATGGAGTGGAGGAAGCCACTCATGCAGAACCATCCATCAGAAAGGGCAGAAGGTGCACCACGGAAGCTGATAGGCTGAGACTTGATGCTGCACAGGATGTAGGAGCCCCTAATTCACAATGCAGAAAAAGACAATCTCCTGAACGATTTACTAGATATATGGCTCTTATGAGTAGATGTATTGTGACTGAACCATCTTCCTTTCTGGAAACTGTGCATCAGATTACTCGGGTTGATGCAATGGTGGAGAAGTATGACTCCATTGTCAAAAACAATGCATGGGAAATTGTCCCAAGACCGGACGACAAATCAGTGGTAGGTTCGAGATGGATCTACAAGGTAAAGCAAGCTACCAATGGGAGTGTGGAGAAATACAAGGCTAGATTTGTGGCCAGGGGATTATCACAACTCTAGGGGATAGATTATGATGATACCTTTGCACTTGTCGCAAGGTACTCTTCCATAATATCCATCCTTGCACTCTTAGCGCAGATGGGCTGGCGCATTCATAAGATGGATGTGAAAACTACGTTTCTCAATGGGATCGTTGAGGAGGAGGTGCACATAGATTAGCCTGAAGGTTTCGAGATATTCAACAATGAGTCGCATGTGTTCAGACTCAAAAGAGCGCTGTATGGGCTGAAGCAAGCACCTCGTGCTTGGTACACTCGGATAGTCAACTATTTCACCGGACTGGGCTTCACCAAAAGTGAAGCAGATGCAAACCTGTACCAGATTTTGGTTGAGGGTAAGCTATTGATCATTGTTTTCTATGTTGATGATTTAATTTTTACTGGTGATGAGTAGTTGATACACTCATGCAAGGAGGATCTTGCAAGGGAGTTCGAAATGAAGGACATGGGACTCCTTCATTATTTCCTTGGATTGGAAATATGGCAGTGGGATGGTGAAGTTTTTGTGTCTCATGGAAAGTATGTAAAGGAGATATTGGGTAAGTTTAACATGGAGAGCTGCAAACCTATGGATACTCCTCTTCCAGGAAATTGGAGGAAAGAGGATGCTACTTCTGGAGAGGTAGTGGATGCTACTGTCTATCGACAGTTAGTGGGTTCGCTAATGTATTTGGTGAACACGAGACCAGACATTTTCTATGCAGTTAACTAGCTGAGTCAAGCTATCGTTAATCCTACCAATCTCTTTTGGAAGGCAGAGAAGCATGTCCTGAGATACCTGAGGGGCACTTCAGAGTATGATCTATGGTATAGACAAACATATGGAGTGAAGTTGGATGGCTTCGTAGATGTAGATTGGGCTGGCAGTCCATCAGACAGAAAGAGCACATCAAGGGGGATCTTTAGCATTTGGTCGACAACTGTTTCCTGGTATAGCAAGAAGCAATGATCCGTGGCACTCAGTTCAATGGAAGTGAAATACATGGCAACAAGTCAAGCTGCATGTGAGACTATCTGGATGAGAAAGATCTTGGTTGGTTTGTTTGTTTCTCAGATGGATTCGATAGTGATTCATTGTGATAATTAGAGTTGTATTAAACTCTTGATTAATATTGTGTTTCATGATAGGTCCAAGCATATAGATATCCGGTACCATCATCTCAGAGATTGTGTGCAGAGGAGGATCATGTTGCTTCAGTACATTCCCACAGAAGATCAGGATGCAGATATTCTGACGAAGGTGCTCACCAAGAGAAAATTAGAATACCATAGAGAGAGGATCGGGTGAAGGATAATCAATTTCTTGTTGATAGGGAGTGTTGATATTCAACAAGAAGATTCAACACCCATGCCTAGTGCATTAAGCACCCAAACTAGGGTGGGGCCCATAGTGCTATTCTTGGGTGCATGTCTATTTTTATTATCCCTTAATTTAGATGAACATTAAACTGTAATATATTCTTAATGTGGACTTGAATAAGTTAACTGAAAGTGGAAAATTTAGTTAGCTAGTGGATTTCGAGTTAGAGGTTGGTTGGTGGGACATGTAGAGTAATTCTAGTTGTAACAAAGTTCGAAGCGTAGTGGTGCATTAGTTATTGCAAGTTGTAAATAGTTTAACTCAGTTAAGTGAGTTAAACTCAGTTGTGCTAGTTGTAACTTAAGATATAAGTAGTGAGAGATCAAGTGAATTAAATATTAATTAATTCACATGCAGTGATCTGAAATGCAACTAAATATTTACTATTATTAGCTGCATGCATGTCATACCCAGTGGAGACCCAGTTGAGTTCTAAGTGAAAGGGAAACTGACTATCAGTTGTGACATTATTGGCTTGCACACATGCATCCAACCACCCATTGGAGTGCCCATGATACTTGCACAGTCAAAGCAGGAAATAATTACTATATTTTAGGGATCTTGACCATCACGGATTGCGCAAGCAAGGCATGATTTCAGGAGGCTGGAAATTGACTAAGTATTGGTCAGTTTTCTGTGATGACAGTGTGAGACACATAGTTGAATGTTGGAGGCTTGGGTGAGAAGATAAAGACATTGTATTTGTTTCATGATCCATGCTTAATATACAAAAGTATATAGTGGGGTTTTTAGCTGTAAGCTTTCGCCGAAAAATTATCTATGTTGTGTGTGATTGATCTTTCTTCATGTTCATGTGATTAGCGATTGTGTTTTTAATTCCGCAAAATATTTGTAGAAGCGATTCAGTATTTAACTTTAGTACATTGTTAGATCAGGTGAATCCAAGATATACTTGCTTATTGTATTATTCCTACATGGTATCAGAGCATAGGAAATTGCAGAAGTGAAGCAGGAGCTAAGTTTGTGACTGGATAGAATTCGAATCTGTAGAAAGACTTTCTTGGTGCTACAACTGATTCAAGATCGAAATGCCTTTCAATGGCTTGATTTTAGAGTATGCACTCGAGGGAAAATCGAAATAAATTTCTTGGAAGGAGATGATGGAGGCAGTACTCGAAGACAATGGGTTGAAGGAATTCATTGGAAAAGATGTTCCTAAGCCCGATGCTGCAAATATTGATGCATGGCAAAAGAAAGTGGAAAAGGCGAGGAGGATCCTGTTGGAGGGAGTATGAGACCACATTGTCTCAAGCCTCCATGGGAAATCCACACCATATGCAATGTGGAAGGCTTTGACAGATCTATTCCAAATCAACAACGAACATAGGAATTTGGCGCTCAAAGAAAAACTCAGGAAGATCAAGATGGAAAAGGGCGACACCATTCCAAAATATCTCACGAAGTTTGTCCAATGTCGGGATGAATTGGGGAGTGTGGGAATAACAGTAACTGATGATGATTTGGTGAGCTTGGCTCTCCTAGGACTTCCTAAGAGTTGGCACAATTATGAATACTCTGTCAACGGACGGGAAAAATTGCGAGATTGGGAATGATTGTGGTCGGATTTGGTGCAAGAGGAGTTCAGAAGGAACACCAGAGATGGATATTCATATAAGAATGTTGATGAAGAGGATCGTGCTTTGGCTGCCAAGGCGAAGAAGGGGAAGGGGAATAAATTCCATTCTAAAGCTGAGTCCAAAGGCAAGAAGTAGGACATGTCCAGGGTGAAGTGTTTTCATTGTCACGAACATGGGAATTTTGCTACTAACTATCCTCAAAAGAAGAAGAACAAGAAGGTTGGTTGATCTGTAGCTGGTGAGGCCCTTGCATCGTAATTTGATCTTGAATTCTTATTGATCACGTGCATGGTGTCAAGTGCATTGGGATCTGTGCAGTATTTTGATAGTGGCACTTCCTTTCACATGACGGGAGATAAGGAACTTTTCAGTGACTTGGAGGAGAAAGATCTCCATATGCATATTGAGATGGGCAACGAAAAATGATACATTGCTACCAGGATTGGTACCATTACCTTTCAGAGGGAGTTAGGTAAACCGTTTGAATTAAAATATGTAATGCATGTGCCATGTCTGAAGAAAAATTTGCTCTAGTCGTAATGTTGGAGGACATAGGCTATGATGTTGTTTTTAGTCATGGAAAATATTTCCTGTGACATAACACAACATGGTCAAGCCAAGAGGATAGGGATTTGAGTTAAGTATATCTACAAGGTAGAGGTAGATGGTTGCACTGGCATGATGGACAAGGCAGAAAAATTGGTGAGCCGGGATGAGGGTGAATTATGGCACAGGTGATTGGGACATCTTCATCATGGAGCCTTGAAATTCATGCAACAAATTTCTATTGGACTTCCAACGGGAACACTTTCTCAGTTAGATCAGTGAAAGGATTGCACCATGGGGAAGTATCTAAAGTCCACCTTTCATGATAAGGAGAACCAAGCTTCGGGGATCCTTGAGAGATTTCACACAAACACGTGTGTACCATTCTTGGTTGCTTCAACAACAAAACATAAGTATTATGTAATATTTGTTGATGAATTTTCTCATAAATGCTAAATTTTATTCATGGAGAAGAAAGATCAAACATTATCTAAGTTCTGTGAGTTTAAGGCATTGGTGGAGAAAGAGTCGGGGAAGCAAGTGAAGGCTCTTAGGAGTGATAATGGTGGAGAATACATCTCTAACGAATTCAAGAAATTTTGCAGCAAAGAAGGAAATCGAAGAGAACTCATAGCGCCTCATAACCCACAACAAAATGGGGTCGCAAAGAGAAATAACAGAACGATCGTGGGTGCAACACGAGCGATGTTGCATGATCAGGGCCTACCAATGCATTTGTGGGCGGAAGAATTCAAAAAAATACGATTTATGTGCAGAACCGTTGTCCTCTTAGAGTACTTGGCATGAGTACACCTGAAGAAGCTTTCACTGGTAAGAAACCTGATGTTTCACACACTAAGATTTTTGGCTCATCTGTTTATGTGCATGTGACCAAGGATGCCAGGAAGAAGCTGGAACTAACAACCGAGGTTGGGATTTTTGTGGGGTACAAAGAAACACTCCATAATTATCGTGTGTATTTTCCAAATAACATAATGAATGTTGTGCGACGGGATATAAAATTTGTTGAGGAAAAAGCCATGTTGTTGTCCCTTGAGAGGGAGCTCGACTTGCTTTCAGAGGAGGAACTCTTGGTTCCCAAAGATGAGACTCAAGATGTGGATCAACCAAATGTGGAGTATCATGGAGTGGAGGAAGCCACTCATGTATAACCATCCATCAGAAATGGAAGAAGGTGCACCACGGAAGCTGATAGGCCGAGACTTGATGTTGCACAAAATGTAGGAGCCCCTACTTCACAGTGTAGAAAAAGATAGTCTCCTGAACGATTTACTAGATACATGGCTCTTATGAGAAAATGTATTGTGACTTAACCATCTTCCTTTCAAGAAGTAGTGCAAAAACCTACTTGGGTTGATGCAATGGTTGAGGAGTATGACTCCATTGTCAAAAACAGTGCATGGGAAATTGTCCCAAGACCGGTCGACAAATTAGTGGCAGGTTTGAGATGGATCTACAAGGTAAAGCAAGCTGCTGATGGGAGTGTGGACAAATAAAAGGCCAAATTTTTGGCTCAAGGATTTTCACAGATCGAGGGGATAGATTATGATGAGACCTTTGCACCTGTCGCAAGGTACTCTTGCATAAGATCCATCCTTGCACTCTCAACATAGATGGGTTGACGCATTCATTATATGGATGTGAAAAATCCATTTCTCAATGGGATAATTGAGAAAGAGGTGTACATAGAGTAGCCTAAAGGTTTCAAGATCTTTGACAATGAGTCGCATGTGTGAAAACTCAAAAGGGAGCTATATGGGTTGAAGCAAGCACCCCGTGTTTGGTACACTTGAATAACAGTTATTTCACTGGACTGGGCTTCACCAAAAGTGAAGCAGATGCAAACCTGTACCAGATTGTGGTTGAGGGTAAGCTATTGATCATTGGTATTTATGTTGATGATTTAATTTTGACTGGTGATAAGCAGCTAATACACTCATGCAAGGAGGATCTTGGAAGGGAGTTCGAAATGAAGGACATGGGACTCCTTCATTATTTCCTTAGGTTGGAAATATGGTAGCGGGATGGTGAAATTTTTGTGTCTCAAGGCAAGTATGCAAAGTAGTTACTGGTTAAGTTTAACATGGAGAGCTGCAAACCCATGGATAATCCTCTTCCAGGAAATTGGAGGAAAGAGGATGCTACTTCTGGAGAGGTAGCGGATGCTACTGTCTATCGATAGTTAGTGGGTTTGCTAATGTATTTGGTGAACAGGAGATCAGACATTTTCTATGCAGTTAACCAGCTGAGTCAAGCTATGGTTAAGCCTACCAAGCTGTTTTGGAAGGTGGGGAGGCATGTCTTGAGATAACTGAGGGGCACATCAGAGTATGGTTTATGGTACAGACAGACAAATGGAGTGAAGTTGCATGGCTTCACGGATGCATATTGGGATGGCAGTCCATCGAACAAAAAGAGCACATCAGGGGGGATATTTAGCATTGAGTCGATAACAGTTTTCTGGTACAACAGGAAGCAATGATCTGTGGCACTCAATTCAGAGGAAGCGGAATACATGGAAACAAGTCAAGCTGCATGTGAGGCTATCTGAATGAGAAAGATCTTGGTTGGTTTGTTTGGTTCTCAGATGGATCTGACAGTGATTCATTGTGATATTCAGAGTTGTATTAAACTCTCGATTAATCATGTGTTTCATGATAGGTCCAAGCATATAGATATATAATACCATCATCTCAGAGATTGTGTGCATAGGAGGATCATGTTGCTTCAGTACATTCCCACGGAAAATCAAGATGCAAATTTTCTGATGAAGGCGCTCACCAGGAGAAAATTTGAATACCGTGGAGACAGGATCGGGGTGAAGGATAATCCCTTTCTTTTTGAGAGGGATTATTGAGATTCAACACCCACGCCTAGTGCATTAAGCACCTAGTTGCATTTAGCACCTCGTTGCATTAAGCACCCAAACTAGGGTGGGGCCCACAATGTTATTTTTGGGTGCATGTCTATTTTTATTATCCCTTAATTTAGATGGACATTAAACTGTAAACTATTTTCAATGTGGACTTGAATAAGTTAACTGAAAGTGGCAGATTTAGTTAGCTAGTGGATTTCGAGTTATAGGTTGGGTGGTGGGACATGTAGAGTAATTCTAATTGTAACAGAGTTTGAAGTGCAATGGTGCATTAGTTAATGCAAGTTGTAAATAGTTTAACTCAGTTAAGTGAGTTAAACTCAGTTGTGCTAGTTGTAACTGAAGATACAAGTAGTGAGAGATCAAGTGAATTAAATATTAATTAATTCACATGCAGTGATCTCACATGCAACTAAAGATTTACTATTATTAGTTGCATGCATGTAATATCCAGTGGAGACCCAGTTGAGTTCTAGGTGAAAGGGAAGTTGACTATTAGTGGTGACATTATTGGCTTGCACACATGCAGCCAACCACCCATTGGAGTGCCCATGATACTTGCACAGTCAAGGCAGGAAATAATTCCTATATTTTAGGGATCTTGACCATCAGGGATTGTGCAAGGCAGGCAGGCTGTCAAGAGGCTGGAAATTGACTAAGTATTGGTCATTTTTCTATGAGGACAGTGTGAGAGAGATAGTTGAATGTTGGAGGCTCTTGTGAGAAGAGAAGGACATTGTATTTGTTTCATGATCCATGTTTAATATACAATAGAAGATAGTGGGATTTTTAGCTGTAAGCTTTCCCCAGGATATTATCTGTGTTGTGTGTGATTGATATTTCTTCATGTTCATGTGATTAGCTATTATGTTTTTAATTCCGCAAAATATTTGTAGAAGCGATTCAGTATTTAACTTTAGTACATTGTTAGATCGGGTGAATCCAAGATATACATGCTTGTTGTATAATTTCTACAAGAATAATTAAATAAGGCGTTATTTATTTATTATTTCCTTGAAATAATTATTAAATCATTGTTTATTAATTATTTCTAACTCACACAATTCTCCCTTGAAATAATTATCAAATCATCATTTAGTAATTATTTCTAACTCATGCCCATGAGGCGTAGAATAGACGGTGATGAGGTGTACTATTACGTCACTCCGTGATGTGAAGGTTACCGGTTCGAAACTCTGTGGCCAAAAATCCAGTCATGGTAAGGGCTGGTGTGACCCCAACTGTGTGTGATTCCCAAATGGTTTTGACAGCTTAGATGCCCTTAGGTCGTGGTTTCTCAAGCCAAAGGTTAATCTTGTAGTCATCTCTAGAGGACACAAACAACTTGACAAAGATAAATAAATTTCTAACTCACTTTGACCATATCTCCTTAAAGTAATTAATAAATATTTTTTTTATTATTAATTACTTTAACCATTTTTATTAATTAAATCAATTAATCATTATTTTTTGAGTTAGTTCACTAAATAAAGATTTTTTACCATTGCATTAATCTTTTCTTCTCTAAAAATAATAAAATACTTCTAATAGTTAGATCTTGATTTGGTCTAATAATATTTTATTATTTGACTAGATCTAGATCTATCCTAGTATTTTGTTATAAATAGGTTTTTCCTCACTCTACACACATGACCATTTCATCATCATCATTATCATCTCAAACCTTTCGAGCTCCCATCTTTGACTTCAAATCTTCTCTTTGTTTTTCCCAATTGCAAATGAGGAGAGAGATACCAGTCTACAACAGCAAAGCGAACATTAATGACCCTCCCATAGAGGAGGACTTACAGACCCTAAGTCTCACTAATATTGCTTCATTAGGTGTATCACTTTATTATTAATACAAATTCAACCATTTCATTGGGTATATTTGTGTGGTTTCCATTTTGCATTTTCGATTTATGTGATCACGTTTTTGTAGGGTTTTATTTAACTAATTTTTTGCAAATTTGAAGTTTTCAAGTTAAAAACTACAAAGTTTACTTGTCTTTTTTTGGTTGTGAGGGATATTCATAATCAATAGCTAAAGTGGATATTTTTGGTACACCTTCTAGAAATTTCCATACTAACAGTGAAAATATGGAAGGAGGCATTTATGGAAAGGAAAATATTCTAATAGAGCGGATTTGGCTCCCTATAAAAGTTTGGATGGATGGAAAGTAGTTTCCAACTCTTTTTGATATTTTAGATTGGGATGAAAATTTTAGGAATTGTTTAGAATTGAACTTTGCTTCCCCTCTAGGTTTCCTAATTCCTCTATTTTTTTCTCTTTCATAAGCATTTTTGGGTGCACCCTTTGGTGTTTGTCTATAAAATACTACACGGGTTGGGGTCACTCCCTTTACTTTGTCAAAACTACACATTTTCATCAACTTGAGGTGACACAAATACCCTAGTGATCAACGTTATATAAGTATATAGGTAACAATGACCATTATCCAAATATTAAAATATTTTGTTGAATCCTAGCGTGTGGGAAAAATATCATAGCATAAAAAAGAAGAAGAAGGGAATGGTGGGTCCTTCACAATGTGTTACGTGTGCTAATTCATAGTAACGAACTTACCATTTTTTTTTTATTAAATACAATTATATCAAAGAAGTCTGGTTGAACACATTTGCTAAGATAAATCATTAAACTCGTTGGCCTCATACCTGGGAGGGATGTTTGGATTGGGAAAAATTATATAGTGGTTCCTTCAAACACAAGAAATGTTTCAAGAGAATATGGGTATGTTTAAATTTTAGAATAACCTTATAATATGCAATTAAAGCATCAACTTGGGTAGCTAATTGAAAAGTGGGAATCATATTTTCTTCAAACAAACTAGAGTATCTAGTTATCCATATTCCCCACATAACCATAAATGGGGTTGCCTTGTAACCCTTTAGATCATGTTGAGTAATCCAAACATTAAGACATATATATTTGGATTCATGTTTCCAAATTTCAATATTCTCAAACGTTCCCTAACCTCAATCCATATCTTCTAAGAAAAATTACAATGTAAGAATAGATGTGAAGTGTTTTCCTCACTATACCTGCAAAGTAAAAAAATGCTTGGACCTTATCTATTACTTTTTAGGAAGGATTCTCATGTTATGACTTTATTGTTTACCGTGAACCCATAAACAACTTAGAACTTGGAGGGGTCTTAAATTTCCAAATCTACCATCACCATCTGTAATCCCTTGGTCCTAATTGAAAATGAGTTGATAGTCAAAGACTATGGATAAAATTGCCCCCTGCTCTATTCATAATGCTTATTTATTCATTTGGGAAGTTTTTCAATCTTATATATGCCTTCTAGAGTTCTACTAAAATATGATTCCATATTTCAACCAAATTTCCTCCTTATCCAAGATCAACTACCTTTGTCCAACCTTGAGTCTATTGAAATATGTAACTAGGTTCGGTCTTCATAATGACATATGTAATCACGATTTTATGTATTTGATATAATAATAAAAATAAATTTATTATTGTTATTCTTGAGGCATGGGATTCATGCTCAAGGGAAATTTATTTTTAGTTCAAGCATCCATTGAATGCTTCTAGGGATTTTCATTGAGTCTACAAGTCAAATGAGTCATTGTCATGTATGAAAGACCCTTTTGGTCATGCTATACATTAAAAAGAAAGGTTTATTTGAGTCAAAATAGAGTCAAAAGAACCTACAAGACATTGTAGTCATCAAGTCGACCTACACAAGTGGACAAGTTGGCCAAAAGGAAGCAATTGATACCCCTCAAAAGCCTATAAATAAGAAGGAAATCAACTTCATTAAAACACTCACTAAAGCAAGTTTGATCTCCTCAAGACAAAAGATGAAAAAGGAGAAAAAAGGAGAAGAAAATCTAGATCCAAGTTTTTGGCCTCTCTATCTCTCTCTTGTGTTATGGTTTCTATTGTTGCTAGGAAAATCAAAGTGTTGTTGTCCAAGTCAAACTGTTGTTGGGGAATTCAAAGAGTTGTTGGGAACATCAAAGTATTGCAGGGAAGTCGAAGTGTTGTTGGGCAAGTCAAAGTGCTAGGAAGAATTTGTTAGGTAGGTCAAATTTGTAGAATAATTTGTTGGGCAAGTCAAAGCTTCAGAAAAAAGTTCCTTGGTAGGTCGAAGTTGTAGAAGAATCTGTTGGGAAGGTCAAAATTGTAGAAGAATTTGCTGGGCATCTCAAAATTGCAAAAGAATTTGTTGGGAGGTCGAAATTATAGAAGTTGTTGGAAACAAAGCCCGTTAAGGAATAAAGGTTTGACTTGGTCTTGGAGGGTCTTGGTCAAGGGTCATAGGTCTTGGAATTCGTTTATTGAAGATTCTATAAGAAGAGAAGAATTCTTGCGGGCTTTCCTCTCAGTTGGAGGGGTTTTGGCCTTGGCTTATCGCCTATATCTTGTGTCCTTTGTCTCATTGTTCTTTATGGTTTGGTAGTTGCTTGATTAAGAGAATACTAATAATAATAAAGAGAAAGAAGAATATAATCAAGTTAAGTAAAAATACATCACAAGCCATTATCAAAGTAAGAGAATTCACCTAATCTAGTTTCCCCTAGATTTCTCAACATGGTTTCAAATCTAAGGTGATGAGTCAAGAAAGGGTATCTCAAATAAAGACAATCAAGGACTAAAGCATTAGAAGATCATTAAGAACATAAAAAGGGACCTCTCATCTCAAAGGCACTACAAGGACAAATATTACATCATCATCTTGAATAAATTCACTAGAAGGAGATCTACAAACCCTAGTTCGCTCAAAGAAGGACTTTGAAGCATATTGAAGTTTACACATCCAAGGGAAGCATAATAAGGCACTACTCATCATCAAACAAGGTGATCTCCCCCTCTTTGAAGGATCATATTTTGAAAGAAGACATGTCTATCAAGAAGTCATATTCCACTATCAATATCACCATCAAAATCAAGAAGTCAACAGATTGAGGAGATTGTCATCAAGGAGTATCTTCCCAAGTAAGTATCTTTAATGTTTAAATAAGAATCTATAAAAATGTATTTTTGCAAGGAAACCAACAAGTTGTTTGGGGCTTCAAACTTTCTTGCATGGAAGAAAAGGACAGATCCTAGGTCATGGAACATGTTAAGGGCTCAATCGCTAAACCTAAAAAGGAATAAGCTCAAGCTCTTGAAAAATCCATGAAAGGGGAAATAAGGGCTCAAAGTATTCTCATAGAATTCATCAAGGATCCCCTCATTCCCTATGTATCAAAATTAGAAACATCAAAATAAATATATGACAATCTTCTAGAACTGTTCTCTATAAGTAATGTTGGAGAAGTAACATCGTTAAGACAAGAAATCTACAAGATGAATATATCAAAGGAAGATGGAATAACCTCATACTTTATGAGGGTGTTTGAAATAAGGGACCAACTACAAGAGTTTTGAGAAATAATGTTCGACAAGGAAATGACTACCATAGTTCTCAATGTACTACCGAAGGAATGGGCTAACTTTAGATTAAGTATCTATGGAAAGAATGAGGCTACCCCATTCAATGAACTATGGTCATTGTGAAAAATTGAAGAAACCAGACTAAAGAAAAAAAGTGATGTCGGATCAAACGATCAAACAAAAGTATTTGTTGCCATGGCGAAAAGAAAGGGAAAGCTTGGGAAGTTTTGTCCTCATAAAAGGAAGAATAATATGGCTAAGGTTCAATGATATGGCTATCAAGAATATAGGAACTACAAGATATATTGTCCCAAACACAAGAAGAAAAACAAAAAAAGAGGAAGGGAAGAAGCCCATATCACTGAAGAAGTGGAATATGAGAAGAAGAAGTCAAAGAAGGAATAAGTGAAAGATATCTATTATGATTGAGATAATATTCTTCACCAAGTTCTTTTAATTTTTGTAAACTATAGCTATCATGACAAGAGGAATTATAATCATGATAGGATGCATAATTTTAGGAGATGGAATCATGGCATACGATGGAAGTAAGAGATAATGACATCAAAGGAAGTTTGAAAGATAGTTGAAGAAAAATTCTATAGCAGTCATCATTAGAAGGAAGTAGCTCTTTTTAACCTGAGTAGAAACATAAGTATTACTTATGGGTAAAAGGAAGTCATCTTGTATGAAACTAATCATACATCATTGGAAAGGAAGATTTGCATGATGAGGATAATTAAGTTCCTCCATGGGAATATTTATTAGAAGGTTTATCTCTTATAAGAAGCAAGTGTCTCACTGAGAATACCACCTTGATGGGATTCACTATTTGGAAGAATGATTGTATGTTGTCAAAGGAATGCAACATGTCGAGATGATTGAAATAATCTCAATCAAGGAAATGAAGTCGTTGAAGTAAGTCTAGATGAATAAAATAAGGAAAGAGGTATATATGCATATGTTTGATAAGTTAGGTCATGTCATCATATGGTTGCAGTTAATTGGGATAGATACTCCACTTCATGAGTATGATCAGAAGAAAGGGTTATCTTCTATTGAGAAGATGCATTGAAGGCATGGTTCACATATTAACTAAATGAAATCAAATAATATGGCATAATATGAAATCTGAGGTGGTTGAAAAAGATGAACGAATTATGATTGGAAGTTCCTGGGAAGCAATATGTCAATAAAGAAAAGAAGAGATCGTGAAAGATGCAACTATGGTCACATAGAAAATGAAATCAACATCCGATGACTAGAATAATTGACCATGATATCTACATGGTAAAGATATGAAGACCTTGGGAAATTTTGGAAATAAATAATACCCTTGACAATTGAATATATTGGAGACGTGTCAATATGTATGTAGGATGATTTATATAAGAAAATGTCATGAAGAGGGGCCATCACAAAAGGTATTTTTTGATGCTCATTTAAAAAAATAAAATAAAATATCTGGATGGGCTAATACAGGGCTTCTGAAAGGGAGTTATGGATGTCACCTACAACAAGTACTCATGTGGAGGATGAAAGATCATAATGGAAACATGATAGGGAAGAGGTAATAGTATGAATCAAATCCATATGTGGATTAGAAGACCACTTTCCGATGAAAAAAAGGATGAGATGAAAGACATCGTTCTTGAAGGAAAGTGATGGATGGTTTATGCTCATGAAGAAGTCCCAAAATATGAAGGCTCCATAATAATAAAAATTAAATTTATGACATTGGAAGAAGGATATATTAAAGCAGCTGAAGGTACCATGATCTCCAGCAAAGAGCTGCTACTGAAAATCAAGTCCCTAGTTAAGAGAGAGCTTGGACAAGTCCCTGGTTAAGATGGAGCTTGGAGAAGTCCTTGATTAGGAGGGAACTTGGGTACATTCCTTTTATAGGAATGGGTACATTACTTCATAGGAATGGGTATATCCTCCCTAATTGAGAGGGAGAGATAGGCACATCATTATTGTCTTCACTTGGGGAGAAATAATGGAGGATTGGGTAAGCATATGACATATGATACTTTTTGAGGATGTGGTAGGGAATCCAAGATAAGAGTAGTCATAGAGGACCGATATTCTTTGAGGACTAGGAATCCAAGATAAGAATAGTCCTGGAAAGACATACCCTGTGAACACTCAGGTGAGGTATGTTCCTTGAGAGACAATGATGATGGTGTCTATAAATCATTGGTGTCACCAACATTGTGCTCTGACCTTATGGAGAGATAAATTTCTAAGTCAAGGCCTTACTATGTGAAAACTTTGGTTGATATGATGCTATCTAGATAGGTTACCAATCCGACTCTTCTTATGACAATTATTCAGTTTGAGAATGTCCAAATACCTTGTATGGATTATGAATACCTACCTCGTTAAGAGGGAGTGTTGAAATATGTAATTAGTTTTGGTCTTCATAATGACACATGTAATCATGATTTTATGTATTTGATGTAACAAGAAAGACAAATTTATTATTATTATTCTTGAGGCATGGGTTTCAAGCTAAAAAGGAATTTTTTTTAGGTCAAGCACCCATTGAGTGCTTCTAGGGCTTGTCATTGAGTCTACAAGTCAAATGAGTCATTGTCATGTATTAAAGATCCTTTTGGGCATGTTACATATTGAAAATAAAAATTTATTTGAGTAAAAATAGAGTTAAAAGACCCTCCAAGACCTTGTCATCAAGTCGGACTACAAAAGTGGACAAGTCATCCAAAAGGAAGCAACTTTTACCCCTCAAAAGCCTATAAATAAGAAAGAAATAGACTTCATTATAAAGCCAACTTAAGAAAGTTTGATCTCCTCAAGACCGAAGCTGAAAGTGGATGAAAAAAGATAAGAAAAGATAGATTGAAGTTTTGGGCCTTTATCTCTCTCTCTTGTGTTAGGGTTTCTACTGTTGTTGGGAAAATCGAAGTGTTGCTAGGGAAGTCAAAGTGCTGTTGGGAAAATCAAAGTATTGCAGGGAAGTTGAAGTGTTGTTGGGAAAGTCGAAGTGCTAGGAAGAAACTACTAGGTCGAAATTCCAAAAGAATTTGTTGGGGAGGTCAAAGTTGCAGAAGAATTTGTTGGGCAAGTTGAAGTTGCAGAAAAAATTGTTGGGCATGTCAAAGTTGTAGAAGAATCTGCTGGGTAGGTCGAAATTACAAAATTTGCTGGAAAGAGAGCTCGTTAAGGAAGAAATGTTTGACTTGGTCTTGGAGGGTCTTGGTCAAGGGTCATAGGTCTTGGAATTCTTCAATTGAAGATTCTATAAGAAGAGAAGAATTCTTGCGGTTTTTCCTATCAGTTGGTGAGGTTTTGGCCATGGATGATCACCTATATATTGTGTCCTTTGTCTCATTGTTCTTTGTGGTTTTATAGTTTTTTGATGAAGATAATACTAATAATAATCAAGAGAAAGAATAAGATAATCAAGTTAAGTACAAATTCATCACAAGTAGAAATCACAGTAAGAGAAATCACCTAATATAGTTTCCTCTAGATTTCTCAACAATGTCCATAGGGGATGTTTCATCTAGGACATTAGTCAAATTAAATGTACATTTGGGAATTACCTATAAGTGTTGTATGATTTCATTGAGGAATATATCTCTATCACACCCCATTATTACATTTGCCTAATTCTTGCTTGTGCTCCATCTCCTACTTGCAATTCTAATTAATGGCCTATGAATTGGGAGGCTAGTGTTATTTCCTTCCCTTGATTGGATACATTAACCAAAAAATATTTTTTTGCTTTCCAATACAGTCTAAAGGAGATCTCAGAGAAATATATTTATGTATAAGAATCCTTTTCCATGGGCTCTCGATTGTGATGACATTCCAAAATTTTGATGTTATCAAACCTTTACTAAATAGATGTATGCTCTTTAGCCCCAAACCCCCTTAGGATTTTTGATATGCAATCTTTTTCCACTTATTTAGATGATTTCCTTTATACTCATTACTCCCTTGCCACATAAAGTTAAAAAAAAAAACTTTCTATTTTTCTCAAGAATACCTTTGGGTATATTAGATAGAGCGTGTTGATATATAATAATAAATGCTAGCATTTAATTTATTAGAACCAATATACCTCCTTTAGATAGCCTTTTGTTGTACCAAAAAGAGATTTGTTTTTAAATTTTAAACAAACAATAGCAATATACATTTCCATTGCCATTAGGCTTAAGAGTAAAGTTCACATATTTCAACCCTTCTGATGTAAGTGTTGAAAAGGAAAACACCCTCCAATACCTAAATCCTAAATACCCTCCAAACCAACTATGTAAATTACAAACTTATTCTCATTTATATCAATCCTTGTAGCCTTGTTGTAAAGTTGTAAAATGTTCTTTAAACAATGACTATCCCTTTCTTATCTAAAACAAAATAGTATAACATCATCTATGAATAATAAGTGTGTGAGTGCCTCAAATAACGTTTTCACATGTTTGATCCTCCTCTTTCTCCTAGGTGCACTAATGGCTCTACTTAAACCCTTTGCTACCAAAATAATAGGTAAGGTGAGAGACGAAAACCCTATTTAAGCCTTGTTGAAGACTTTAGTTATCAATATTTTGAAGGTGACAGTAGTCACACATCCCATAATCAACTTGACCAAAGTTAGCGAGAACCTTATGTGAATTGAGAGTAAGTGAAGGTAACACCATCAAACCCTAGCATGTCCTTTAGAAAGATATAGTTTCAAATAATTGTTGCAGAAAATGTGAGGTTTTGATTATAGAGGAGAGGAATAACCTGTTTCTGAGTTTTTATTAATAACCCAATGTTTCGGACTGTCTATGTGAGTCCATCATCAGGGGTAGAACGTCAAAGGTTCCTTGAAAATGAGAGAATAGGGCAGAGGAATGTATAAATAAATAGTGGATCATGAGGAAACTCATGAAAATTTCATGAGAGTCGGCTTGAGTTAGGAGGGAATTTTAGGAAAATATCTAATTAAGTTTTATTTATTTATTTATTTTATTTTTATTTTTTATTTTTTAATTAATTAATTAATTAATTAATTTATTTTTTAAATCAAGTTCTAATAAGAAATGTTTTTTGATTGAAATTTTTATTATTTATTTATATTATTATTATTATTATTAATTTAATTTAATTTAATTATTATTATTATTATTTTTTAAGGATGGCTTATGTAACTAAATAATCTAATAAATTATTTACTTAATTTATTTATTATTAAATTATATAGATATTTATTTGGTTAGATAAATTCATAATTTTAATTACTAATTTATTAAATTATTTACCTATGTTATTAATTCATTTATCTAAATATTTACCATTATTTACTTATTTTTTATTTTATTTTATTATTTATTTATTTATTTTTTGATAGGGTTATGATGTGATTATCCTAGAACTTTAAAAGTTTTTAATGTCTAGATAGGTTTAGATGTATTAAGGGTTTCCATGTGTTAGATGTATTAAGGGTTTCCATGTGTTTTTAATGTCTAGATAGGTTTAGATGTATTAAGGTTTTGATTGTGTATAATGTCTCTTATGCTTATTTTATGGCCTCATGTATTTGGTGCCCTTATAGTAAGCCAAATTTCTTAACAAAAATTAATTTTGAGAGGATAGTATTTAATTTAACTTTAATGACCTTAGACATTATTTTGGAAATGTAGTTTCATATGGAGATAAGGGCTTGAAGAACTCAAAATTATTAGGGAAATACACTTTTGGGATGAGAGCAATAAAAGTGGATTTAAAAAATACAGACACTCTCACATAAATTATGTCTTCTTCGACAACTCTGAGTAGGTCCTCACCCAATAGGTCAAAAGGCTCAATATATAATTCCACAGTTAGCCATATTCTCTTAGAATTCTATCTTTATTAAAGGCGTTAAGGAAATAAATAAGTTACACCCTTTCATTCTCCTCTTCTCCATCCACTCTAGGGAAATATGATGTCATATTGAGAGTTTATTCTATATTTTCTCTATTTGGTTCTTTGAACACCTCCTCAAAATGTTGTGCTCCTAACCTAGCTATATATTTAAATGTGTTAACCTTCCTCCCTTATATTTTAGTTCCTAGATTGTATTAACACTTTTTCTATGATTGGAAAAGTTCTGGAGACAAAAAATGTGTTTGATCCCCCAATTCAATTGAGGTTACCCTACTTTTTAGCCTCCATTCCTTTTCCCTATATGGAAGTAGATTTTCTTGTTTTTCCAAATCCCTTAAAGTGACCTTATCCTCATCGCCAAACTGACATCTCAGATTAAAATTGTGGTTATAAGATGAAGTTTGACATCATTATGTGAATTGAAAACTAAAAGATAGAAGGAAATACTTATGTTCTATGTGTATACAAGCTATTTATGCATAGATGTTCTTAGATCCTATTTGTTGATTAGACCAACAAATATACATAGGGTTTGAGATTTTTCTTCAAATTGTTGTATTTATTTGAAGAAAAGATACACCATGTTCTAATTTAAAGTGACATTTTACATGTTTGAATTTACTAAAAGGAAAAGGATGATATACATATCCATAATTTACTATATGGATGCATTACCACAACTTGTGTCATATGATGAGGATTACACAGTAAAATTGTACTTCTAAAGTACCTAGTATGATCAAGTTAATTTTATATTTTAAGCACAAGCACAAGATATATTTGTGATAAAATACTAAACTAGTTATTCCAAGTAGAAAGAGAGAAAAGAGAATAAATTAACAATAAAATAAATTAAATAACTAAAGTAGCAATTCAAATTCACTTGATGATTATTTATTTATTTGAGTACAATTAAATATCCTTATCATAGAGGGAAGTAATGCACACTAAGCGTGGTTCCAAATTCATGCACAACTAGTAGAAAAACAACTCCCTCAATTCTAGTTAACTAGGTCAAAAATGGAGTTATAGGGTAAAAAATAGAGTTAAATTCAATAATAGTGTTGAATAATGATAAATTGGGCTTTAATTAAGTGAGGAATAAATATATAACTCACCCATACAGTTCATAATTTAGGGGGTGAAGAAAAAGTCCAAAAATGACACTGAAAGTCAAAGGACAAGGTTTCCTAGATTTAAGGGATGTGTGGATAAGGTTATGGATGAGGTTGTTCCACGAAATAGGAAGGAATTGTACACTTGTTCATAGGGTCCCTAGAGAATTAGATAGCCAGTAATGAATCCCTAAAATTTTGATGTTATGTAACACCATATCCTTGAGCTAACTAGAGGTTTAGTTTAAGATCCATTAGTTCATGACAATTGTCAGTATCCATACAATGCTAACTTTGAACATTGTGATATGATTTATCCCCACATGATAATATTAGCATCAACAAACACAATTCCTTTTTTTCCAACAACCCATTATCAATTTTCTTTAAAATCATATATTTAGAAAACTTTGTTTACCTTTGATGTTCTAGTAAGATTCAATAATTCAATTTATACGTTATAAGACTCAAAAGTAGCATCTAAATCATGATAAACATTACCCTTTGATCAACCCAACCATATTGCATAATTTTATTTGGTGGTTGTACTATAAGAATTTTTCCCTTTAGAAGATGATCACTTGGAAAGAGTTCATCTTTAGGCTTGTTACATAGAGGTTCAAAATGACAATCATCAATAGTGTGGACATTTTCTCTCAACTATGCCTCTATGAAATCACATGTGGTTTGTATACCAATGCTAATGTCTATTTCCCTTGGTCAAAATTCATTTCTTTAGTTCTCAATGCTAAAAAATGGCATGTCCAAAGCCTTTAAGAATTTTTCCCCATAATTTGCCTTTAGATGCTAATATTGGTCCCCTCCCTTGTAAATTGCTTTCCTCCATGATGAATTATATGTTTCTATATATTCCTTTCTTTATCTCTACCATTTTTCCTTCTTTTTATTTTTTTAACGCATAAATGGTTAGATTTATATTAATAAAATACTATAAAAATAAGTGACAAATGGGTATGGGAGTTCAAAAAGCATCATTACAAAATTTAAATTATAACCATTTATCCTCCTTACACAAAGAAGGAGCTATATGACACTGAATTTATTGAATAAATGAATTGTATATATCGTAACATAAAATCCTTGAAGTAGGATGAATTTGGGAAACATCAAAACATATCAGGTATTATAATTTCAAACCTAGGTTATCCAGGTGTTGGTCACCTTAAAAGTTTCCTTGATTCATTTACTCTTTTCCCTTAATTTATCTGCTCCTAGATGATTGTGACCTTTTCTACATCCTTTTAATTGATGGAAGAGGATCCAAGCTACAATACATTGCTTTAGTAGGTGGTTTACATTTTTTAAATTGGATATATCAGTTTCATACTTTGTCATAATTATGAATATAAAATTGATCTCTCAATCCCATGCTTTATTTTGAACTGCTTGAAGATGCCTCATTTGCTTCAATTCTGCATGATGATTTTTAATTTGGTTTTTCAAAATTTTATAGCTTACTCTTGTTTGAGGTTGGAAGGAGGGAGAGATTTGTGCTACATTGTGGATGAGAAATGATGATACTTCAAGAAAACCAACATAGAAAGGAGAAACGTGGGTTCTTCGCTATGCACAACAAGTTGTGAAAAGTTATAAGAGTTTGGGTGGTGGAAAAACACAATTTGTAAGAGGTTGAGCATAATGGTGCTAATAAGCATGGGACTCAAGGTGATTGAAGAACATAACACAAGAAATAATGGGAATTTTGGTGAGATGAAGAGGTGTTTCTCTAATAAGTTTGATACCATGAGAATTGATCAGGGGTTGGAAACTAAAAACAACAAAAATCCAAAGAGAAAAATTCTCTAATAGCAACACCAACATGTTAGGTTCCTATAATACTAGTGTATTCCCTTATTGTTATTGTTAATGTAGCCCCATTATTTTTATTTTTGTGCCCATGTAGTCCCCATATTGTTATTATTGTGCCACATAGAAGCCCACTATTGTTATTTTTGTGCCCTTACATTATTATTGTTATGTCGACTTTGATTATATTATGACCCCTTAGACTCCTATATATAGAAAGGAGGTTTTTTCATTTGAATTATCCAAGAATTGTTCATTTATGTAATGTAAAGGAGGTTTACCCCTTGGAGAGGATAATTTTTAAGTCGCTTATCTGTCTTTTATTTTGTTTCGTGAGTTGGTTGCATAACATTTGGTATTAGAGATTTGGATTCTAGGGTTTCGCTTCTTCCAACAAGTTATCATGGAATTTTCACTATAATTTGTTTTCTACGAATATTTAGAAGCTAAAATTGAAACCACATGGAGTGAAAATATTGGTGAACCTCGTATACAAAGTTTAGATCTTGGTTCGCTATACTTTCGTAGATATGATCTGAGGAAGTTAGGGTTTTTGCAGGCTCTAAAATTTCATCTCAAACATTTGATCGAGGGAAAATCGTCATACCTTTCGTTTCAAGCATCGGATTTGAATTTTGTAAGAAGTGGAAGAAATTTCATGTATTGTAATGATTTTTTGTATCAATTTCATAGCCGAATGTTTAAACAACAACACATGGCATCCCTTACAACTTCGCTCTACTGAACCAGTCCATAATCAAGTCATTGTAGGAGATTTGGCATAACTTTATCTTGAAGAATCAAAATTTGATCTTACTTATGACATTGGAAAGTAGATTCATATGGACAAGAAGGCCGAAATTCAGATCTTGGATATTTGAAATTAAATATTTATAACAATTTAAAGATTGAGCTCCTAAGAGAAAGCAAAATGTGTCTATTTTTTAAAAATTGCATAACTTTTGCTTGAAAAATAAATTTGAAGTGATTCCAAGAGAATATTGAAGCATGGATATCAGTATTGGGTTCCAAAATTCCTCCCAAGATAATTTCACACCCATTAAGCCCTCAGAAAATTCTACTATGACGCATGGAGATGAAGAATTGCAGGATGATATATCAAAATTACGGGACCAAGTGCAACAAATTTCACTCTAAAAAAGAGAAACCAAAGATGAAATAAAAGGGACTAGATGGCTTAAAATAATAAATGGAAGGTTTTAAGGATGGCATGGAAGCTAATATGGATGGTTTTAAAGCATACATAGAAGGTTTGAAAGAAGGTTTGGCAAAGTTATTGCAAGAAAGGCTCCCCGGTGGTGCCAAGGTAACCCATGAAAATCATGAGGAGGAGAAATGAAATATGAATTATGATTTTAGAGACTTCAATGTTGGGTTTAAGATTCACCACATTCCAAAGATAAATATGAGTAAGTTTTATGGAAAGGATCTAGTAGCATGGATACTACAGATGTAGCAATATTCAGATATCCATAATGTGTAACACACACAAAAGGTATGCATTACAACTTTATGTTTATAACCCAATCAGTTTATATGGTATCGATGGATTAGTTCTCGTAAAACAATTGTCACTTGGTCAATTTTACAGAGGAAATGATAGAAAATTATGAGGATAAAAAGAGAAACACCTTATTTATCCAATTGATAAATCTTAAATAAAAGGGTTCAATGGTGACACACATTGAGGACTTCCAAAAATTGAATATTAGGGTAAATGATATTCCAGAGGAGCATATGATTGATGTATTCATAGGGACCTTAAAGGATAACATCCAACATGAGGTTCGCATTTGGGAACCTGGTTCATTGGAGAATGCATTTAGGGTGACAAGAAAAGTTGAAAGCAAAATTATGGCAACAAGGAATTCTACCACTCAAACTATAAAGATGGAAGTGTTGATGCTTCTAGCCTTCCACAACCTACAAGTTTGACACCACAAAAATTGGAGGAAAAAAAGAGAAAAAGGGATTTTTTATAGTTGTGATAGAAAATACACTAAAGGTCATAACTAAGAAGAAATTATTTTACATAGATTGTGAAGAGGAGGAAGAAAAGGAACAAGAAATTTCAAAAGAAGAGGACATACACCACAAACCAATCCTAGAGCAGGAATTACCTCTCCTCAAACTCTCAATATAGAAGGATATATCAATAATAAACATGTAATAATGTTGATTGATTCGGGTAGTACCTGTAATTTTATTCATTGGAAGATAGGAAATGAATTAAATTTCTTCCTATATCCAACACTAGAGTGCCAAGTGATGGTTGCAAATGCAGGAACTATAAATTGATTTAGAAAGTGACATAATATCAAGTTATCCATGGGATAATATGTATTGAATAATCCAATTCTTTCCATTCCAATGGGTGGTGTTGATGTTGTACTAGGAGTCCAATGGTTACAATCTTTGGGTACGATAGCTTTTAAATTTCAAGAAATTTTCTTGAATTGTTTTTGGGAAGGAAAGGAATTTGAATTAAGGGGTATCGCAAGGAAAATAGGAAATATAATAAGCTCTAATGGCAGGACAAAGCTTCTAAAGAAATAACAATGGGGCATAACTACACAATTATGCTCACTAGAGGTTCAAGCATCTAAATCATCTAGTTCTCTAGATCTCCAAAAAGCCTTGTACAATCATTCCAATGTATTTGAGACTCCAAAATGCCTCCCACCTATTCGTGATCATGATCATGCTATTCATTTGATTCGAGTCAGTGTTCCTCCAAACATCATGCCTTATAGATATCCTTAAGCCCAAAAGAGTGAAATTGAATGTATGGTTACAGAAATGATAGAGGCCAGTATAATTCAACCTCTAAATGTTGTTTATTTGCTCCAGTATATTGGTTCACAAGAAGGATGGATCATGGCACATGTGTCCAAATTATATGGAGCTCAATAAGCTCACCATTAAAGATACATTTCCCATTCCTGTCATTGATGAATTATTGGATGAATTACATGGAGCAATTTACTTCACCAAGTTGGATCTTTGTTCAGGATATCATCAAATAAGAATGAAAATTGAAGACATTCTGAAAACAACATTTAGAACTCATGAGGGTCATTATGATTTTTTGGTCATGCCTTTTGGCATTACCAATGCACCTTCTACATTTCAAGGTTTTATGAATTCCATTTTCAAACCCTTCCTTAGAAATTTTTTCTTAGTTTTTTTGTTATGATATACTAATCTACAATAATTCTTGGAAGGATCATGTTCAACATGTTGACAGGGTGCTCAAACTATTAGAGTGTTGAGAAATATAGGGCATTTGCATTAGGTGATTTCTCTTTTCATTAGGATCTTCTTCTTCTTTCGTTATTAATGTTTTTCTTCATAAAAAACTAATCAATACATAAACATAAGTAGACAAGAGACACAACATGTAGGCTATGAGTCGGGACCAAAAACTCTCACTCTTTGAGAGGAAAAACTGCACAAAATTCTTTTTGTAGAGATTCCAATTGACAAAGACGAAGATGAAGACCCTTGATCTAGTTGCCACTCCAAGAAAAAGACACTACTTCTCCTTTTCTTCTTCGTCCTTATTCAGCACCTGTCAACACTGATATATTCTTGTTTTCATGAGATCTCCCTTTCATGAGACCTTCTTGTTGTCACCAACATAGAACCAAACTATATTGATCATCATCAATTAGCACCAATACCTTTTTCACTATACCGAGATCATTGTACTAAGATGGCTTAGGCACTGAATAAATCTTAGATAATTCTAAGACTATTCATACACTAATATATGAGCTCCTAAACTGTAGCCATCCGAGCCTTCTTTACCCAAAAAATAAATCTGAATTACCCCATAAAAGAGATTCGAGTTACTGTGGTAACTCACCCAAAATAGAGATATGAAATGCTTGGTGACCAAATTATAGCTGTTGTTCTACATCCGAAAATATCCAAATTGTATGACTATAATTCCTCACCGAAACCTCAGAGGAATCCAAGCTTTTGGACTATGGAAATGTGAGGAGCCTAGCCTCCTTTATATAGTTGTTCGTCCATATATTGAGCTGACCTGAGCATGTGAACCGGTTTGTCTATTTATGTGAGCCTACATGAACAATATATATATATATATATATATATATATATATATATATATAAGGCTGACCATGAAGAGAGGAGGATTGTGCTTGTCTTTTGGAGGGCTTCTAGACAACTTATAGACTCATATACATTTTACATAGGATCAAAAAGAGCTCTTCATACATTACATTAATTATTTTACTCTGAATGACAAATCCTAATGCTCTTAAATGAGAGCCATATATAAAATCACTTGCGCATGAAACCCATGAAGCAAGGCTTACAAAAATAATTTTATTACATCATTTATACAAGTCACAATTGCATGTCATTATGAAGATCAAACCTAGTTACTTTTAAACACTCCCACTTAACTAGAGAGGTATTCATAATGGTACTTGGTCATTCTCAATCTGAAGAATTTCTCATAAGAAGAATCAGATTGGTAACCCATCTGTATAGCATCATAACAACCGGCATTGTCACATAGAAAGGCCTTGACTAACAACTCCATATCTCTGCGAGATATTGAGCCCCAATGTTGGTGAGACCAATGATTCATAGACACCTTCATCATTGTCTCTCTTGGAACATACCCCACCTGGGTTCTCTCAGAGTATGTCGAGGACTATTCTTATCTTGGATTCACATTCCTCAAAGAATATCAGTCCTTCCACGACTAGTCTTATCTTGGATGCCCTAATTCATCCTCAAAGAGTACCAGATGCCATATGATTACCCAATCCCCCATTCTATCTTCCTAGGTGAATACCATATGTCTATCTCTCCCTCTCAATTAGGGAGGACATGTACTCATTCCTAAGTCTCCTCTTGGCTTAGGAATTTCCAAGTTTATACCAAGTAAGAAACTTGTTTCCAGGCTCCCTCTTAACAAGGGACCCATAACAACTCTTTAGGAAATAATGGGACATCCAGCTGCTCTGAAGAACACCTTCCTTAGTTGTCGTGATTTTCTTCTTCATTATGGAGTCTTCATATTTTTGGATCTATTCATAGGGTACAAACCACCCATTACTTTCATCTACGAGTCATGTCATCATTTTATCAGAGAGTGATCTACCATTCTTCTCATCTAGCCTAGCTTCATGTCATGCTGCTATATCCATACCATATTCCTTCAGGGATATTTCATCTTATCACATGGTTATCAACTATGGAAGATATGTACTTCCCTTTGGTAGCCCTACATAATCTCATCCAAATATTATTCAATTATACACATGAATACTTAAATTAAAATTACCTTTGTGATGGTCTTTCATCATGACATCTTCCTGTAGGTATCAACATCCTGCATACATGTTGAAATATCTCCCAAAGGTATCCATTGTCAAGCGCCTCTATATTTTTCAGACTTTCATAAGAATCTTCATATATTTCTGGGAGATTTCCTAGTCAAGTATTCTTGGTCCTCAAGATGTTGATTTCCTTTACCATGGTTGCATATTTCATGATATCTTCCTTGATTTATTCACATATTTCATTCCCAAAAGATTCCAGTCAGATTTCCTTGATTGTGGTCAACCACCTCATAATTCATATGAAGACATATTATGTTGATTTCATCTAGTGTGAACCATGCCTTCCAACAATCTTTAGTTGGAGGATATTTCTTTCCTTTGATCATGCTTCTTAAGATAGAAGTAGTGATCCAGGTTACCTGCAACTATATGAAATGACAATATAATATTAAATAAAAGCATACATACCTCATTTACCTTCAGGTCATCTAGGCTTCTTTCAGCAACTTCCTTAATTGAAGTGTCTTCAACCCCTTGATCTGATTCATTTCTTATGCCATCATATCATCATTCCATGAATTCCACAAGTTGGAGTTCTTGATGAAACACTTGCTTCCTCTCTATATAGGTGAACCCTTCGATGAAGATTCCATTAGATAATCTTGAGGATATTGCATATACTTATTCGACATATGTTTCCTTTTGATGTATGATGGGCCTTGTCTGGGATGAATTCCTTTCCTTCAATATACAATGAGGTTCCCACGAGCTATATCCTTCATATTTTGCTGCCATGGATTTTGTTCCTTCTGTCCTTCATGATTTCCCATGGTGATGTCACGAGATCTTGTTTCTAATACTTTCATGATTCCGCATTGAATCTTGTTATTTATTATATCCATATCCTATAACAAAAGACTTAGGAGATATTCCAAGACCTTTTGTGAGGGAGACTATCTCAATCATGGCTGAGATCTCTTACTCCTTTCCTTGGTCTTCTTCAACTTCCTCCATCTTCCCACTGATATGAGTTTCCCTTTTTATTTTTATTTTTGTAATGTTCATAACTTTTCCATAACAATGAATATTATCTATGTTGTTTTGTATTATCTGAAGACCAAACTTCCCTTTCCTTTCTGCAAATGTTTGAGTCCTTTAACCTTCAACACTTTTTCCCACAACTTTTCCTTTTCTGTCTTGCATAGAAAACACAAGTTTTTGAATGAGGTAACTTTATTGTATCATGGAAATTTTTTACCTTCCTCATCAGTTAAAACAATGGTGATTATCTTTTTATCATTTCTTCTAGATCTCACGGTTGAGATTCTATGAAGATATTCCTTCAATTTTATGTAGATCATGTCTAAGTGATACGACCTTCTTTATTGCATCTTCAGAGAATATTTCTTCTAGATTATCATATATATCTTTGATGTCTCCACTCCTACTACATAGGGATGAGGGGACCTTTGACTGATTTCATAAGAATCCTTTGAGCCCTTTGATCTATTTACATGTATTCAAATAATGCTTGACCTTTGGAGACTTTTCCATAAATATGATCAATAAATTCACTTTCTTCAAGGATTACGTCTATCCTCATTTTTATATGAAAGAAACTTCGATGACCCAACCAAATTATATATCTCCTTGCAAATACGAAGTCATTTTACAAAATTTATTAAAGAATGAAACATACTCACTTGACAAGTGAAGATGAAATCTTCAACTTAATAACTTTGATGGTGGTTTAAGAGTATGTATTGGTGCTTCCTTTTGGATGGTCTTCTTCCAAATGAAAGACCCTTATTTAGTAAAAAATATTTATCCTTCAGATCTGGCTGCCTTTGTTGATGGTGATTGTTGAGGATCATTTGATGCTTCCTCATAAGATCTTCTTTAAGGATAAAGAAGTGGTCCTTGCTTCAATGAGAGGGAACCTGTCTTATAACCTTTGAAGATGATTACCATACCCTTTAGCTGTAGTAGCACTGAGAGTGTGTGGATCTACACTGAACTGTGGTCTTCATCATAACACCAAAATGTATCTTGATGTACCCTTATCTGAACTTGATTAGTGTGTGTGCACTGAGACATAGATACTTTATTTCAAAACTCCGGTCACTGCAATTTCACCGAATCTAAGATTATGTATGAGTTGTATGTAAGTGATATGATCCGAGAATGTATCACTGTATCATTACCAAGAATGTGAAGTCTGAACTGTGTTCTTCGGACTGTAATTGACCTCTGAAAATCTCAGAGAATTCGACTTGTATTAACCCATCTAAACTATACCAAGAAAACTTCATTGTGTTATAGTGCCGAAACGGTGAGGAGATTTCATTGTGGTGTCAAAACTTCTTTTGACCGAGCTGAGTTAACATCCAAATAGTTGATTGTGATCTAATCCTTGAGTGTCTCTTAGATTCTATGCCCTTCCTTGATTATCACCTTAGCTCTGATTCCATGTTGATAAATATATGGCATTTTCATTAGGTGATTTCTCCTTTCATTAGTGACTATTTGTGAATTTTTAGATTAGGTTATTCTTCTTCTTTCATTATTAGTGTTTTTCTTCATCAACCAATAACTGATAAATATAAATAAGTAGACCAGAGACACAACTTGTAGGCTATGAGCCACGACATAAACCTCTCTCTCTTTTAAAGGAAAACCCATACAAAATTATTCTTATAGAGATTCCAATTGACGAAGACGAAGACGAAGACCCTTGACCTCGTTGCCACTCCAAGACCAAGACACTACTTCTCCTTTTATTCTTCATCCTTCTTCAGCTCCTATCAAAACCAAGATATTATTTTTGTCATGATATGTTCCTTTCATGAGACCTTCTTGTTGTCACCAACATAGAACCGAACTACACTGGTCATCATCAAGTAGCACCGAGACCTTTTGCACTATACCGAGATCATTGTACTGACATTCCTTAGGGACTGAATATATCTCAGATAGTTCTGAGACCTATTCTTGCACTAAGATCCGATATCCTCAACTGTAGCCATCTGAGCCTTCTTTACCCAAAATAGAAATCTGAATTACCCCATAACAGAGATCTGAGTTACTATGGTAACTCACCCAAAACAAAGATTTGAAATTATTGGTGACCGAACTCATTAGTGTTGTTCTACATCCAAAAATATCTAAACTATATGACTGTGATTCCTCACCGAAACTTTGGAGGAATCCAAGATTCTGGACTATGGAAATGTGAGGAGCCTAGCCTCCTTTATATAGTTTTTCATCCATATATTTGAGACGAATTGAGCATGTGAATCGGTGTGTCTATTTATGTGAGCCGACATGAACATTATATATATCTTTGAGGCTAACCATGAAGAGAGGATTATTGTGCTTGTCTTTTGGAGGGCTTCTAGACAACTTATAGATTCATATGCATTTTACATAGTGATCAGTTGCTCAAAAATGAAAGTTTTCGGAATGGTGTGGAACTTGAATGACCGCATAGATCTCGTTGTTCTGAATCTGGAGCAACTTGTTTTGCAGAAAACCAACACCGTATGCTCCCAAAAATGAGTTTTGTTCATTTTCCCAAATAGGAAATTTTTTAAAAAATGACAGCTAACTGGGCAAAATTTTGGGCCAGTGGTAGGCTGTCACGTTGCCTCTTGTGATTGGTTGAAAATCATTTTTTGGGCCTACCAAAACCTGACATGTGGCAGTCCCTAAATATTGTTTGTTTGGTGTTTTTTGGTTGGTTGGTTGTGGCCAACCACATGCTGCCACGTGGTCCAACTGGAGGCCACCACGTGGCAAGACGGGGGCCACCAAACATTGGTTAAGGTATAATTTAACACTCCGAAAGAATCGACACAAGATCCTCTTCACTAACAACCGAACGTCTTAACAGTTGGACCACGTTGTTCCTTGTTAATCCATACCACACAAACACTATATAACGTTTATGGTGGCAAACTATGGGGTAAGGGGCCAGGGATTAGCCCCAACCTCCAACAAAATCATGATATGATCGTTGGTCGGAACCAAGGGCGTGGAGGCATGGCCCCGAAATTTTTAATTAATTTTTTTAATCAAACACGTTTATTATGGTTAAAAATTCAGATTTATAGAGTTATTGGGAATTTTAACTGTCCGAAAATTTCACCTGGAATTCCGCAAAAAATGGTGCTCGGTTAGCGGATTACGGGGTGAATTTGTAGGCCAGTTCTAGATTTTGGGGAATTTGTAGAGTGACTAGTAGCAAGCTAGAGAGGCTCATAACTTCTTTAGTTTTTTACCAATTTTGGAGCATAAAGTGGCTAGATAGGCATTTTTGATAGCTCTGAAGCTAATGGAACAAATTTTGAAGCCATTTGAGCATTTTAATTGCATGTAATCATCATTTTTAGCATAATGATATAGGGCCAAGCCATTGGAAGCTGGACCAAGGAGACGTTGCCCAGGAGGGGTAAACCCCTTCATCACTTGCTGTGTTGTGGTTATTTTTATGGTGTATTTGTATTCTGTTTCTGCTATTTCAGAGTTTAAATTCATGCTTTATGTGTTTAAGAATTTAACATAAAGGCTCATAAAACTCAATTTTTAACACTTGCAATTTACACATCCTCAAGCACATTTACATTAATATCTCATACAGATCAATTTTGGTATCAGATCCTAGGTTTTCTTGTTGCCTTAAGGATTTAATTGTTTGCAAGTGTGTGTGATGCTTACAAGGTTGAAGCTCAAGAGAGGAGAAGGAAACTTTGTGGTTGCAAGTTCTCAAGTTAGGTCAAGGACAAGGAGAGAATTTTTTCCACAATCTCCACCACAAATTCTTCCTCAAATTGCAGTTGAAGCTTCAGAAAGTATGTCACATGAAGGAGAGCCTGAAAATATGCCAGAGGATGAAAAATCCTTCAGGAAAACATTCTTTGATATGACAAGAATGGTGAAAGTTACCTATGAGGAGACAAGCACAAGGATGCAAGGTGAGAGCTTCAATATTCCAAAGGGAGACAAATATTCAAAAGGAGAAGAAGGAGATGGAGACAAGCCACCAAAAGGTAATGGGAATGGTGAAAAACCACATTTGACACCACAATTCTCCTCATCAACACCTTCACCATCATATTCTTCCACAACAAGCCCTTCATAAACACCTCCACAATCTCCAAAAGGTCACAATAAAACTCCATTTTTAAAGATTGAAATTAAGTTTGATTTGCCTATGTATGATGGAGAGGTAGATGCTGAAATATTAGACAATTGGGTACATAATCTTGAAGTATATTGTAGGATACAAAGAATTAAGGATGATGACACCAATATTCAACTTTCTTCACTAAGACTGGAAAGTGCAACACTTTTTTGGTGGGAAGCCAAAACTCAAGAGGACACGAAGAAACATTGTAAGGTTTAACCTCTTGGAATGATTTTGTTTCTACCTTAAGAAGAAAATTTTATCCATTAGCATACATGAAAGATGATATAATGGACTGGAAAAACTTTAGGCAAGGTAAAGGACAAAGTGTGCAAAGTTATACTCAAGAGTTTAGGAGAAGAGCACTAACTTTGGGTGTAGATTTGAAATCTCAAGAAACTTTGCTAAAGTACATTGGAGGTTTGCATAGTTACCTAAGACATGATATTCTCATGTTTAATCCTTCAAATTTAGAAGAAGTATGTGTACAGGCCACACATATAGAGGCAAGAGGGAAACATGTTTCAGAGGAGACAAATGAGGATACCTTTAAGTCTAAAGAGAAAGGAAAGGGTGAGTTCAAGGGTAAAGGTAAGAAGAATGATTCCATCAAGATGGAGAAAGAAAAAATCACATGAAAACCTTGTTCCAAAGATGGTCATGATGAAGATCATCGTTGGAAACTTCATCCAGAGATGAGACCCAACGAGCTTAAAAACAAGGAGAAGGAGAAGACAACTACAACAATAACACATGATTTAGGTTCTGATTTTGGAGATTAAACAAAGATCACCGTAATGGGTTTGAAAGATAAGGAAATTACAAGTACTATTTCTTCAAGTTTGTCTTAGTAGTACTCAATATGATGAAACAAGAATTGAGCTTTTCCATGTTAGATTTATTTCAAAGCATACCAAGATTGACACCCTATTTAATAGTGGTTCACAAGTAAACCTTATTTCTAAATACTTAGTCAAGAAGTTGAATTTAGAAACCATTTCTCATCCAAGACCTTATCCTTTAGGTTGGATATGTAAGAATGCAAATTTTCAGGTGACGAGGAAGTGCATACTTAGATTTGAAATCACTGAAAACTTTCTTGATGAAGTTGAACTTGATGTTGTTGCGCTTGATATTTCTAGTATTGTTTTGGGTAGCCCATATCTTTATTATAGGAGAGAAATATTTCATCGCCATGAGAATAAGTATCACTTGTTCAAGAATGGAATTGAATACATTGTTAGAGTGCATAGTAAGAAGATGAATTCATCTCTTATGCATGTTGGACAAATGAAGGAAATTGTGAATGCTAGTCAAAATTTGCTTTGTTAATGTTCAACCATTAGGATGTTGTGAATGAGGCCTTTGAAGGTGATGCATCAAATGAAAATTATAAATTCATTGAGGTTTCTAATGGTTGTAATACAAATTTTCAAGAGTCTAACACGTTTCCTCCAAAAAGAGTTCAGCAACATGTGGTAAAATTGCAGCAGCATGCATCATTTTTGAGTAGTGATGTGAACAAGATGTCAGTGCAAGAGAGTGAAACGGTCAAAGAGCAAGCGTCAAAACAATTTTACAAAGAGGGCATTGAGTTCAAAATTTCTTCTTGTGGGTTTCACAAAGTATTGTCTTTTAAATGGTATGTTTCATGGAGATGGCGATCACATTTGGTCAAGAGTCAAGCCAAGCACGAGGCAAGACAAGCTGAACATTGTCATGTCGACAATGTTCGAAGTGAGAATAATTTCAAGTTGTTTAAGTTTTCTTTGATTGACGACCGAGGAGGGAACCTGTTTATTTCTTCAAGGACAATTTGTTGTTCTATAAATTCTTGGAAATTGCTGCAAGATGGTATCTACAACAACAAGACAAGGTCCCCAAATTTGAGGAAAAAGATTAGTTTTCATGAAAATCTCAAATTGTTGAATTCAAAAAAATTCCAGTGGATTGAGATTGGAAGGGTGAGGCGGTTGTACCCTCATCCAAATGTTCAGTAATAAAAGAGCTTTTAGGGTCCAAAATATTTGAGTGGGAAGGTGTGATCAAGTGCTCAAAACTGAAAGTTATCATAATGGTGTGGAACTTGAACGACTGCGTATATCTCGTCGTTCTGAATCCGGCGCAACTCGTTTGACGGAAAACCGACACCGTATTTTCCCAGAAACAAATTCTGTTTGTTTCCTTGAATAGGAAGAAAATTCAAAAATGAAAACTGACTGAGAAAAATTTTGGGCTAGTGGCAGGCTACCATGTGTCCTCTTGTGATTGGTCGAAAGTAAATTTTTTTGGGCCTACCACAACCTGACACGTGGTAGGCCTTGAATGGTGTTGGTTTGGCATTTTTTTTTGGTTGGTTGGTGTCCAACCACATGATTCCACGTGGCCCAACTGGAGGCTACCACGTGGCAGCACGAGGGCCACCAAATTGGTTAAGGTCTGAGTTAACACTACGTAGGAATCGACACCAGAACCTATTCACTAATAGCGCAACGTCTTAACCGTTAGGCCATGTTGTTCCTTGTTAATCCATACCACATAAACACTATATAACGTTTATGGTAGCAGACTATGGGGTAAGGGGCCAGGGCTTAGCCCCAGCCCCCCAACAAACTCACGATATGACCACTGGCCATAATCAAGGGTGTGGAGGCATGGCCCCGAAATTTTTAATCAAACAAAATTTTAATTAAACACGTTTATTGTGGTTAAAAATTCATACTTATGGCATTATTGGGCATTTTAACTATTCGATAATTTCGCCCAGAATTCCACAAAAATGGCGCTCGGTTAGTGGATTATGGGCCGAATTTATAGGACGGTTCTAGATTTTGGGGAATTTGTAGAGTGACTAGCAGAAAAGCTAGAGATGCTCATAACTTCTTTAATTTTTGACCAATTTGGGAGCAGAAAGAGGCTAGACAAGAATTTTTGATAGCTCTGAAGCTAATGGAACAGGTTTTGAAGCCATTGCGCATTGTAAATGTATGTAATCACCATTTTGAGCATACTTATATAGGGCCAAGCCATTGGAAGCTAGACCAAGGAAATGTAGCCCAAAAGGGGTGAACTCCATCACTTGTTGTGTTGTGGTTATTTTTATGGTGTATTTGTCTGCTGTTTTTGCTATTTCAGAGTTTAAATTCATGCTTTATGTGTTTAAGAATTTAAAATAAAGGCTCATAAAACTCAATTTTTAACATTTGAAATTTACATATCCTCAAGCACATTTACATTAAGATCTCATACAAATCACATAGGCTCAAGAAGAGCTCTTCATACATGAAATTAATTCTTTGACTCTAAATGAAAAATCATAATGCTCTTAAATGAGAGACATATATGAAATAACTTGCTCATGAAACCCATGAATCATGGCTTACAAAAATAATTTTATTACATCAATTAGACAAATCAAAATTGCATGTCATTATGAAGACCGAACCTAGTTACTTTTCAACATGGAGGAGAAAAAATTATATCCAACCTCCAAATGTTTCTTTGGAGTAAAGGAGGTGGTAGATCTAGGTCATATTGTATCTCATGAGGGTGTTAAGGTAAACCCTAACAAAATTAAATCTATTAAGGAATGGAAAATCCCCACAACCATAAAGCATCTGTGAGGATTTCTCAAGTTGACAGAGTATTATCTCAAGTTTGTTAATAATTATGGGAGAATAGCAGCACCTCTAACAACATTACTGAACAAATATTCATTTTCTTGGACTATAAAAGCAACTAAGGCCTTTGAACATCTTAAAAAGGCAATGTGCCAAGCACCGGTCTTAACCACTAGAATTCACAAAAACCTTTATTATGGAATGTCATGCCTCAGGAAATGGAATTAGAGTTTTTTTAATGCAAGAAGGAAGACCCATTGCTTTTGAAAGTTTTCCAATTAAAGGAAAGTATTTACACAAACCTATTTATGAGAAGGAAATGTTGGCAATACTACATTCACTTAAGCAATGGTGACCGTACCTAATGGGAAGATACTTCAAGGTAAAAACAGATCACAACAGTCTTAAATACTTCTTAGAATAAATATTATATTGAGAAGAGTAGCAAAAATGGGTGACAAAGATGTTGGGTTAAGACTTTGAAATCATCTACAAAAAAGGGAAGCAAAATGTTGTTGTAGATGCACTCTCAAGAAAGGATGAGGATGTGGAATATTTTTTTGTTCCATTTCTATTATCCAACTAGATTGGATAACCAAAGTAAGGGATGAATGGAAGGATGACGAAGAAGTGTGGGAACTCATTCAAAAGTTGCAACAAGATCCCAATACATCTGATACATTTAACTGGAAAAATTATTCATTATGGTACAAAGATTGCTTATACCTTTGTAAAAATTCCCAACTCAAACAAAATATTCTCCTTGAATTTCACACCTCTCCCTTAGGAGGCACTTATGATATTTATAAACTTACCACAAGGTTAAGAATGATTTTTTTTGGGATGGCCTTAATTATTATATACAAAAGTTTGTGGTGAAATGTTTGTTTTTCCCACAAAATAAAGTTGAGACAATTAAGACATCAGGTTTGTTACAACTCTTATACATTCCAAGTCTACGTTGGGAGGAGTTGTCAATGGATTTTATCACAAGTTTACCCAAGTCCGAAGGAAAGAGTTTCATCATGGTGGTAGTTTATATACTTACTAAGTATGCACATTTTTGTGCATTATCTCATCCATTTAAATCCAATACAGTTGCTACTGCTTTTATGGAAATAATTCAAAAGCTACATGGAAACCCAAATATTATTGTAAGCGACAGATATCCCATTTTCATTGGAATTTTTTGGACGAAATTATCTTCTTTTCTGGGTACTCAATTAGCTCATAGCTCATCTTATCATCCTCAATCTGATGGGAAAACTGAGATATTGAACAAATGTTTGGAAGGATATATTTGTTCCTTTGTATCTGATAAACATAAACAATGAGTCAAGTGGTTACATATGGTTTAATGGTGGTATAACACTTCCTTCCATACTATAGCAAAAATGACCCCATTTATGGCACTTTATGGATATCATCCACCATCCATCATCCATCACATAATATTTAAGAGAAAATTGTAAGGTTGAAGTAGTGGAAGATCACATTGAGTATCAACAACAATTTCTCCAAGTCCCAAAGGATAACCTCACTTTGGCGCATAATCAAATGAAACAACAAGAAGATCAACATCCCCCCGAAAGAAGTTTTAATGTAGGCGACTGGGTATTTTTACGGCTACGACCATACAAACAAATTTCCCTCAAGCAAGCTAAGAAGGATAATAAATTATCACCAAATTATTATGGTCCTTACAAGGTGTTACAAAATATTGGTACTATTGCATACAAATTGGAGCTTCTTGCATTTTCCCGAGTGCACCCAGTTTTCCATGTTTTGTGCTTAAAGAAGGTTATAGGCGACAAGCTCCCAGTTCAAACAATATTTCCAGAACTTGACGAGGAAGTAAAAATCATATTGGAACCTAAAGTAGTCACGGAAAAAATAACTTGATAACTATGAAATCGATCAATTTCAGAGTATCTCATGAAGTGGAAGAACTTACCCGCTGAAGATTCCACATGGGAGAATGAGAATTTTATACAAAAGCATTCATAACTACTCAAGCATTCATGACAACAGTTTTTTGAAGGAGAGGGGCATGTTAGGTCCCTATAATAATAGTGTATTCCTTTATTGTTATCGTTAGTGTATCCCCCTTATTGTTATTGGTGTGCGTCCCCATATTGTTATTATCTTGCCCCATAGAAACCCACTATTTTTATTGTTGTGCCCTTACATTATTATTTTTATGTCAGCTCGGATTATATTGTGACCCCTTATAATCCTATATACAGAAAGGAGGTTTTTTCATTTGAATTATCCAAGAATTGTTCATTTATGTAATGTAAATAAGGTTTCCCCCTTGAAGAGGATAATTTTTAAGTTGGTGATCTATCTTTTCTTCTATTTTGTGAGCTAGTTGCATAACACACCCTTTAATAATTGAACTGTAAATTGATCAAACAAAGGTAGAGAGAATTGAACAACAAGAGTGGAACCTGTTTCCAAGAGTAAATGTGTTGAGGGGGTTGGTACCACTTGGTGCTACAGTATCCAAGAGAGGCACTCAAAACACCAATAAAGATAACCAAGCAATATCATATGAATGCATATGGAGAGGAGTGAGCCAAAAAACCAGAGGAAACTACCCATCACATGCTCATAAAAGATCCCACCTTTGATAATCATGAAAAAAATATGGGTCTAATAAATAAGGAAATGATGAATGATAAAGGTATGGTACTTCCGAAACGAAGAGGTGTATTTTTACAATTATATATGAAAAATTGCATGAGAAAGAAATTATGAAATTTGAAAGATTCGTATGAGTGGAAATTGAGAGGGATTAAACTTATATTATTCTTGGAGGTTAATTAACATAAATAAAATAATTTATTTATTGTATTTTGAAAGAGGTGAGGAGAACCTTTGTGATAGGTAGGATGCCCCTTTTTCTAATGAATCAACCTTATCATTGTATTTGAGAAGGATATGATAAAGTTTAATTTCTTCAAAATTCAAAGTCCCTTGCTAGACTCTAATGATGTTTCGATCCATTATCATATAATTTATTTCCTTACAATATTACATTGCTTTAACGATGATCTCTAAGTCCCTTCGAACCAATAAAATTTTCATCTGTCATGTGATTTCCAATCGTAGCCACATGAATAAAGAAAATTATTTGGCTTCACTATTAGATGTGTGCCATAAGCCCTAAGAAAAGTTAGTTATTTTCCATCAAGTTTAATTAGGACCATCTTGCTCCTACCTTACCTTCTCTACCATGTTAATATAACTCTATATCTATGGTTTTATTAGTCAAGTTTTCCATCTAGGTAAGTTTGGGCAACCACTAGGCAACAAACACCACACATAAATGACAAGTGGCCACTTGGCCATTTTGGTTATATTGCATAACCAAAATGCCATAAAAAATTTGAATTTCAAGTATTATCACCCTTTGAAACCAATTATCTTGTAGTTATCAGCCAACATGTTTGAATACACATAGTTCTTGAAGACAAAGTGTTCATGGATTAGATGTGGGATGAACAAATTTGGTTCTCACACGACCTATAATTTTCCATTGTTTTAAGTAGTGAAAATATGTCTCTATGGTTTTCTTGAGTTGATAATATTCTATAAGATTGATAGATGTATTCTTGGGAGGAACCCAACTACAACTAATTCAACAATCTATATTATTAGAATGGTTACAAATGTAAACACATAATGAATTTTCTTATTGTGCACATAATTTCCATTTGCAACAAGAAAACTAGTGATAAATTTCTTTTAGACTTGTGTGTAATATCATCACTTACCTCAAAAGTTTGCATATAATATTTCTTATAGACAAAACATTTTTCATAGATTTTTTTTGTATAATATCATCATGTAATAGGCAATGTGATGTTCCCATCTTATACAACAAATCACCATATTGATCCACCATTGGTTTTGTCAGATTATTGAGATGTTTAAATAACTACGTCATATTGAAGTTTAAACCTATCCCTAGGAAGGAAAGGCTAAAGTGGTCAAAATCCCTAGACTTGTGCCCATGTGTAAGAATGATATTGAATTAAACTGGGAGAATAATGACACCACTAATAACATCTTCCTTCTTACCTATCTTTGGTATCAGAGTCTTTTCATTATCCAAATTATCATGCACAATGCTCATATAAGTGTTAGGATGCCTTTTTGAATTCAATTTGTGGGCATAATACATATTATGACAACTTGCAATATAGCTTTCTTTCTTCCTCTGTATTTAACCCCAAGGAGAACACCTCACATAAAACACTTGGAATACTTTCCCATGATCCATGGATGGTAAACATGGTAATTTTTTGACTTTGCCTACAAATTTTAACTTTTGAGTGGATCAAGAGAGTCATGCATGTGATATCCCCAACACTGGGGGAGAAATTTCATGTCTAGCTCATAACCACTTAAGCTAACCCTCAAGACCTTATTTTCCATATAATTATGATGGGATATTTAAATTTTCCAGAATTTCTCTACTTCAACTAGATCAATGGTGGCCCTATATTTTTTGGTGAATGGGAAAAAGTCATTACACCTTAAAGGAAGAAGTTATTTGTGATCACAACACTTGGAAATTAATTTCTCATTACTCTGATAAAAAGGGATCGTAACACTAGAATGAGACCCAATCTAAACATGTCCTCATTAAGCATTCCGAGTAGTGAATCCCATGTCATATTTGAAGGTAATGATTATAAAGGTACCTTTGTTCCATCCTAATGTATTAAATGTGTTGGAATATATATAGCCTTATTTGAATTTGATCCACATTCTTAGGAACACTAACCATTATTGCAATACTATTTGATTTTGATTTTAGTAATCCACTATTATCGTTCATTATGTTTGAATCATAATTTTTATGGCTATCCTCATAGTGGTATAAAGTGCTCCTTTTTAATCCATAATCCCGGTACCCTACATTTTGATAGACATCAAAGATATTAAAATTCATCTTAAGAATATATCTCTTATTTTCTCTCTATGGTTTGTAATATCAAAATAAAAGTATTGACATTATTTCCATGAATTCCCTCATTACCTTTATAAAAATATTTCCCTTTTTCATCAACCTCCAAGACCACTCCATATGAATTAAGAACCAATTCATCATCATTAAAACATTTGTAAACATTTTATTTGGGGCACATTTTGGTGTCTTATTGTTGTGGCCATCAAAATATTTGACATTTATGGATGTCAAGGTTTGAAACACCACATTTGTTGTGGCCATCATATGAAAGAAACATTTGTCATGTTGATCACCTTTTGAAACACCACCTCTTTTTTGTAACATTTTAGAAAAGTTTATACTCTTTTTAACTCAATTGTGAATAACATTTTCAAATTTTTGCTTTTCACAATACATGTTAACCACTAAATGTCATTTTTACCCAAAATTATTTCAAAATACATTACTTATGTATTTAAACTTCAAGAACCTGCCTCTTTTCTTTCTAGGTATGTTCATCATGTTGGTTGTAATGAATTTGTTTGTCTCTTCCATCAAACATATTATATTAACATAACACCTACACATTGATATATTCATTACAAAGAAAGTATAAATTTTCAATAGAAGATATATTGAACAAAATTGAATGTATACAATAAACAAATAGAAAATTGTATGAAATAGGTTTTATTTATTGTCTTGTTATTGTTTTTATAGACAGATTCGATAAAAATTTTGGGTGGAAATGGATCTGTGATTTTCTTTTCGGCATCCACCTCAAGTTGGTGGTTAGGGTTTACTGCAGGAGGCTTTATACAAAATTTGGAGAGCAGTATGTTTTTGTCTCTGCCTCACCACTATCCTGCCTACGCTTATGAACACTATATATCGATTGGTGTATAGCCTTGCCTTGTGTCAGCCAATTTCCACTCCTTACCAGTCCTTGGAGATCCACTTAGTGTGGCTTTGGTTACATGAGAATGAAGATCGGTGTTGAGATGGAGGAGGATATTATGGACCATTCTACCGACCCACTTGATTGAGTTCTTGTATGGACATAATCGCCACATCAGAATCTGGGAATGGAGCGCTCTCTGCCACTTGGCTCCCTGGACGTAGGGATTTATTCAACATTCTATAATCCCACGAAAGAGTATTAGTTACTTGCCTCACTGGGTTCTCCTTTAAAGAGTCTTAATTATGGTTTTCGACATAACATTGGGGTTTCGATGCTGGAGATCTCATAATGGTTAGGGTCGCAAGATTTTGGGGTAAGTTCTATTGGTATATCCTTGGAAGCCCTATGGTTCGCTAATAATTGTTTCAACCCTAGCAACCCTATTTCTCCTCTACTTCCCACATAAAAATATCATGGATCGTATGCATCTATAGGGCTTTCTCATGCTGGGGTTGTTGGGGAAATTGTTGTTTCATGGCCTTTTGGGGTTTCAGGTGGGTTGATCGTGGATGGGTCTTCTTTTGTTGAAGTTCTCCCACAATATTGTGGGTCTACACCACACTCACGTGTCCCTATGAATATACAATCTAGAAATGCACACAATGGGGCTTCGCTGAGGCTTTCTTCTTACCTCGCGGAAGATCCCTCCCTAAGAAGAGTTGATGGAGCAACCACTCGGAAAAATGGGAAAATGCCAAAGTGAACAAGGTCAAAGAGCAGGATAGAGTTTTGATACTGGGTGATGGTCTTCGTCCTGATTACATTATGGACACTGCTAACAGAGTTATTGCGGGGAAGGTTTGAGGTTGGAAATACTCATCCTCTTGATTGAGGAAACAGGCTCAAGAAGTATGGAACCATGTCTAGGGGTTAGTTCACTTTCAGGTTTAGCAATGTCGAGCAAGCGACTTGGGCTCTTTCCAGGTAATGGAACATCAAAAAGTCTCACATTCTCTTCAAGCCATGGATGCCCCTATTTGACCTGGAGCGCGAAAAATTAGGGTCAAGACCGATATGGGTGAGATTGCCAGGGCTTCCCCTAAATTTATGGTCTGAAGAAATCTTTTGATGCATTGAGGATGATTTAGGGAAATTTTTAGACTTTGATATAGGGTATCTTAAGTCTGGCTACAAGGCATATGCTAGAATTTTGGTTCATCTGGATACAAGGGAGGTTCTGGTGGCCAACTTGGTGCTACATTATCGAGGGATTGTACATATTAAAAAGTTAGATTATGAAGGTGTCCCATTCCCCTGTCATCACTTCCATGAAGTCGCTCATGTATACAAGGATTGCCCTCTCTTGAAAAAAATGTCTTTCGACTCAGGTCACAGAGACGACCTTTAGGAGGGGATGGTTGCAAGAGGTTTTTTTGGGACTTCTCCTCCACGTATGTTGGGTTCCCCTCCTCCTGTGGCACCAGATAAGAATCCAAATTTGGAAAATAAGGATAGCCAAATGGGAGCTTGCCACATCACTGCGTTGACATCCTCCTATGGGTACCCCCTTCTCCCTCCTCTCATATTCATATTTTTTATTATATGTATTGTTAGGCTTCCTCTGTTGTTGGTGAACATGCATTATCACTGGGGTTGAGGGTTATATCTTGTCAAATTATGCATGCTCCTATATGTTGTCTAGATCCGACACCCTCTTTCCCTCCTTCAAAGGAGGAATCCTATGAGATCAGGGCCCATCCTCGATATAAACTTCACTCCTTATCCCACCCTCCCATTTTCATTTCCTGTAATCAAGATCCCAATCAAGGACTTGGTGCCCTTTCTCCCTCAAAAATCCTGAAAATCCCTTCGGGGTCGCCAATCTCATATATCTAAAGCCATTCATAAAGCCAATCAATACATAATGGATGGTCATCAATTATCACTTGAAATGGTTCTTAGAGAGAAGCATAGCCTAGAAGTTGGTCCCTCATGAAGTGGGTTTCCTTCAACTATCGAGGCTTAGCTAGTATTCACAAAAAATAGCCCTAAAGTGACTAATCGTGTCATAAAACTTGCATATTATTTTTCTTCAGGAATCAGTTGGGCACGATTTTCATATCGTTATTTCTTTGGAAGGTATGCTGAAGGGCTGGGTTTTTTCCGCTATTGATGCTCTGGGGGCCTAGTATTTGGGGCCAATTGTAAAACCATCAATATTTTGAACACTTGGGGTGGGGATAGCTTTATAGTCGCAGATATATTCTTAGTTGATCTGGGTAGGGATCTTAGGATTATTAATGTCTATTGGCCATATACTGGTAGAGTCGAGTTCTAGAACCATTTGATGTATTGATCCTTTATGAGTGTGGATAACTTGATTTTGGGGGGTGACCTTAATTTTTCCATGGGTATCTCGAAGATATGGGGTGAACATGCCCATGTCAACTCTCTCTCTGATTTTTCACTTATATGAACAAAAAATACAACTTGGTTGATATTTGCATGGCCAAGACCTTGCCCACTTGGTGGAATCATCGTGTTGGAGCCGCAATGATAACCTAGATAATTGATCATTTTCTAGTCAAGGAATATTTGACTCAAGCCATCCCTCTTTTCAGATAATGGGTAGGGATGGGTGGATTATCCGATCATCACCCCATTTTCTTAGAAATGACTGAAATTTTCAATAATCCGAGAGCTCCATTTAATATTAATGTGATTTGGCTAAAGGAGGAGGAGTTTTGTGTCTTGGTTAGGAATACTTTGTGCCCTTGCATTGTTGAAAGGGATCTCTCTGTGTCCAAGAAATTCTTTGACAACCTTCGAAAAATCAACGGAGAGACTATAGTATGGGCCAGGAATGAAAGGAAAAAATACGGGGAAGCCCTGAATCTCATTAAATCTATATTAGAGTTATTAGAACAACATGATGGTGGTGGCTATGAATTGGTTGATTCCAAATCACGGGTCATCCAACTGGAAGAAAAAATACAAGGGTTGTTAGCAGCTAGAGAGGAGTCTTGAATCCTTTGGAGTAGAGCTATTTAGCTGCATGATGGAGATGAAAATACTAAATTCTTTCAATAATATGCCAAAGGTACGAAGGCCACCAACAACGTCTGGTCACTGGAAGATGAAAATGGTGTGAATACATCCAATTTTAGGGATATTGCAAGTATGGGATCTGAAAATTTTAGAAATATTTTTACGGCCCCTATATATTCTACCTTAGCATATATCTTGCAGATTGCTAGAATCTTTCCTTGTTTTGTTGATGAAGACAATAACAGAGATCTCATGGCCCTGATTACATCAGGTGAATTAAAAGGGACCCTTCAATGGTTCAAGAAAGACAAGAGTCTCAGGCTGGATGGTTGGCCGATATTATTTTTCCTAGGATTTAATGTGATGATTGGATCATATCTTCTTAAATTAGTAGAGGAATGCAAACATTGTGGTAAAATGTATGATGCATTCAACTCTATTTTCATTGCTCTTATACTCAATATCGACGACCCAAAAACCTTTAAATATTTCAGACCCATTTCATTGTGCAATTGTATTTACAAAATCATCACCAAAATTATAACTAACTAGATTCAGCCCATTCTATCGCAACACATGTCAAGTGAGAAATTCACCTTCTTGGATAATAGACAGATACATGAGGCTATTGGCATTGCTCAAGAAGGATTACACAACATGAAAATAAAAAAATGGAAAAGTATGATTCTAAATATTGATTTAGCAAAGGAATTTAATAAGGAAAATTGGTTGTACATTTGTGTGTTGGTTACTCATTTGGGTTTTAATATCAATTTTATCAATTGGATTATGTGTTGCATCAAATCTACATCCTTTGCGGTATTAATCAATGATGCTCCTTCGAACTTATTCTATGTTGAGTGGGGTTTGCACTAGGGATGCCCTCTCTCTCCCCTACTATTTATCTTGATTATGTAAGGTCACAATAGAATGGATAGGGAAGAAAAAAGGAGGGGGGATATTATTGGTGCTTCGGTGGCCAGTAACATAAATTTGACACACCTGCTAATTGTTGACGACGTCCTAATATTTTTGAATGGCTCTCGTCATGACATTGACTCTTTTATAGGTATCATTAATTTATTTTGTAGAGCTACATGAATGGATGTTAGTCATCTAAAATCTACACTATTTACTACATGATGCACTTAGGTAGAGATATATAATGTGCTTGAGAAGTTTTCGTTCCAACACTCCACCTTCAAAGATGGACTCAAATATTTGGGATTTCATCTCAAGCCCAATGACTAGATGAAGGCGGACTGGATGTGGCTAATATCCATAATTTAGAAAAGGCTAAACTCATGGAGCCACAGTTGGTTATAGAGAATTGGTCGATTTTTCCTGATCAAGTATGTTCTAGAAGCTATCCATGTGTTCTAGATGTCTTTGGCATGGATTCTCAAAGGAATTCTAAACAAAATCCAAAATTTTTCTTGTGGTTTCTTATGGAGAGGGACTAAGGATGGCAGTACATTTTCTTGGGTTAGACAGGATAGGATTTCTATGCCCAAAAAATGGGGTGGATGGGGTATCAACGACCTTTTCCATTTCTCATAGGCCCTTGCTGCAAAGAGTGGTTAGCGATTGTTGTCCACAAAAAACTTATGGACTCAAGTGGTCACACATAAGTATATCCAACTGCTTTCTCTGACACAATGGATTCATATTTAGAATAAGAATAGGAATAATATCTCCACAATATGGAAAGCCATTCTGGATAATTTTGATATCATTGTATTTGGACTTGCTTAGAAAATCAGATCTGGTACATAGGTGCGAATTGGTATTGACCCATGGTCTGGGAACAATTGTTAGCATATTCTCCTCCTGGATATTGTGAATTTCTTAGCTGAACACAGAGAGTACACCTTCAATCAGATTGTTGACTCAACAAACTCCTCTATATGGGGACAAGAATGGTTGTCAGTACAAGCTTTAAATATTCCAAGGCACTGACATCAGGCTTGGAGGGCCTACACAGACGCCCTTAGCTCTTCTCACATAAGATTTCAAGACAAAGAGGATGAGCTCATATGGACTCACTCTAAAAGGGGATATTACACCCCTAAGGAACGATATATTTACATACATGTTGATAAAGAACTTGGGGAAATGAAATGGTGGTGGAATTCTGCATGGAAACTGAAAATTCCAAGTAAAACCAAGATTTTTTATGGTGCCTCTTGGAAAAAAAAGTACCTACATCTGAAAATATAATGAAGAGGTCCTTCTATGGACCAAATTGATGTGCAATGTGTCAATTACTTATTTATCTCTTGTCAGTTTTCGGTCACTGTATGGAACCTCATCTACCATGCATTTAACATCATCATCAGGTGGGGGGGTGACACTATAAACGTTGCCTGGGATGGCTCGTGGAATGTGGCCTCGCCTAACAAAATAAAGAATATGCCTTTATTGGTTTGTTTGGGCATATGGCTTAGATGGAATCAAAATATCTTTTTTGATATTGATTATCATCATGAACATCTCGGTGCATAGATTTTTGTTATCTACAATCTTCTACCTGATGAGGAGATCATATCTAGAACTCGCTCTGTCCTCCCTGAGAAATTGATCATAACATGCCCTGGGATTACTTTGACAGATTAACACAAAATGGTTGATGTGGTGGAGGGGAAGTTATATATCTCAATAATCAACAATACTAAACATTACAATCTGGTTCGGGCTCAGGCACAAACAATTTCTCTGAATTATACAACCTCAAATTATTGTTGTTATTTGAAAATGAGAAGGGATGTTGACAATTATAGGTGTTGGTGACTCTTGGAGGTTTTCATTGATTGGTTTAATCTTCGTTCTTCATGTCACATGCACACAATCAAGACATTATTGAAGAAGGTTCTTCTTATAAAATCACAATTTGATTATATTACTTGTCAACATATTTACAGGGAGAGGAAATATATTTCCGAGCAGCTTTCCAAGGTGCTATCACTCCACCAGATCTCTAAGGCTGAAGAAGAGATACCAACAGAGGTAACCACATACCAACCTTTTAACTTGGTATCTAGCCCTACCAAGTCGGAGAGGGCTCTCTCCAAAAAAATCACAGCTAAGAGGGCTAAATGAAAAGTTTTTAGGCTAGCTATGAAAGGTAGAAGGGTTTGTTTGTTTGAAAGTATGGTGCTGGATCAGGTAAGGAGCTACTGCAACTAGGTTTAAGATAACATAGTTTTACAACACAAGAAAAAATAGTATCAAGGTAGGTATCCATAAGAGGTATTTTGGTGTTTTTTTTTGTTTAATGGTATAGGATGAAATTGGAGAAAATCAAAGTGAGCACAAGAGGTGAATTCATTTTGATAGAATAATGGGAAAAATACATGAGAATCTCTTTTAAAATAGAGCATGTGAGATGGATTTTGTTTACAATTTGGAGAGATTATCACTGGAAATAAAATATAATGATAAAATGGATAAATATTAACATAAAGAAATAACATTACCAAATTTACACACCACAAGAATTCCTAAAATATGGCTGCAAACTTTTCCTCTGTATCTCTAGGGTTTTGTTTTAGGTTTTCTGGGTTAGAACAACAAAAGAGAAAGTACCATTGGGCAATGGAGTCAAGGCTAGTTTCTTTTTGCATATTTGAGGCAAAGTAAGCGCTATGTTCAGCTGGATAAATAATATGAAATGAGAGATGGAAAGGGGAGGAAAGCCCACTCCACTACAAGCATCTATCAATGGATGAATATCCAGTGCAAATTTAGAAGAAATAACACAAAGATAGGTTACAAAACAAAGCATCAAACATGAATGAATTCTGTAAAGATAACCATTAACACATAACAAGAATCATCAGTGTGAAAGCAACATCTAACATGGATGAATTCCTATCACTTACTCTCAGACAATACTAGTAGAAAAACATAATCTTGGAAATGATTATACAGGAACAGATACTGAACATAAACACCGTGATGAATCTCAAAACTTAGAAGAAAGAAACTTATGCATTAACTACATAATACTTATCAGGAAAGTACCCACAGTCCAACAATATCTCCCTCTGATTTCCAACCTCTATTACATTGAATTTACAAGATATATATGGGAATATAACCCTCCTTAAGATTCATAGGTCTGAATTATTCAATTCCCCCAAAAGAGCAATCTATTACATCAAAATATAGAACTATATCCCAAAAAAAAAGACCAACCTAGTGTAGAAATAGCATTGCAATTATGAATTCGAAACTTCCAACTCATGATAGCTATGTAAAATATAGAAGAGGTTTTTGTAGATCAGTTTTTTATGAGCAAAACCTCTCTCAATTCCTTGAATTTTTTTTCCATTTACCCGAGGTCTGCATTCAAAAAATATGTGTCAAACAGGAAAATTCTTAGATCCGAAAAATAGAGCTCAAATATTCTCTCGATTCTCCCAATATGTAACAGATATGCCAAAAATAAAAGGTGTTATTTTTGTTTAGCCCATGCTTAGGAAAAACCTCTTTCAATTTCCTGAGATTTGTTTTTGTTTGCCCGAGATCCACATTCCAAAAACATATGTCAAACAGGAAAATTATGAGATCCAAATAATAGGGCTCAAAGATGATCTTGATTCTCAAAATTTGTAACCTATATGCCAAAAATGAAAGAAGTTATTGTTTTTTAGCCCGTTATGAGGAAAAACCTCTTTGAGTTTTCTGATATTTGTTTTCATTTTCTTGAGATATGCATTCCAAAAACATGTTTCAAACAGGAAAATTCTGAGATGTGAAAAATAGGGCTCAAAGATGATATCGATTCTCCCAATATGTAGCAGATATGCCAAAACTGAAAGAGGTTATTGTTTTTTAGCCCGTGCTGAGAAAAAGACTCTTTCATTTTCCAAAATTTCGCCACCATTTTCTTAGGAACTGCCTTGGAAGTCAAATGGTCACACAGATAAAGTTGGAATTTTTTTTATAAAAAAGTTTGAAAGTGGGCTTATCCCACATGCACCATGGGAGGTGAAACATTGAGTTTTATATACAATTTTCCACACCATCCTATTTGATGTGTAGTAAATCACTTTTGGCTCCCTCGTGGGCTCTTCCCCTTCGAAACTTAGACCTTGACTTAGAAAAATAAACCATAACCCAACCATCCATTCGACAAAGCCAAAATTTTGAAGGCACCTTTTAGCCATGTCTCTTTCTCTTTTATTAGTGCTAATAAGTCCAAATATGTGACAAATCCCTCATGGTATTGCTCATTTGGTCAACCAATTTCACCACATCCTGAAGCACTTGAGTCCACTGTAATAATCTCCAAGAAGGCAATGTACACGAAGTAGACCAATAATACTAATGTATCCCAACACTTTCAGAACATTGCTTTCCTCCATTGTAGAGACGATTTTTTGGTGAAATTAGCATGTAAAGGATAAAAAGATGATATAGAATTGGAAAAAATTGGTGATTCTAAGGATAAGGAGTTTAATGACGTGGTCAACATAATATAAATGCGAGAATGGAAAAAAACGATGTGAGGCTAGTGATAACAGCGGAGCTGAGGTGAAAACATAGCAAAATAAGGTGGGGTGGGTGTTGTGTGAAATAACTGTTGAATTAATTCACCAATATTTATGTATCAATCCGGGCTCGTACACACGAGATGTATTGTGCTGTCAAGATTTAGCTCTTAGAGTTGAAGTTTGCATGATTCCTTATGCTGTTTAATTCAAGAATTGAGACACACAAAAACATCTATAAACACACATCTTGAAAATAAATCAATTCATAGGAATAATCAGCAATTCTAGTTGGAAATCCTCATTCTATCTATCTAAGCATTAAGTCTAAAATTAAAATCATTACCAATCAACGGCAACAATAAGTCACTGCTTGAAGAGAAATCTCAAAAACCCTAATTCTACTCTTCGGAGGTCACACTTAAAAGGAATTATCTAATCTGAATGAACCTATCAATGATCCCACACTCACACAGCAAACTTGCAATCACAAATGGTATCTCGAATTATTTCTAATAACACTACTCCATGCCAGTTTCACTATACTAGGGTTAAGCGGAGAAGTTCAATATCACACTGGTTTGGATATCAATCTTACACACAGAATTCAGTCATGATAGCCTTCACTCTTTCATACCTAGCCAACCCATTTATATATATACTTCTAGCAGTTTTAATTTTACAATTTCCACTTTGCAAACCAAACTGAATCAGACTCAAGCTATTGGAATGCACAACTGTTCTCTGGGGATCATCTTTGAATTATAGTTGTCTTTTATCAAATTTCCAATTATGCTTCGGCAAGGTTACTTAGGCTTCTATTACAATGGACATTCTTCAACAGGACAATGTCATGAATTTAATCAACACTTGCCGCATCAAGATATAAAAAAAAGACAAAGGTGAATTTAATTCTTGAATTTCACAGTTGTCTAGCTCACATGCATTATCATGGGCAATTATATAATCACCCTCTGGAACTTGCAAGAAGGTTTCAATTTTCAATGAATGATTGCTTTCGAATCAGGTTGCAAGGGTTTAATTCTTTCGTCACTCTTGTGGATTGGAATTGTGAAGTCTACACCAACTAGGAACCCTAACACACTAATTCAAACATCAGTCCAAGCTAGTTAAAACTTTGTTTTCAAGGAATACACACTTTCACCAAGGAATCTCGCTAATTCAACTTGACCCTACTGCAAACCCTAATCTCATGTAAACAAGGCAAAACTTCAAACACCGATTTAAACATGCCAAAGGAATGGAGAAAGTTCTCTGCTCAAAACTACTCTATGCATTATCTATTCTCTTTACCTAATCAACACCCTGGACACAAAATGTCTTGCTTTCTGAGACCTCAAAAGAATCTATCACTCTCTATTTCATACTTCTATGTGGATCTTTTAAGTAACAGTAAGCTAGAATTCAAATGCAAACAACACTACTTCTTTAAATAAAAAAAAGGATCCAAAAAAATCATGACAATTCTCTGCTACCACAGTGGAATAAACCTAGTCTATGCACATCTACAGGTCACTCAATGTACGGGACTTATTCAACACACAGAAACAACCATTATCGAATCTATTTTCAATCTAGTATATGTTCTTTCACTGGAGTTGATCTTAGTCATACATGTTTCACCCTAGCTTATTCAGCAGAAAGATTAAATTTGAGTGTGTACAAACCAAGGGTCTGCCTTTCACACAACAACTTGTTCTCTAAGGCTGATGGGGGGTATGTACCCAAGCTCTGTTTCTTGAGCAACGCTCAATCTATGTTGATGCAGCCAACTAAAGATCAGAATGCAATTTATATGGAAGCAATTAGATTTGGGTTATAATTACAATGATATTTCCAATCAAATCCTGGAGCTATGCAATTGCCCCCTATGGAAACGTTCCATTAGTGCTGAGATTTCTCTTCTACGATGCCAATCATGCAATTTGGGAATTTAACACTACAACATATGAATTAACCAATTTCTCAAGATCAACTTTTGAAAGCAATTACCATCCGACATTCAAAGCAATTGATATCCATACACCACAACAACTGAAGCACACTGAAACTTAAATCGATTTCAAAGACAGTGAGTTCTGTGATTTAAATTAACGATATTTAAAAAATCCAGCAAACGTGAATTAAGCCAAGACCAAATCGTTTTCCAAAAATAATTTAACTCTGCAATCATACATTTAAATCAACGAATTCCTGGGGACTTCAGCAAATGTAATTCCAACAACATAAATCGATTTCCACAACTACTTAACTCTGCAATTGAAATCACTGAATCCTCTAAACTTCAGCAAAGGTGGACTATGCTAAACATAAATCGATTTTCTTAACCAATTACTCTGCAATTCAAATCTTTGAAACTCTGGCAATGTAAATCAAACTAAAACAAATCGATTTTCACAATTTAATTAACTCTGCAATTCAAATATTTGAAACTCCGGAAAATGTAAATCAAACTAAAAAAAATTGATCTTCACTATTTAATTAACTCTGCAATTCAAATCTTTGAAACTTCGGTAATGTAAATCAAACTAAAACAAATCGATCTTCACAATTTAATTAACTTTTCAATTCATAAATTTAAACACACAGTGTCTACGAATTACCTCTAACTAATTCTACTGGGCTGAATCGGCTGTGGTGGGCCCTTGCCACACCTGGGAAAGCTCTGATTACATACTAACTTACACCTACAACAGTTTGCTTCAGAAATTCATCACACCCACGGCAATCTTCAGTCAATCAAGAACACACCAAAATTTTAAATCGACTTCTGCTTTAGAACACCAGAGCACAACGTAAATGGACAGCTGAAAGATGTAGTATATTAAAGTTTTCATCAAAATGCGAGTCTCTGCCTTTATAGGCATGCTTACGTTGCAAATTTAGTAGTAGTTTCATTACATGGCAGGGCGTTAAAGACCAAAGATATGGAATCCACAAAATTAGCATTACCCTGTCTAAATTACACAACCAGTTTTCTATTACCAACTGATTGCAGCTATAATTGAAAAAAGATCCTAATTTGAATCAATCGAACTCCACCATGTGTAGAGTGGCCAGCTGGCCCTTCACTACTATTGACTATGTTGGGGTGCTAGAAGGACGTTGAATTTCCTGAGTTGGGGCTTGAGCTGGAGCTTCCTATGCTGGCATATCCATTGTAGGATGTCTGAAAAGACATAACTTCTTCCAAGTCAACAGAGATAATCAACAAATCCTGCAAGATATCCATCGTTTTTCCCATAGTGGTAAGTTGACAAATAGTATATCACTAAAAATGC